>VWZK01021374.1:0-25210 GCA_013396935.1 Baryphthengus martii
GAAGTTTTTCCTCATGTTGTGGTGGAAATACCTATGTTCCAGTTTGTGTCCATTGCCTCTTGTCCTATCCCAGGGCACCACTGAAAAGAGACTGGCCCCTTCTACTCGACACCCACCCTTCAGATATTTTTAAACACTAATAAGATCCTCTCTGTCTTCTCTGAAATCAAGACAAAGTCACTCTACAAAGGAGCTTAATGCTTCAAGTGATATAGAATATTATTTCAGTTAAAAAACAAACACAAAAACCACACACCCAGAAATCGGGAATTCCACTTTAAAATAGCAATTTGAACTAAGTACAATTTAAAAAATAGTTTACCTATAGAAGGTTTGAAATGTCAATTGCTTCCTACTTTGCATTAAAAATATACCATCTTGGATGAACAGTCTGAACAAAGATTTAGCCACCATATTCCACCAAGGTTAATAAGAAATTCCTGTATCATGGTGTATGTGTGATCACTACCAATACGACTATTTTATTTATTTATTTATTTTTAAATCGAGGTCACTGTGGCATGATAAAGCTTTGTACAGATTTTAATCTTAAAAATTGCAATCTAGCTTCATTTTGGAAAGAAAAATGCACCTGGTGTGTAGATATACATTTAACTTTCCAAGGAAAGATGGGCACACACACACATATTACCAGTCACTTGAAATAATGCACACTTTGTAAAAGGAAATCCATACCTACAGCAAACCCAGTGATTTGACAGTTAAGAAACTATAACTGTAAGTTTTAATTATTTAATAAAACATCATATGATCATACTAGTTTCTGCTTTTAGCAATTTGATGTATTGGAACAGATATTTAACATTAATTAACGTTAGGGGTTTGTTTTTTTTTTTCAGTCAGCCAGGAATTTTTCTCTTTTTCCTTGTATCACTGATGCATGAATGCCTAATACTAAACATTGGTCAACAGCTGGAGAAAAACTGTAAACAATACTACATTTGCCCTCAAATATTTTGTATTATTTCTATTTTATATATGAATAGACTGAATTAAAACAAGGAAGCTTCCAAACCTTTTGGACCGACTGTTGTAAAGAGCATATTCATTGTTACTGACAAAACAAACCGGCAATACGATCAAGCAATACAATTTCATTGATAAATTAGCATGGCCTTGGCATATCACCTTTTAAGACAAATCACTGAAAGACATTATGACCTGACAAACTCAGGGTGCAGAGAAGTTCTTAGATAGCTTCTGCATTACAAAATAAACAAAACCCCACACCTACCATCCTGGAAATTCTCTGACATTTTGGAAGATTTGTAGCTATACTTCAGTCTACGTAGCTGTAAACTCAGAGAAGTTATGGGACAAACTGTTCTCCAGGTGATTTTTTTCTATAGTTTTGATATATACTTACCACAGGAATAACATGAGTGACACCATCTCCACTGTCTATAACTGTGCCAGTCAGCGTTCGTTCTCCTACTTGTCTTGACGTCCAAGATGCAGCTAAGGCAAGGACAGCCTTGTGAAAGAACAAAAACAGATCTTTAGAGCACTGTAATGCTGATCTCACCTTCCACTACTTCTCCCAACAATACCCAGATTGACACTCTCATGGGTAATTTCCAGCATGCAATCGGATTGATTAGTACCATACATGTACACAACAGCTTACAAAAAACCAGGCTGTATAAATGTAGTTTTTGACTCCTGTCTGATGCTTTTTTAGCCATGTTCAAGCATCTTTTTTATTGCTTCATACTGAGAGGGATTCAGTTCTTGGCCTACTAGTATTATTATGATGTGGTGTTGTATTTGTTTGATTTATTGTGCAACAGATATTATACTCTACTGCTGGGAAGCCATCTTCTGTGCAGTAGCAGAGGAACCTAGCTAACAGACCACAGAATCAACGCACATCAAACACGTAGTGGTGAAACTGCTAACCAAAAATACAGAAAACTATTCCAAACACCACTCATAGAGTTTCCATAGGGAAATTAGTTTTAGCTCAAGGAGCAAGACTGTAGCTCTAACTTTCAACAGCCCTGCTCTTACCTGAACAGCAATATATAGCCCTGGAACATTGAAAGACTCGAACATGATTTCGGCAGTATATTCTCTATTTTCTGGAGTATTTAATGGAGGCTCAGTCTGTGAGAGGAAAAACACCACCCAAGTTTTACTTGCATTCAAATCAAAAGCTTGACTTTAAAACAAAACAAAAAACCTCACAACCACCAAATCCTAAGTTTTGAAAGACGGATCATTCAACAACAGCCGCATGCAAAAATAGTAATGTGCAAAGGGTGCTTTTAAAGGCAAACGGTGCAACGACAGAAATGTAGAAACTCTACTGACAAGAACAGAATTCATGCAAACTGCATTGCAAAAACATGATAAATTGAGTGAAAACAGGAAAGTGGAAGTTGAACAAAAATGTTACAGTAATTACTGCTTAGGAACACACACTGGAGGTCCCATATGTGGGTCGGTTAGCTTATTACGGCTTTTTATTTTACTTCACTTTAAAGAATCAAAGACTATCAATCTGAATATGTTAAAGAATGCAGTTTGGCATACTTCAATAACGACAATTATTTTTAAAATTTCTCAGTGATTCATTAAAGAAAAAAGCTGGCTCTCTTCAGAAGGCAATCATTAACTAAACGAGTTGATAGCATCAGCTGTAGAAATGTACTCCACTGCGAGAAGCTAGCAACAACATACAATATGCTATGCTAGTATGCTATTAATTCTCATTAAAATGCCAAGCATACTTCATATTACCTCTCCTCTGAAAGAGCATTTTCTGACAGTGATACAGAATATTTGAGGAAAAAAAGCAAACAATCGTTCTCTCACTATGTAACAGGGTAAAAAAGAGGAGGGAGTCAGACATAAGGGTGACAGCAGAAGGGGTGATGGAGACCAACTGCACTGAGGGAAATCCTAAGTAGATATTAGGAGGAAAAAAAGTAATGTTGGGGGTGGTAAAATATAAGAGAAGGAGCCCAGAATTGTTATGGAATCTTGATCCTTGGAGATGCTCAAAGCTTGGTTGGACACAGCCTTGAGCAACTGGACCTAATTAAACCTGCTTCGAGAAGACAGTTGCATTAGATTTTCTTTAACAAGTATGGACAACACCCCAAAATCCAGACTTGCTCTATAAATATCACACTAAAAAAATATGCCTATTTCAATGGCCTTAAATAAAATACCAAGGAACAGCAGATGCTTCAGAATAACATGGACCTTAATTCAGATCTAATCTGCCCAAATGTGATAATCTGATTTAAAAAAAAGAGACAAAAATTCACTCTCTAGACACATGACCCAGGTGGCAGCATTGCAAAGCCAAAACAATTGCAATTATATAAAGTCAAAACACACAAGCATTTTTTGGCTCAAAAATGTAAACTTGATCGTTGAATTCAGTAGATAAGTAATGGAAAAAAAGCAATGAAGCAGATGCAATTTGGAAGGAAATGAGAAAAGGAAAAAAGTTTGCAGTCCAGACACTCTGGTATCTTTAGAAAATGGATGGGATAAGCCAGGTCAGGAAAGTTCCAGGTAATTTATACCTTAGTTTTTTAGATAAGCATATTCATATTTAAGAATTATTAGGCAAATCAACACAAACATTCTTACTAGTCATACACAATTTTGTAAGTAGGAGATAATTTTACCTACCAAAAGAAAATAATGATCCTCAGGTTCTGCTCTTAGATACTTAAAGATTACTTGCTCCATAAACCTCTCCATCAAATCCCAGTCTTCAACTATACCATGGCGGATGGGCCACTGTTGTAGAAGAATACCAAAAAATAATTGGAAACCAAAGAGAGAACACACAAACACAGCAGTCTTTTCAGCTGCAGTAAAAGCACACGAGCTACATATGCAAGAAACCTTGCATTGGGTTTTCCCTGTTCTGATCTGACATCTGTGCAACATTCAGATTTCCACCCTGCACAGCAGCAACGATACATTGGGATTTTCTTAGCACAACAGAACGGTGGCACCAGGATATCCCCTAGCCCAGTACCCCAACTCCGACCTTGCTGACAGAAGATGCCAAGGAACATGAAAGAATGTGATGATATTTCCGCTTAACACTCTCTCACTCTCCCTTCACTTCAAAAGAAATATTCACATACTGTCTTACAAATTCCCACAGGCTCCTGAGACGGTCAACAAAACTAAAACCAAACCCTGTTTTCCATTAAAACAGAGTTAATGAGAAAATAAGATTAAAGTTATCCCAAGAGCATTCTTAAGAAGCTGTTTACTGTATAGCTCACGCTTTCTAAAGAATATTGGAAAATTATTTTAAACAGTTCTCTTAATACCTTGGTTGCATAAGTTGGTTTTTCTATTGCTTCATCCCCGATAAAGAAGTCTAAATCATCAACACCTTTCAAAACCCTCCTTTGTGCTTGATCGACCACTTTTGCTGATTCTTTGATAGCAATACCTTTAAGAGAGAACACAAACAATACCGTGGATCATATATCCTGCACTAAAAAGAGAAAACTCCAACATTCAAAAATACAAACACGCTAATTGTATTCGTCCTTTGTTTCAGGCAGAAGCACAGAAAAGCTAAATAACACAGATACTTTGAATTCCTATCATAATTTATAAATTAACACAACACAGACCTAAATACAGATTTAAGTCTCAGGCACTCAACACGTAATCAGGGAGATCACATTTAAAAAGAATCGCCAAGATAGGGTGTCCTTACAGATCTCATTTTATTCAACACGTGCACTAATTTTCTGCACGCTCTGATAATAATAATAATCATCTTTTAAAAAAGAATGTTGTCGTAGGAGTTCTATGAATAGCAAGAAAGAAAAACTTGTTCTTGTTTTATAAATGGATGTTTTATGTCACTTACACCAACTTGATTTTTGGACATATTATGAAAGCGAGATATGACACAGAGGGGATTGAATAGCAACTAAGCAAAACACATGTACAAGAAGGCAGCAGGATAGAAGAAGGAGAGGAAATTATAATGCGTATAGAGAAAGACAACTGGACAGAAATAAAAGGAGTATTTTTTAAAGGACAGAAATTTCTATGGCTACATGATGCACCTTTAGATGTTTAAAACAGATTGGTATGAAGTCTGTTTAATTTCTTCCTTTAAATTGCAATCCTATCTTATGGTTAAGAATAGGATGAAGAATTTCATTTAAGAGAGACCATAAATCTCTCTCTCACTTCAAAGAATAACTTGCAAAATTTAAGAGCCTGTATCTTGCCCATTTATTCCTTCCAGGCTAATTACTCATCACAAATAAATAAAAAACGTTTTATTAGAAAAATACCAGCTAAGACTAAACACAGGATCCTGGAAAGATGGATGGGTGATTAGATATCACAGAAACATAGCTGGTCCCTTCCCTCATCTTTTGCATCAGCCCCCTGGCTACTAGGGCTGCAGCGCCAGCAACATCTGCTGTATTTTTTCCAAGTCTTACTAATTGCCTTTAAACACAATCCTTTAGTCAAATGAAGAAATTCATTTACGTAAGAAGCATTAATATCAGCTTCAATTATTGAAAGGCTGTGATCTGAAAGTTCCTTCAAAGGCAGAATTATTTTGCTAATTCTCACCTTCAGTAAGAAGTCCCGTTTGCTCACAGTAAGATTTAAAAGAAGTTATGAAAACAGCTGCTGGAGCCTCAAGGCCACAGGACAGCACAGCTACGGGATCTGACAACCAGAGAGCCTGCTGGGGTAATCCACTGCTGGGCACTGACGCTCCCCATCCTTCTCCCTCCTCTTCCCATAAAGAGCATCAAAAGCAGAGCTGTGCAGCCAGGGAAACTAAGAAGTTAAACGTTGTGAAAGACTGAACAGGATAAACCAGAAGATATTTCAGGAAGAAAACTGAATCATATTGTAACTTCTGTAGCAGCTCAGAGAGAGGAAGCAAAAAGGTGGAGGAAGTTGAACAGTGTGGGGGGTAGAGAGGAAGCAGAAGCTAAAATCACAGGGAAGAAGATGTTGCAAGGCCATCGTTCGCCACCGGCATAAAAAAGCTTGGCAAATATTTTCCAGGTCATCATCACACAGCTCACATATTTGGGAAATTTTTCTGTCTAGAATTTTCTTTGTTAATTTTCAAGCAAAATACCATCGCTTGCCAGAGAATTACAGTAACTTTCAATTCAAAGTACAAGCCTATAAGAAGACAGGAGCTCTCAGCGTTTTGCTGACCTTGAGGCTAAGCCTGTTCAGTCCTGGTTTGGAAAGTCAAAAACGAGAAGGAAACAACCTGAATCAAGAATTATATCCTGAAAATACAAAGAGGAAAATAAATCTCGCTGAAACCAGAGCTGGGCTACCACTGTGCCTGAAGATGGGCAGCACTTCAGCCGTACCTTGGAGCATTTGCCTTTGGTTTGCTTGGCACAAGAATGAAGACCTTTTAGAAAAGAGAGGAGATAACTGCATCAAATCAAGTTTTGTGCTTAACTATTACTACCCAAGCCATTTTTTTTTCTTTTAAAGGTAAAGAAAGGGCCATCTAACATGAACTATCATAGATAACTGTAATAGATGATAAATCAAAAGAACTACTGGGTAATGGAAAAGAGTTGACTCCTACTTGAAAATACAGCAGGAAAAAAAAAAGGATTAAGTGAATAAAATCAAGCAAAATTAACGATCTGCTAAGATCTAAAAAGCAGACAGGGAAGAAAGCAGTGAACCCAAGTCTCTTCAAAAAATTGGCCCAATATAGTCTCATTTACTTCCCTTTTCAAGCAAGCATTTATAATCCTTACAGAAGCATATTCAGAATTAAATCAAGTACACAATATAAGGAGATAAAAATCTATTAAGAGCAGGAGTGAGTAAGACAAGCAGCAAGTGAGTAAGGTAGAAGGAATGCTGCTCGAACCAGTTTAACAGCAAACATTTTCTAGAGAATCAGATTGATAAAATGCAAGCACCGTTCCTGGAAGTGAGAAAGAAAAAACCAAACCATTTTTCCACTGGGGATAATATTAAGGGAATTAAGGATACCAAAGTGCTTTGAAAAGATCCAGATTTTTTGGTAATATTTTTACTTTGAAACTAGGTACTGCTATACTCTCTTTTCATTTCTCTAATTTGGATTACACCAGTGCTATTTTATTTCATTTAAGGCTGAGGCTTGATGCAAACTCGTGCAGTTAGTGTAATTATCCAATTTGGATTACAGTACAAATGAGAAAAATGCCTTTTTCATTAGGAGAATCGCAGTCAAGGACCATTTCAGCTGTAGAAGCATCTAGACTAGAGCATTACGGTTTTTTAATACACACTATATCAAAAAGTTGTCAAAAAAAAAGAAAAAAAAGTCTCATTTTCTCCTTTTCTCTCCTACTTTAATAGCATCCCTGTTGAATAAATTTCTCTGCTTAATGATATGACAGGTCATTCACCCCCAGAATTTGTTTAAAGTGTCATGATATCTCTTCTTTTTTTTTGGATCAAGAAAGTGATTTTAAAGTTATATAAAACAAATCTGAAGATGCAGAAAAAATATGTAAACTCTGTTTATCTGAAACTAAATAATCGTTTGCCCATTTTTAATTTAACATGTGCTATGAAGTTTAAAGAGCCATGTAAAGGGTTTTTTTCCAATGACTTGGTAACTTTTTAAATTTAATGTTAAAACGTTTGTGTGTGAAAAACAAAACTGTAGAGTCTATATCTTATATGCCACTGAGATAAACCAAATGAAATTTGATTTTCCAAGTGAATTAAGAATTACATATTAGAAGCCAATACAGAAGAGATTGAAAGGATTCTCTCACTTTTAAAATAGGAGAATGCATTAAATGACTTAATCTTAGGTCTCCATGAAAATTGCTTTCTGAAACATGTTTTCTAGAAAAATTAATATGGAGACTGAATGGTCAAGTCCTATTTTACAGTGACTACGCTCAAGTATTATTAGTTCTAGTTCTTTTCCTGTTGCATTTACAAGGAAAACTGGGTGTACTAATTATTCCTTTTTACCAGGATGTAATACATGATTACTTTGGCACTGACGAACAACCACAAAACACCAAGTAATGTAGAAGGTCAAAAGGTGAAGCATTTCTAAAGGAAGTTGGATTGAGTTCCACTCTCTAGAGTAGGGCCATTATCACTTCAAGTGGAAGAAGTAGTTTAGAAGACAGGGAGCAAATAAATAAGCAAATAATGAAATGTTTTCTTATTCTATTTGCAAAACATAGTAAATTAACACAGCTGTAATACTAAAAAAACCTGGCAAGTATTACATTTGAAACACTAAAGACATTAAACCATCCGATTTATAGATTTTTTTAATTTCTATTTCTAATCAACTAAAGCTTTACCTGATAAATCATTACTTCTTAGAACATTCTTCCCCTATTAAATACAGCCATGCTAACAGGTTTTAACACGATTTCAATTTCCAGCAACTTAACTTGACTTCAAGTGTTAGTATACTATGTTCATGTATCTTTCCAAACTGAGTATCCACAGCAAAACAGAACAGAGCCACGCTATCACTCTGTGTCATCACTCAGAGGTCTTTTCAAGCTGCTCATTTTAACTGCTTTTTTTACATAGCATGTTATAGAAGCTCTAAGTGCAACTCCAGCATTCATACACAAGTAGCATGTACTTACATGAAGGAATAATGAACTGGGGTTCAGTATTACCAGCATATCCGAGCTTTGTATACCTATTGAGACAAAAAAAAAAAGTTTATAATATTTAATACTACAAGTAGCAAAGATAGCCCTTTTTTAAAGAATATACCTCTCTTCCCAGATCAAAAAGTCCCACCGATTTTCCTTTAGAAAAAAAAACAAAACACACACACACACAAAAACCCAACCAAAGAGCTTCTCTTTTTTAAAAGGTAAAATAAGTTCCCTACCACAAATCAAGCATCATTACTAACTTCTACTCTAGTAAAATTTGTCTGTAGAACACAAAGTATATAATTCCATTTACCAGTGCTTAGGAGTATAATTTAGTCAGAGTAGTTCTTCCCTGCTCAGCAGTTAGCATTTCTATAGAAATATTTTCATATAATAAGTGTTAGTGATAGAAGTGTTTTGTAACTGCTAACTACAGCGGAAAAAATCCCCTTGCCCATGAACTGCCAGCTGGGCACGTGGCAGGGCTTCACGACCATTTCACATCATTATTTCACAAACATTTCCCAAGATGTACTATTGTGGGCGGCAAATACTGACAGCTGATAATGACAGTGGCAGCAAAAGAAATTCCTTTTAACAAGTGAAAAAGAGTAATGAAAATGCATTTAATAGGATAAAGGAAAATAAAAGGAAAAGAACTACACACCTTCACCTACCCAATTTCCAGACTGTGCTGTGACTACACGTATCAGTTTCATTGTCATGAGGTCAGGAAAGGTAAGAAATTAGTGATGCAATCAGGAAAACTAATGACAAAGCTCACAGCACCAGAAGTGTCCAGCTGCTACAAACTGAGACTTAACAGCACAAGGAAACTCTAAAACAGGAAGATCAAAATGCAGGCCACATTCAAGAGTGACAGCCTACGCACAAGTTTTTCACAAACACAGACGTGACAAAGTCCTCATTTTCTTTATACAGTCAGACAGCTGTACCAACTCAATTAGCACCGTCAGCAAAAGCACAGAAACACTGTAGTAGCACCTCT
The DNA here is from genome assembly GCA_013396935.1 of Baryphthengus martii. Classification (NCBI taxonomy): domain Eukaryota; kingdom Metazoa; phylum Chordata; class Aves; order Coraciiformes; family Momotidae; genus Baryphthengus; species Baryphthengus martii. Next base: position 9,673 of record VWZK01021374.1, read on the forward strand.
ACCATTTCCAGCACTCTGATAGAAACCTGGAAGATCTTAGGCGGTACAAAGCAGTACTAACTTGAACAAGCCATAAAATCTCTGTCAAGAACACAGCAAAACGCCTGGCAACACCCACAGGCAGAGGTTGGTTTTGTCAGGCTAGAAGAGGAGTGCTACTGCAGGAGGTTTTGCTGGGATGCTACTGATCCGTCCCCAACGCGCTCACGTGCCCGCTCACGCCTACACAATTTCTAGCGCTGACATTAATTGCACACATTAGTGCTGGGCCAAGAGAAACGTCTATTTTTCTCTATAGGATGAAGCGGTTACCACAGGACCTCACCGAACACCAAAAACACTTCGCAAGAGAAGTATTTTTAAAGCTGTAAACCTGATCTTCACATTGAACAACAGGGAATGTTTACTGAAAATTTCACAGTCAAAGAAAGAGAAATAATGGAAAAAAAGAAACTAAATACCAAAAAAAAAAAAGAAAATTCACGTCTCACGAAGAGATCAGCATTACACTCTAAACTCATTATGTGCCTAAACTCAGGACGTGCAACTCAGATTTTGCAGACTCAAGGGTTTTTTTAAAAATTTCTTCTTAAATATTTAGCTCCTAAAACAAGTATCAAGAATTCCACAAACTGATGCGGCTATAACCTGTCATGCAGAATAAAACTGTTCAGTGTATCTGTATTGTTTTAAGAGGCTTTCAGTGCCACAAGAAAATTCCTAAGAAAACCAGCAAATACTGACTCACTCCTTCCACATTCTCCTGCAAATCAGGAACCGTGGCACACAGATTTCAAGGCTGAACCTACACAGGAACTTTGGATCCTGAAGGCTACATAAACCTACAGCGAGACCAGAAGTGCCTTAACAAGCAAAAAAGTTTGAACAGTTTGATTATTAAACTCTGTATTTCAGGGAAAACAAAAGCTGAACTGTTGCAGGTAACAGGCTGCTTCGCTGCTTGTGGTGTGGGAGGCTGCCCAGCACATACACATTGCCAGCAGACTTAAAGAAAAACAGTCAAATGAAAGATGCATTTTACATCAAAAGACCATATTCAGACATAAAATCAGCATATCTAAAAATACTATGCCCTACTCAGAAAGAAAAAAAAAAAAAAGAAGAAAAAAAAAGGAAGAGACACATTTTTAGGCTCAAAAAAAATAAAAAAAAAAAAAAAAAAAAAAAAAAAAAAAAAGTCACATTTTTAGGATAAAAAAAAAAAAAAAAAAAAAAAAAAAAAAAAAAAAAAAAGCAAAGAAAAAAGGAGCAGGGGAGACACCTCCATGGCTTCTGGTCTCTGAATACTCAAGCCTCATATCAGCAAGTCTCCAATGTAGTCTCCAACTCAGTGCTTCACATCTCTAGTGCTCCAAGACTTCCTTGCCACTCGCCACAGTCTCCCTTCTGCACCAGGAAGGCCATCATCACTTGCCCCTCGAGCAGGGAAGGGATCTGCTGCCACCTCCTGTGCCTCCGACCTGTCCCTTGCAGCATTCACACCTACGGGCTCTGGACAGGGCTGCCAGGAACTAGGGTAATGCACACACTCAACAGTAAGCTTCATTTTCATAGCTAGAGATACTTTGCATTAAAACTGAGTTTAAAATGGGGTAGGTGAGACAAAAAAAAAAAAAAAAGGTGAATAAAAAAAAGAATAAAAGGCGATAAAAATCTTTAGTTCTCAAATGCAAAATCTAAAAACAGCAGGGTTTTTTTTAGGAAATTCACTTTTGCAAAGAAAAGGCTTTATTCACACTGATCGGATCTATTCTACCACTGTCAATTAAGTGAATATTTAAATCACATTAAAAAAGGATACCACGAGCAAGTTAGATTTCACAAGTATACAGTTTCCACCAGCAGCTTATACAGGGCAAAGTGTGTCTGACTAACGTATGATTCACAAGGGAGTGAGGCACACCCTGGCTTCAGAGCAGCCATCCCTGGCACTAAAGAAAAAAAAATCCCGATATTAAATCATAGGGCAGTACCAATATTGGATCACAGTTTTCCAGCAAATCGCAGCTTGTCTCGCTTGCTGCCTACCACTGAAGAGTGGCAGGAGGGACCTCCCTGGAGACAGGCAGGCACATGTCATTTAATGAGACAGGGACTCAGCTTTCCCACACTGAATTTGGGGCACTCAGCAGTAAGAGAGCAAGGCACTGTACAGATGAATATAAAAGTATAAGCAGATTTCCACTATAATCTGTTACACAGAATTGATTTGCAAAATCCCAAAGGTGAAAACATGAATTCAGCCTTGGTCACTCAGATGTTTTCCCATATTTCTCCACACTCGGCCACCTGAAGTGTTTCTGTAGGCCTAGTCGCTCATTTAAGTAGAAAAGAAGAAAAATAAACAAAACAAAACAACCCCAAACAAGTATGGCAAAAGCATTTGCTGGATAATCACAACCTTCAGATTTACTTTAGCAGATAAGCCACAAATATTAAAGCAGTCCCCAAAGTCTCCATAGGTACGAGCGTGTAGGTATCCAGAGAACTATATGCAAACAGACACACCCAAACAATATACATATATATGGTGCTGATACTCCCCAGTCACTTCTCTACAAAGTTTTCTCCAAAAGGCAATGAGGTCTCACACACCATCCTCTGGCCTATGTGGACGTAATGATGTGACAAACAAAACACAAATCTTTTTTTTGAAGAGACATTCATACCACAAATGCAGTGGGGACAGCAACTAACGAAGGTTCCTTCTAAGGTAACTCCACTAATCCCCATCTCAACCAGCAGTGGAGAAACCTCTTGAGTCATGCCCACCTCAAACCACACCCTGAAATTGCAAAGTAGCTCTGCAGTGATCTCCCCGAGGGATCTCTGGAAGCAGAGCCAAAAGGCTCTCCACAATGTTCTCCACTGCACTAATGGGATTTCTTATACGTGCTCCCTCACCTAGAATTGATGTTTCTGAGGCTATGATGCAAAAGCAATGTCACTTGAAGGTTACTTCTGTAGTAGTCATGCAGACAATTTTAAAGCCAAAAGGAAACAGCACTTAGGGTGAGAACTTCTAAGAAGAATGTCATAACAGAACCTCTGTGTGCAAACCACAAACCATGTCCATGCACCTTTGCTCCACTTCTTTCCTGTCCACAAGGAACGTCATTCTGTCTGTATTCTCCCAAGTTAAGCGCCCTACTTCTGGCAATTTTAACAAAACAGCGAGGAATAGGGGGACAACTGCTTCCTGGGCAATACAGGTGTTCAGCTGCTCTGAGGAGAACAACAGAAAACGGAGTGGCCTGACATAAGCTGTAGCCTTGTCATCTCCACGCAAGGACAGGAGTTAGCCAACTACAAGTGAGGAGAGCACGAGAGGACAAATGTTACCTGATCTTCAACATCTGCAGAGCAAATCCCAGTTACAGCCTACCCCTCAGCTACTCCTAATGACCTGAACCAAAGCTACTTCATGCATAACACATTTACTTTTTCTAAATGCACACAAACCCAGGAACAAGATGTACCTCCAACGTTGGTCCCACTGGAAAAATGCAACGCAACTTTAAAAAACAAGCACAGAAAAACACTCACTTTCTGTGGGGTGAGAGAAGTAACAGAGGTGGGAGTAACACACCTGAAAAGCACCAGAAAGTCAGGACTAGACTGAAATCAAAAGGGTCTCTTTCTGGTTAGAGTGTGTAAAGTTAGAAAAGCACCTGAGTGTGTATATAGGGATATTTTTTCAGAGAGTTTGTTGTTGTTGTTTGTGTTCAAATTACTATCTCATCCTGGCAGTTCTGAATTACTGTCCACCACCACCTGAGCCACAGCAATTCTTCCGTGCAAGCTCTCACTCAAAGCACAACACACTCACTGCCTTCTATCACACCCTGCAGATGCAACAGCGCTCCCACGCACAGCGCACGTGTGAGCTTCTGGGTGCAAAATTCTAAAATTCTGCTCTGGTGTACATCTCAGCCAAGGCAGCGAGCCCAGCAAGGTTTCTCTAACTAAAGACACCTCTGCAGAGTCCCATGCCCAAGGGGTCATGCTCCAAGCAAGTCTAACGTTCAGTGAGGGGATTCAGTTTCACACAAAGTTAAACGGTATTTTTTTAAGAGGAAGCTGATGCTGCCTTTTTTCAAGGTGCCACACCTGCTCGAGCAGCACATCTGTACTCCCTATCCTCTTCCATTCAAATGAGTTTAGAGCCAATCTCCCATTTCCCAAATAGCTCTTGCCATCTGCTTATAAACTCTCCTGAGGTAAGAGTTTTCCATTTCTTTCCTGACACCCTGTGGAGAAAACTCCAAGAAACCAGGGCCAAAGACAGAAAGCAAGATGACTGCCCAGTAACCTAAATACACATCTTAGAAGAGGTACAATTAGAGTTTTGATCCTTATTACAAAGACTCCTTAATCATTTTATTCCATGACTATACCAGTATGGACATGGATACCTTACAGACATACTACATACAGCTTCTGGGAAGAAATTGAGTTTCCCAAGTGAGATTGTACAAATGGGAATTATAAAAAAAAAAATATCACTACACGGTAACCGCGGCACACAACAGTGTACTGGCCATTTACAAGAAACAATTAACAGATGAGTGGTTTAAAGGAAGTAAACCTTGCTCATTTCTGAGTGCACTACTGCTATCAGGAGTTTCAGGCCTGGGAATCATTACTTGATTAAACTATTTTGCTACAGTTTGAAATCAGATGCCCATCACCTGGAAATTTTAAATGCACCCTTTCCTTTCTGTCGCCCTGATGAGACAGTTCCCGCTTAGGTGCTAACATCTCCAAATCCTGTGCCGAGCAGCTGAACTCATCAACCTGGATTTTGCTCCACAGCTTTCTGAAGCTCCTTCATGGGTCAAAACCAAATAAATAATTTGACTGAGAAAACAGCTGCATGAGGCCATTTCTTTGGATCAACCAAGAGCAAAGAGAAAGTCCAAAAACATAGACTTCAATCATGTATTATGCAAAACAAAGAATAGTGAATAATCTTATGAAGTCTGCTGCCTTTGCACATGAACTGCTTTTATCAGTGCGGCTGGCAAACTGTCTCACCATTTAAATCCCATTTCATAACCTCTCTTCTCTCAAGACACCACAGAAATGAACCGAACAACAGCAAGGACCGTTATAATATTTGGATGCGAATCTGCTTGCTAAAATAAATTTTATTTATGCAGGTGTCCTTCATCAGCTTGATACTTCGCTGTGCAACAAATTTTACAGAGAAACAGTTAAAACAGTTGCATGAAAGAGGACTTTAAATACTACAATTTATGAAATTTCAAGTATTACTTGTATCTTTAAACTACTATTAAGCAAGTAACATTATTATGAAAGGCTTAAGATAAAGGATACAAACCAAGAAAGGATATTTTTACCATTTCACAGTTTCACAGCAGGCCACTGTGTGAAATCATGCCACAAGGGAGCTCAGACAGAACTTCAGTTCACTGAAGCATGTGAATTCTTTGTCGCAAGTGTGCACACAGTAGCAAACACTATCCCTGGCTAAGTTACCTTAACTCTAGGAAAATTGTAATTAAGTGAGCAGGCTGTGAAAGGCGCAGCAGAAAAACTGAGAAAGGGAGGAAGATTCTCCAAGGGATAGACACACCTGGCAATATATTAAAAATAAATCAAATGGCAAAATCCCTAAGTTTTTAAACAGAATGGAAATGGCTTCTGCTCTTCAATCCCCAGCTCCTTACAGATAGTCTGTCCATAAAAGACTCCATCAAAAAGGGCTTAATACCCTTAATATTCCTGGTTTAACTGGATATAATCTATGTGGACAGAATGTATAAGATAGACACAGTGTTTTTACCGTCTGATGTCTTTTGGAACAGAGCTGTTTTAAAAAGAAGCGGAAAACTTCTCAAATACGGATGAGACCCTTGTCTTCATACACAGATCAGGTCCCAGCTCTAGCATCAGAACAAGCTTTTATATTTTCATTTGTTGCTTTTCTTCTATCATCCTTCCTGTACACCAGATGAAACCGAAAAGCCTAAAGAGTATTTACTTTTCAACCCCCTGTAAAGAGAAACAATGAGAAAATGATGGCAAAAGACAAAAGTGACTCTGTCTCTCTAAAAAAAGGTCCCAGCTCTAGCATCAGGTGCTAATTGCTTAAGCAGCAGCAATCAGAAGTCCCTGAAGGAACTGATTATATTAGGAAAATGGGACTTGTATTAATAAATTAGTTTACTATCTCTCTTCAGATGTCCTTGAGAAGACACAAGATAGAAGAAGACTTTGATAAGAGTCATGCTTTTCCTATTTTTCTATCTTTAGCTAATATATATTACCTTTTACACACCACCAGTTTGCATTTTTAAACAGCAACCGCTTCTGTCAAGTCTTAAACCACTTGTAGATCAAAAATGTTTCAAGTAACCACCAGTGAAAGCCAAAGAATTAGCTCTGTAAACGGAAAAAGCACACGAGATTAGAAGTGCTCTCAGATGAAGAATCTTTTTGAGCTGTAAATGAGACACACAGACAGATGGTAAAAGGGAATATTCCAACGACAAGGGACTCCTAGACACCAGAGATGCTACAAATCTGAGGGTCTGCAACAGCGGCCTTGGAATTAACTGTGTTACTGTGTGTCTGAAACTACTTGTTTTACAGTATTTCCCCCCAGAAATACTGTAAAAAGTTCTTATTCAAGTTCACTTGAGTAAGAACTTTCACCTTGCTAGCAAATACTTCCTCACCACCTACTGTAACTGTCACAGTAAAACAAACCATAAGCAGACTGAAGTGATGTGCAATTTAGAAAGCGAGCTCAAAAGCAGCTTGCAAGATAAACGCTTCTAACAAACCTTTATTTCCTAAATAGGAAAAAAAAAAATCACCTCTAAAAAGGATAACTTATCTTTAAAAGTATCTATATTTTTGTCCAGACTATTTATCCAGTGTTGCTTTTTATCAGCAGCCACATCTACAACTCAAAAGCACAGACATGACTGCAATGCTTGCTAGCAAAATCTAGCTCAAATGGGTAGCAAAAACCCATGAAGTCATGACCACAAATAGGCAGAACCCTTCAGGTGTGTGACTAAGAGGAACCTGGAGGCAAAAGCAGCCTGTACTACACAGCATTCAGAATAAACTCAGGGGTGTTGTAGTAAGAGGCTCCAGGTGACAGCTTTGACACCAGCCTGGAGAACAGAGGAAGCCACCGTATCGTGCAGCTTCTCATTTTATTAACATTTGGATGGAGTAGAAGAGAATCAACTTTCAAATCTGCTCTAAGTATACTTGCATCAAAACTTTTTAAAAAATAAACAACAGCAGTGGTAACTAGACTATGGAAAAGTTCTCCTCTCCTGGAAGTAAACTTAGGAAAATGAGATGCATTTATCAAAAGACCCTAGCTTAGGATCGAGTCATAAAAACTGTACTTGAAAACCAGCCCATATTTAAGTGTTCAAGACTAAAAAAATCCAAGTTCAGGCGTTCTAATGAGACTGACATCTAAATCTGTAACCCTGGTCAAGTTTATTTATATTTGTAAAATCCATTTCAAATATTTACTGCTGACAATGTACTTTAATACAGAAAATAAAATTAGCTTTCCTTTGACTACATTTTCCTCAAAGTAAGAAGAGCAAATGGCTTTGGATATTATCTTTGTATAATGAAAATAGTTTGTGTTGGCAAAAGCCGAACGCTCTCTTTTTACTTACTGCTTCCTTTGAGACTTTCAGACTAATTCATTTTAACAAGTGTCTTACCAGTGCCTCTGTGTTACACCACACCCACACAACACTAACCTGTACTGCTGAGCTTTTTAATAAATTTATATTTAATTTTATGCAGTTTTTCTGAGCGTTTTCCACAGTCTGACTACTCCATGTGATATTGCCAAATCACGAGGAAAGAATGCCCCAAAAGGTAAGAAGTCTGCATGACTAATTACTTAATAGTATAAACGACTTATTATGAGAGAGAGATTAATTCGGCAACTTTCATTCGCTCAAAATAAGATGAACATTGCAGAGATATTTATCAGGACACACAAACAGCCAAACAAAACCAGACTAACTATACATACTTTTCAACAGATAAAACAAGGAGGAATCAATTGAATCAACAAATACATCATTTCTAAGTAAAGGAAATCCTGCACTGGAAGAAATTAAATAGGCAAAATCTAAGTTACCTGATGCAAAAGCTGACATAAACGTGACTTAACTTGGGAATTTTTTCCAAACCAATGCAATATAGTGGCTAAAACTGTAAAGTTATTCCATACTTAAAAGAAAAAAGTCGAGCATTTGCACTTGCTACTTGCAGAGCTTCAGCACTTGAGAGCTCCAGCTTTGAACCACCAGCCCCTGTACGACTGCTCCAATCACACCAATCTGAGCAGAGAGTCAGAGGAAACCCAACAGGCAGAGCATGGACAGGAGAGAAGGCGCACGCTGCAAGCTCCAGGACACTTCCAGCCTGGCCAGGACAGCGCTCATCACCTCACTGGTTCAGTGGGTAACCAAATGTTTTCCATGGAGAACAGGCCCACATCAAAACACCAGGTTACAGATTTACGTTACGCCACGTCTCTAATAAAAGAGGACTTCCGGTTGTCTTGTAGAAATTAATGCCCCACTAAACTGTGGACAAAAACATACCACTGGATTTTGTTTAATGTAAAAAGTAGGTCTCAATGAGGTCACAGATTCTGAAGCTGGACTGCAATTACGCAAGCAGTCACATTGTGAAAGCTCTTGCAGATGATAAACAGGATGATAAATCTAAGGCAAGTCATGACAAATAAAATGCTTATACTGAAAACTAAAGAAGAGATACTGCATTAACTAAACAATTAAAATTTGGGTTCGTTCATCGATAGAAGGGTACAACCAAGCTAAAGTATCAACAGTCTGCATCTTGCTCTCCACAGACTGAACATGCCAAAACACATCCTGTGCACAGCTGCAAACATTTGCAATGACCACATGGGAATAACAAAGAGAAAAAGGAAACCCTAGGAAAAAAAAAAAATTATCATGTCTAGTCTTAAAAATGCAAACTCATGATCAGAACAAAAGGAAAAGAAATTGAACTATGTTATACCCTACGTTAAGTGAGTGGATGAAAGGATGACTTTTTAAATTTTAGATATAATCTTCATTGACAACCGATGAGAAAGAAAAGAAAAAAAAAAAGCACTGTATCACCCCTGGCCCTTGAAAAGGACAGATGCTTCATTTGACGGCTAAAAAAAATCCTGTTATATACACTAACAACTTTGCAATCAAATACCCAAGGATGATTTCTTTTAGACTGGTACACCTAAATATATTTTAGTTCAGTGACGAAAACAAAAATTTAAAATTAAAAAAAATAAAAATTAAAATTAAAGCAATAGAGATTCCTTTTCCTATGCAGAGCATTCAGCTCCTTTGGGGCAAACTGAAATATGCTTTTAGTTATTTTACCTTTGAATTTAACACTTCTCCTTGGAGTCTTTGAATGAAGAATGTTTGTCCAAAATTTAAAAATTTTGTCTGAAATTGTCAAGTCTTCATGCACTTCCCAAAGAAAGTCTGCAGTGATGAAAGTGAATGTCGAAACATTATGTTGAAACTTTCAAATTTCATAAACTAAAAACCCAATTACAATGCCTCTTATATGTGCCTAGGTAACAATAGAGGATGGATTACTACTCAGTAACTTGTACAGTACTTCTGAACCCCTAGAAACTGTATTTTCTAGTAATTTAGACAAGTACTGTCCATCACACTCATGCACTCAGCATACTTGCTGGGCAGAACCTTCAAGCCAGGTACTCAACAAGAACCAGGAAAGCAGGGAACCTGCCCTGTCCCACACCCCCACATCCCTACCCTCCCTCAAACCTTTCCTCACAGCCAGGGCCTCCTCACTCTGGTCCCAGTGCCTGCCCCAGCTGCCCCTGCACACAGGAGCAGGAGCTCTGCTGTGCACAGAAGGTACCTCATTTATTAGTAACTTCACAGATTCAGCCCGTGGATGAAACTGGGTTTGTCCTCTACTCAAAAATTGTGCCTGCCTCCCATCCTCTCCCTTTTAATTTATCTATCTCTGTGTCTCTACCAAGAAGTAAGTGGGATGCAGGGGAAAAGCAAAGCAGAAACAGAAGGACAGGAAGGTGCCATGCATCTTGCATAGCTTCTGACACATTCAAATTAAGATGTAAACCGATTCCCATAATGGAATTCCAAAATATGTATCTGTATGTGCGTGTATGTATAGGAATATATATATATATATTCCTCACTAAATTCATGTTATTCCCAACTATGTTGTACACTCTGTGCATTCAGTGTCACAAGACAGATTGTGATGTATCGGAATCATTTCAGAGACACTAAGGTCATCATGGGTCTTCAGATCTTATCTGCCATTATTTTTTTTTAAAATGCGTTAAACCACAATTCTCGACCTAGCACAACTCCTTTTTCCATGTTAAGGGTGAAGCATTTCCCCTTCCCCTCCCTCATACCCTAATCACTTCACCTACCGGCAAGCAAAAGATACACTTAAAATCCTGAAAGGCTACTTTTTCCATGTGCCATTAAGGAATTACTCTTTTCATGCTTTCCATTCTGAAAAATTACTTCTGTGATGACACAACACAGAGAAAATTCATCCCAGAAGAGAACGTTTTCATGAACAGTGGAAACCACGAAACGTTGTGACAAGATACCAAGCCGAAATACTAACTGCAACAACATCACACTGCTGAAATATTTATACCAAATACAAGTTATGATTTGAAAATCTGTGGAAATAACCCATGTTTGGAATGTTAGGAAAGAAGAAACATTTCAAGGTCCCGTACAAGATACTAAAAATGTTGCAGATCATACAAAAAACGGGCTGTTATGTCCCCTTACCTTGTTTTTATAGCACTGGATTGTTCACTTCACGTATCTTTGCTGTCGAGTGAAGATTATTAGCTTTTCAAGGCTCTTGTAATCATTCACACTACCAGGTCAAGACCCAGAAGAGAAACAGAACGACGTAATCCTGTCATAACTTCTCACATCAGAAGACACTCAACTCATAAATACTTTGCTCTATTTAAGAGCATGAAGGTCTACAGGTGTTGCATGAAGATTAACTAGAAAAGTAGGGTTTGTAGTGAAGTCCCTCAATGCAAAGCTCATTCCACTGTGCACAGCGTCTGAGCATCTGCCAACTTCAGCTTCTCTCAAGTTTCCTGTGCCCAAGTTTATCCTTCCCTCATTCACAGCAAAAGTGGTTGTAGAAATTGAACAGCCAAGAAACTCGGAGATCCGTGATTCATTCCCACAGAACAGCTTGCAACTTCACATCCAGAAAGCTTGGAAATCCCGAGCAGCCTCAATTTTCCAGGCTCTCAGCTCAGAGGGAACTCAGACTGCTGTGAGGCATCAAGGGACTCTCATGCTCCTATCACAAACAGCAAGCCTTTTCCAGACAGCTCTGAAGCCTTTAACTCTTCCCTAGTATTCATGAAATAGGAAAAAAAATCCAAACACACTCATTTTTGTAACCTGTTTAAGGGAAGTGAAAAAAAAGGGCCTAGCTTGGCACATGCGAGGAGATGAAAGAAGGCAAGATGTAAGACAAAAGATTTATTTTTTTTTCCCCCATGCAATCAGATAATCCATTTACTCAAGAGAAGGCTAACCAACACATATGACCCTACCAACAAAAGACTCTTGGGTACATTAGAGAAGCTGGTTACCAGTGACACACTGTAGTGCATGGATCCACCTGACCACCACAGAAAATGCACACAAGCCTATAGAAAACAGAGAGTTTAGGTACAGAAAATACAAATAATTTTCTTTACATCACTTTCATTGCTAAAATTATGTTCTCATTTGGAACTGCAGTAGGTTACGCAGCCACTTCAGCTCTGCTGAAGAGCCATTAATTTGAACACTCGCAATTATATGACATCCCAAATGAGCTAATTCAGTGTTATAAAAGTTTATACCAAGGGGGGGGGGGGGGGGGGGGGGGGGGGGGAAGTGTTCTCACAGAAAGACATGGCTAAAATCTACTTGTCAACCTAATCAAGCCAAATTCTGAAGTGGCGTAGGAAGAGCTTTTAATCATGACTTGCAGGCTGTGCTGTGTTCGCCTGTAGCACCGGCAGCAAGAACTATTCAAACACCCAAAAGGCACAGAGCAAAAGACTGGAGCCTACTGAGACTAAAAAATGAGCAAGAGCCTTTTTCTTTCTTTGGTGTGTTGTTCACATACTTTATGGAAATAACTCCCATTTTATTACTTTTTTTCTCCTATTTTTATTTTAACACTCCTGTAATCCTTAGATACGCCACAGTCTGAAGAAAGTCTCATTCACAGCACACACAGTTGGTTAGTGAGCGTCATAAAAACCTACCAGTGTTTGAAAAGTATGAAGAGAAGAGCAGACAGGTGCTGCTTCACAGATCATTGTTGAGAGACATGGTGCACACGTTTTGTGGAAAGAAGGGAAAGAAAGGGGCTCACAGCAGCCAAGTAAAATCGAATTCAATATCAGCATGGACAAAGACTTCCTGACAATAAAGTCCACAACACTGCTTTATAAATTTCCCAATGGAACAATATACTTAAAACTAAACCAGACAATCCCATCAGTTATAGAAAAAAAATAAAAATCCCGGTTTTAGTAATTGTCTTTAACTAAAGTCTTCAGATTTTTCATTTCCACATCTCTAACTTTATTGTGTAATTAAGAGGACACTGCTTCGGACAAAGAGCTTTTTAAAACCACAATTAAGTATTTACCTGGTCGTACTAGGTATCAGGTTTGCTTAAACAAAGAATGCAAATTTCAAGATAACAAATGTAACAGTGGAAGAATTTTTGCTGCCCCCATAATCTGACTGCCATGTCACCGACTTCACCCATCTGCCAGCTCCAGCTGCGTGCCATGTACTTGGATGATCCCTAAGGAAGTCTGACTAACCTATTAAAACCTCAAACAACAGGGATTCCATTATCTCCCCAACCTCTTCTGTGCTTTGGTCTCTTTATGCATGGAAAGGGGTTCTTAGGACTTGTCTAATCTGTGAGGCTGATGCCAAAAAGCACAACTCTGCCATCTCCTGCATCAAACTCCTTCCTCTCAATCTTAGCTGGTAAAAAGGAACACACACACACCCCAAAAAAAAAAACAAAAAACAAGAACCTATACACCCAGATCACAAACTGAACCTATGGCTACAGGTACAAGACATGTCAGAAGACACCCTTAATACCTCTCCTATGTCTGCCCCTTTGCTGATTAGGGTAAATTCTCCTTGGACTGTAAATTATCATCCCTTCTCTCTAAAAAAAACTCCTACTTTTTTGAAAAATAGTGCACTTTTAAAGCCTTGCCTGTTCTAAACAAGGCAGCTCCTTTCAACCTTTCTGCTTTGGTTGTGTTTTTGAAACCTCTTTCTTTTCCTGTTTTCAGGAGCTATTTTCTATTTGTCCACTTTCTTTAGTTTCTGTAGACAAGACAGTACCCCAAGTGACACCTCGAAGCATCTGCACAAACTACAAGGCTGATATAATTTATGTGTTATGTTCTCACCCATACACACAAAATGAGATGGGCTGGGAGGGCTGCATCAATTAAAAAACAAAAACTATGAGCACGATTACACTATCACATCCCACTGCACTACTACCCACCCATTCCTCACTTATGTCAAGTATTAGATTTTTCCTTTGTAAATTCACCACTTTACACCTTTCTCTACTGAAATGAATGAATTCCAACAACCCCAACACTCTGAAATGTTTCCAGTGCTAAAAATCTCAGTTTCCTGACGCAGAACTTCAGGGAAGAACAACCTTAGACTACAAAGTACACCAGAAAGGAAAAGCCTGCAGAGCAGAATAAGTTGAGGTGCATTAAAAAAAAAAAATAAAAATATACAGGTGCACAACATAACAGTATCTTGCAGAGATCTTAGCAAGACTGTGGGGAAATAAATAAAACAGGAGCAAGACTTGGTCGATATATTCAAGCGCATTATAGAGTACACCTTGTGCACTGAAGCTGATTAATGGAGTATTTGCAGATCTTCCCCTGGAACACCAGTTTTAACACTCACGTCCCTCAGCGTACCTCTCACGTTCGCAAGGCAGTCATTTCTTAGGCAGCTATACGCTAGCATGCTGATCCCCAAAAGCTCCAAGTGAATCCCTCTACTCCAGTGGTCACAACCTATATTTTGCAAACCTATAAAGACGTAATTAGTAACTTTAAGGGGACCATCTGCAATGCACAAACACGTGGGGTGGGGAAAAGCCTCTAGTGGCATGTGGCAGAGTACAGTACAGATCTTTTGTTTTGAAAGATAAACAGTGCATATAGACATCACGTTAACCTTGCGTACACTTCCGTTATACTCAGCTACACACACTCATTCTCACTGTGCTAGCCTTCCTTCAGTCCACAAAACTCAAGATTTTAGGTCTTGCTCTAACTACAGGTACGACTTCATCATACAACTGTAACACATGGAGATGTTACAGACACATGTATATCTGCTCTTCTTAAAGATCAATGTCCTACACTAAATAAGATTCTCTTGAAGGGAAGCTGAGCATGTGCTTTCAAAAAAACAAATGCCTGGATTTCAAATGAACGTGCCCTTTCACAGTACTGTGTCTGTACCTACACTGCAGCCACTGGGAATTTCTTTGACTATGTTTAGCAAGATGGATGAGAAGTGAAAGAAAAAGACAAGTTAAAAAATCAGTATGTCATCTGCGGTAGCTAAAGAGGAACAGCCTTGAAAATATACCAGGACTTTCCAGTTAAAGCCTGATGCACAATGCCTAAAATGAAATATTTCATCTTTAAAATCACCCCGCAGACAGCAAATCACAGTGCGGTTTTCACTTCCCGAGTGTGCTCCTGCAAGCGGTACCACGTAACCCTTCCAGGTCAGCTTCCTACAGACACCTCTAAGGGCTTGCTGCTCCCCAGCCCAAAGCCTCCAGGAGCCACGCCACGCCGGAAAAGGGAGTCTGCATCCCGAGGGCCTCCTCCCGAATCACTTTTTCTGGCTATATGTCACTGGCACCGCATTCTCTTCATCATCTGGTTGCTTCTAAGTAAAAAGAAGAGTTTCTAAAACGGATTTGGTTCAGGTTTGACACTGAAAACTGCCTTATAAGGTATAAAAGCCCGAAAGCAGGAAGAGGCTTTGACAAAACTAAGGAAGTTCCTCTGCGCTTGCTCCATGGAGGGGGAGGGGTTTTTTTCTTCCACAGAGAGAAGTAACACAGGATAAATGACATTATCCCCATAGTAAAAAAATAAAATAAAATAAAATACATAAGATGCCCCTAGACGGCACCCGACAGAGCGGCGACTCCTCTCAGCGAGGGCGTTCCAGGAGCTCACGGGCAGCCGCGGGTTCGGCTTCCCTGCTCGCCACCCCCGGCTCCGGCAGCCGCACAGGGTCCCCCACACCCCGGCAGGCACCGGCCGAGAAGCCGGAGACGGCCGCTCTGAGCGGTCCCAGCCGGCGGGGCG
>VWZK01021374.1:25366-38594 GCA_013396935.1 Baryphthengus martii
GCTCCCTCGCAGGCACGGCCCGGCGAGCCCAAGATGGCTGACCCGCCCCTCCCTGCGCGCGGCGGCGACGAGGGCGGGCGCGACAACCCCGGCCCTCGGTGACGTCCGATCTCGCGGCCTCGCCCCTGTGAGGCGGTGCAAAATGGAGCGGGCGGGAGGGTTCTTGCCCAGCCCCCGCCCCGGAGAGCAAAGGAGGCCGGCTGGAGTGAGATTGTCACCCTCAAAACCTGAGAGGAGACGGGGTGAGGGCTTTTGTGAAAGGTGCAGGGTGCTGGAAATGAGGAGGGGACGCCTGCCTGCAGCCCCTGCTGCTGAGGGGCTGAAAGTCTTCCCCACAAAAGACGTCACCGAAGGGCCCATGCAGGAGCCTACACTCTCCATAGTGCTTGGTGGTGTCCCCAGGACACAAACTGCTCTGTGGAGTGAAGCACCTGCTGGGGAAGGTACCAGCTGCCCTGCCCGCAGACCTGGGCAGCCCTGAAAACCTGATTCCCATCAGCTGTATTCAAAGGAAATCCCCATGCCTCTCTCACCCATAGACCTCCACAGGGGCACCAAACCCACCCCTCGCACTCCTCATCCTTTAAAAGCCTGCAGCCCAAGGTGCTGCCAGGCTGGCTGAGCTGCCAGCTTTTCCCAGCTTCCCAACAGGGTCAGCTGCTGGTGCCCACCAGCCTGCTCTGTGGCCCAACATCACGCTGCCGGCACTGCCGCCTCCATGCCGTGTCTCCATGCCGTGCTCCCACGGAAGCGGAGCAAAGAACCACAGCCAAGAAGCACCGCCTTGCCTCAATCAACTATCCCAGCTCACCCACTGATGATACTGGTGGTGCCCATTGCTTTTTGGGTGTAGCCATAGGCCTTGTCCTTCTTTTGAAGGATTTTTGGTCTCACAGGGGACAAAGGCGTGCGCTGTTGGAGTTCTGGCATTCAGGTGGACCAAGTGAAAAATATCTGTTGAAGGCCTTGCTCTTTTCTTTCTCTCTCTTTCCATCTTTCACAGCCCTTCAGGCTTTAAAGGAGAAACTGCTGTACTCAGCAGGTCTGGCCCAGTTCTTGCCCCGTGGTGTACTGTAGCCACATGTTATTTTTTTTTTTTTGCTTGCTTGTTTTCAAAGTATGTCAATGTTTTAACAGTTCTGACTTCAGGTTTTCAGGTATTTTCAGTCTTCTGCTTGCTACTGCCTTGGCTATGTGAGGATGTGAGCTTCATGGTATCATCTGATGTCCTGCTGAGGACGAATTGGGTAGTGCAGCAAAAGGAGGAATTGTCCAGGCTCAGCTCTAAGGGGCCTTAATGGCCCTAATCAGCTTCATCCCTCACTCCCTGCCTAAGGGCACAGAAGACCCGTTTAAACTCAGCCCTGGCCTCTCAGTTTTGTCTGAGCTGTGCCGTAGGTGTGTGTTGTTCTAGCCGTGCTTTCTCACTTGCCTTGATGCTATGGGTCTCCCTGGCTGCCATCACTGGCCCTAGTCTTGGCCTGCAGATTAACATCCTGGCTTCACCTTGGACCTGCTTTGCCACCATGAGCTTGTCTGATGATCCAGACTCTTGGTTGAACCTTGCCTCTCTATCTTTGGGTCTGTCCACCTCCTCTCAATCATGCACTGGCTCACTGCCTAGGTTGGGGAGTCCCCAGCCCTGCTGGCTGTGGCCCCATATCCTTTGGGGAGCCATCAGCCCTCAAGGTATCGTCAGAGCGGTCTTGCTTCCTTCAAGCATTGGTCCTCCTCACTTAGTTTAAGCTGTGTCTAATTCATAGGCTCATTTCCTGAGTCCACTGTAGAGTTAGACAAGAGTCAGGGCCAGTGCAAAGGAAGGGCTGGGTACATGCCCTTCAGGTTGAGGCAGGAGGGAGCAAAACTGTCCTTTTTTTGTAGCAGCAGCTACAGTTCAGTTGTGAAGTTCAAGCCACCATGTGGCTTCTGTGGGCTGCCAGATCTTTCTGAGGAACATAAGCAAGGAAAGGAGATACGGAGAATATTAACATTTTTATTTTAATGTCAAAGCAAATTATGAATAGAACATTATGAGGCAGTTTACAGATGATGAAAGTGATTTCCGCAGGATTTTGTGTAGCTATGCTGTGCTAGCATATGGAAGATTGATATCTCTAAAAGCTTTCCAGAGAAAGTGCAAATAGCCTTTTTTTTTTAATGCACATGCTTCTGTGTGTGCATAGGTACATATTTATCTAAAATAAATACAGTTAGTATATAAAGTAGAATGTGGACTTTTCACTTTCCCTTTGTTTTTATTACCTGGTATTCAGGGTTATACACGCAGCAGGTTCAACTGCTGCATTCGGCAGATGGAGTCCTGAAATGAGAGTGGCTTAGCACTCCAGGTGCAGGAGTTTGAGTAACCCCCCGAGGAGCTTGAGACAAGGGCCAAGTAACTGTGGCATGCAGAAAGCGTGGAGCTGGCAGGACTTGTCCTGGCTGTACAGCTCACAGAGCTGGCACAGAGGGGATCGGCACCACCGAGTTAGTGTGCCCAGCCGCAGTGAGTTGTGAACAGTGTGATTGTTGGGGTACCATCACTGGCTGTTCTTTGTTACCTAACATTTCCAAACCATGCTCCTCATTAGTCTAGCTACGGCAAAAGACAGTAGAACCGGTATAAAAGTACGCTGTTAACTTTTTGCTAACAGAAGGATCATTTCACTATAAAACATTAAATCATATGCAATTCACTCTACAGAAAATATCCCATAGCTGGATTTAATTTTTTTCCTTCTTGTGAGTGAGTACAAGTGCATTCTGCAAATTGGTAGGACACTGAGCAGGAAAAAAAAAATACTGCAACTCATATGGAAAGTGAAACAAACCTCTTACGTAACTCCCTTGTGACCCCTTACTATCAATTTGTGTTCTTCCTGAGTCTACAGTAAGAATGAGATTGAAAAAAAGCAGTGCTGGTGCCTTTTGTTTTACTGAGTTAGAGTGGAATTTACATTTGAGGACCAAAAAGCATAGGCTTTCTCAATATCAAGATGCCAAGTCAATCACCATTTTGAAAGGGAAGAAGTTGAAAGACTAAACTCCCTGACCATGAGATCTCATGTTCCACTTTATTAGTCTTGCCAGATGCAGTTGGTCAGGTGGCTGGGGACCCAAGCACCAGCCCAATCAAACAAAAGTGCACGATGTCTCTTTAGGCAATGTTATCTCACATTGTCTACCATAAACACAAGTTTGGTGTATTACTCATGAAAAATCAATTAGATCAATCTAAATTTCAATAGTGCTTCCTCTAAAGACCCTTTGTAGTTTTGCACATTGGCATCTAGATTATCTTTGTGGATATTTTTAGCACAGAAGTCTTGTGCTCAAATTACACAATTGAGCTTATAAAGCTAAAATTCAGCTAGATCCATCAGGATTGCAGTGCTGACTGATATATTTCAAAACTTTCTTGCATTGAAATATATTCCAGCACTTACTTATCTCTTCAGTACAAGAAGCAGTAGGAAAAGCCTAATGTCTGTTCTTATGGTGTAATTTTCGAAATCTTTTCATCCTCATTTGGCCAGAAGGGAGTTCCAAACTTATGCAAAGCTTTTCACTGTTTCAGCGCGTACTAGGAACCACATTTTTCCTGTGTGGAGGCAATGTCTTAGTATGTCCTGGATCTTACTAATGGAATGAGAGTAAATAAACCCCTAAATTGCCTTTATTTGGTACCATCCTGTACAGCACTCATCATCCAGCAATAGCATCATTCTGTGATCACAGCTTTTATAAGCACAGTTGGGTTGCAGGTGATCTTTTCCTGAATATCCATGATAACAGAAGTAATTACCATTGCAGAGCATCCTCCTTCTGTTGCTGTCTGCCTCCGGGCACTTTACAAGGTAAATATAAACCAAGAGGATGCAGATGAATGCAAATGTATAAGGGATGATAAAAGCTCAGAAGGAAAGTATTTCTATCCCTCAACAAGTAAACACAGGAGCACTCTTAACAGTTTGATTTCGATGGAGGGAGTTTTCAGACACGTTTCTGCAATTTTTATATAAATTAGTCTCGGGGCTCCAAACTTTTCCATGATGCAGGTATGATTTACTAGCTCTGACCATACTACATATTAAAATTTTACAAGTCCTTCAGCCTGAAGAAGTGCATAGCTAAACAAAAGCATTACAAATCACTTGCTGAGCTATGTGGGAAGCTTTTCAGCATCCTGCTCATTCTGGATCGTTTTCATGCAGTTAATGGCCTGCCCTTGAGCATGCAGAAAGAACAACTCTGTGAATCCATATATAGATCGAGGCCTGGGAAGCACAGTAAAGTGCAAGGAACAAGAAAAAAAAAAAACAAAAACAAAAAAAAACCCAACAACAAAAGGAAGTAAAAGTTGCAGGGGGAAAGGGATTTTGGAAACACCCAGGAGGGCTGAGAATCTGCTCTTGCCCAGGTCGGCATGTTGCCATTTAGATTGGTATAAACTGAATTTAAAAGGCAGGTTAATAGTCAGTACATCACACTGAACACCCCTTAAGCCCAGGTAAAGCTGACAACAAAAGCTAGAGAAATAGCCAAGGAAAACCAGGTCTAAGTTATCTATTAGACAATATTCACTTTAAGTATTTATTATAAAGAACATTGCTTAATCATTTGTCCATCAAGTTCTGAGCATTTTAATATAAATAAATGTTGCCAATAGTTGGTGGAATACAAGAGATAAATGAGAAAATGTTTTATCTACCCTGATATAAGATGCATGTAGATTTCTTCCAGGAAGGACCACAAGCAAAATTATAGTGTTATTGGTTGATTTTGGCACAGCTCTATCAACAGCCATATGGGAGGCATGTAATTTCATGGAGCTGCACATGGTGAAGTCATGGCAAATTACCAGGATCTCATTTGATGTGGCTACTATCCAAGAGTTCTGACTTAGATCAACTAAAAACATTAACTTTTAAAATATAATTAGTCCAAGCATATTTTTTTTCAAAATAAAGAGTAGGAAAAAAAAAACCCAACTCAACTGTGATTCTTTGTACACCGAAGCAAGGTATGTAAGGAGAGAGAGAAAGTGAGGCTTGTTTATAGCCTTGGCCTGTTACAGGGATAACACCACTATTGCACATTAGATCTGCTAGGAATAACACAAAAAATGTGTATCAAAAGATAAACGTAGAAAACACAAAGGAAGAACCCGACTGAAAATGTGATGGCTTCAATAGGAACTTGATGTTCTGGGCAGAGGCAAAATCTGCCAAAGTCCTGCTTTCCAGAGAAACTCTGCGCTCCTATTTACAGCTTGCTTTTCCATTTGAAATTGTTTCTCTTTATGCTGCTCTTCTCTGCTTTCTTACAACAAAACCACCTTGTTCTTTTATACAGCTTCTGGAAGCGAATCGGCCGAACAATGGCAGCAGGATTCCCACAACGGCAAAGCAGGATACAATCCTCTGCCTTTGTGTTGCACCTGCACTGCAGAGGCTCCACACCGTCACACCTGGCAGCCAAGGAAGAGCGATACATTGGCCGTGATCAGAAAATCTGTTCTTTCTCATGTAATAGAAGCGTTATTATGTGTTCTCCATTGTACCTATTTACTTTCTTGGCTGGAAAAAAGAATGTGTATTGTTACCTTTTTCATATGACTTACTGTAGACTCCAACAGAACTGAGAAGGGAAATCAATCAGAGCTGTAACTGACTTGCCTTAGAGGTTGTACTTCAGGCATCAACTTTCATGTTCACCGTGTCACGAACCATTCATTTGAGTAAAACCCAGGATAACTTGCAAACATGTGTAAACCCACCATCTTTACATTTAGTGATCATTTCTTTCTTTATTCAAAGATGTCATCCATGTGCTCAATCAAACCAGTATGTCACTAGTTTGCAGTTTCGCAGCCCTTGCAGGTGTCTGTAACCAATGAGGCTTCCAGCAGAGCCCGGAAGCTCACTAGGGTAAAACCAAGACTTCAAAAAGTGACAAGTATAAGAGCAAGAAAAGTGCCAGATCATCGATGCTTAGAACAGGGGATCAGGATGACCCATGTGGGTCATTTCACAGTAGTAATACCATGAAGAGTCATAGAGCGCGTAATGTCATCATGGATTTTTGAGCCATTCAAACATTTCAAACTGTGAGCAGCTGAATGTGTGACAGCTGAAAATACCACCTAAATGGCTTTTCATATGAGGATTGCTAAGAAACACTTGTGTTGTCCTTCCTAGGGTTTTCCTTGTTTTGTGAGTTTTGAAATAATTTTTTTTTTTTCATAGATTCATAGAATCATAGATTCATAGAACGGTTAAGGTTGGAAGGGACCTTCAAGATCATCTAATTCCAAACGCCCTGCCACAGGCAGAGCCACCACCCACTAGAGCAGGTTGCTCAAGGCCCCATCCAACCTGGCCTTGAACGCTTCCAGGGAGGGGGCATCCACAACCTCCCTGGGCAACCTGTGCCACTGTCTCACCACCCTTATTGTGAAGAATTTCTTCCTGACATCCAGTCTAAACCTCCCCTCTTCCAGCTTGAAACCACTACCCCTTGTCCTATCACTACAAGCCCTTGCAAACAGCCCCTCCCCAGCTTTCCTGCAGGCCCCCCTCAGATACTGGAAGGCCGCTGTAAGGTCTCCCCAGGGCCATCTCTTCTCCAGGCTGAACCAGACCCAACTCAGCCTGTCCTCACAGCAGAGGTGCTCCAGCCTCTCTGCCACCTCACCAGCAATGGCAGTTCACATTCAGATCTGATACTAGAGGAGTCCTTCTCTAGGCTGCTTTCAATCCATTCTCCATCCAGCCTGTATTTGTGCTTGGGATTACCCCGACCCAGGTGCAGGACCTTGCATTTGGTTTTGTTTTGTTGAACTTCATGAGGCTGGCACTGGCCCACCTCTCCAGACTGTCCAAGTCCTTCTAGATGGCATCCTTTCCCTTCAGTGTGTCCACCACACCACACAGCTTGGTGTCGTCAGCAGACTTGCTGAGGGTGTGCTCAATTGCACTGTCCATATCACCGACAAAGATGTTAAACTGCACTGGTCCCAGTACTGACCCCTGAGGGATGCCACTCGTCACTGCTCTCCATTTGGACTTTGAGCCATTGACCACAACTCTTTGAGTGCAACCATCCAGACAAATCCTTATTCTGCGAGTGGTCTGTCCGTCAAGTCCATGTTTTTCCAGTTTGGTGTCCAGGATGCGATGTGGAGGCAGTGATCCAAACTGTTGACTCCTCAGATTGGCTTTTATAAGGCTATAGATGTTAAAGGCTACTATGGTCATTGCACCGTGTTACTCCTATTGTCCTTACTTCAAGGTAACACAGGGAGGAAAGGAGGACTAGGAGGAGAATTTGGAACTGGCATAGACAACTGTCCTTGTCTGGATGCAGCAGTGTGCTTCTTGAAAACAGCACCAGCCTCTCCAGTCAGCTGAACAGTATAGCATCCACAGTTCTTTTGGCAGAAGCATGAATAAGCACTCCCTAATTGTCTCCAGACAAAATGTGACATAACTAAAAATACCTTCTCTGATGGATTAAATAATCTGGCTGCCTTCTTTCTATCAGGATAAGCAATGTTCTCTCTAGCAGAATAAGGAACATGGTCTCTCCAGCAGAGCTGGGAGATACCAGTGAACAGCTCGTGCAGTATCATTTTCAATTATCACAATCTGGAGCCAAAGCGTCTTGTTAAGATGCATGATTTATTTAGAAACAGTGAACAATAACAGTTAAGTTAGTCTACAATGGAAACACATTAAAAATACTGTGTTCCTAAACCAATCAATCGATTAATCAATCAAACTATTTCTAGTAACAATGCTGCACACATACCAAAAAAATGGGAACCATTTCAAAGCACTATTTCTGAATGCTGGGCACCTCCACACTGGGTTTGTTCAGTCTGTTTAGTAATATATAGATAAAGAAACTGTTAACTCATTTCTTTAAAGTTGGGGTTTCCTGCTTGTCCTGCTGAAAGACTAGAGGAAATTTTCCTGAAATAATACCTTAATGGATCATGAAAAAGTATAAAAGCTGATCTGCAGCTCTGCAGCCCCCGTCAGCCACTGCAAGGATTACATGGGTGTCTTTGAAGAAGACCACTGTTGATTTGTGAGGACGTGCCCTTCAAATGTCCTGTGTCAGAAATATATCAAAATTAAGAGAAACATCATACCCAAGCATTTCACTCACTCTTCTGCTTTGAAAAGCTACGGAAAGCAAACACTGTAGCAAATGATGCTAATGATTATGTAAATCAGGGAAAATCTTACAAACAGATGACATGAATTGTATTAGCCTGTATTGTAAGAACAGGGGCACTCAGATACCTATTTTAAGCACTACGTGCCTTTTCAAGTCGGTGCACCATCCTAACAAGCCAACCAACTCAACCTCTAAGGACAAGCGATTTTGAAACCCTACTCTCTGAAAACAACGCGCTGGCAAGGCCCAACATTAGTAGCTCTGTCCGTGCAATTTCTCATCTGGCGAACTTTCACTTTTGGTGCAGTTTAAAAGTGTCCGTGTTGAAAAGACCGTAGGTACTTCTTAACATCACAAGATGTGGAAAACAGAAACTTTCCCTCCTGTACTTCCCTGCAGAGTAACTTGCAGTGTAATCCATTTGTGCGCTCTATATATAGAAGCTACACAGACGCAGTACGTCTCCTGTGCTAATACTGTAATAATCAATGTGGGACATTTATTCCTTGGCTTTAGGCCCTTCTTAGGAGAATGCCTGACTTATCTTGAACATTATGCACGCCCAGCCAGGGATCAGTTAACCATTACCATATTGGGCAACACTGCAATTCGCTTTGAATAGCACCTTATGTTGCAACGAGCCGCAGTGAATCATTGCGATTATTCATACAGGAATCGGCAAAACCACAAATATCAAAATCTGTTCTGTGTTCTTCTGAACATACAGGGTCAGATTACGTGCAACTCCAACCGCTTAGCTGCGTGCTGGGAAAACTGCCTCGCCTGACCTCCTGCAAGTTGCTTTCATGGGGATATTCGGTTTAAGTAACAATCACCTTTGGCTTTGTTAAGGCCTGTTGGTTATTTTCGATTGCATCTCCAGCCAGAGCAGGTAGTCGTGCTCACACATGCCGTTCTGCTCGCTGTGGCATTCGAATGGCTCTCTGCTTGTCAACACACATGAAGGTGACACGTGCAGTCCCCTCCTGCATATGTTTTCTCTCATTGGCATGGTAATCCGGTACTTCAGAATGCTTCTGAAGGTTTACTTTCCATTAACGTTTTGTTTTGCTTGGATAGGCTTCCAAATGGTTTTTAAAATTGTCTTTTTTTTTTTTTTTTAGCAAATTATGACCACAGTTCATCTAGTGAAAATAATTGAGTGATAGCAATTTAGTAATTTTCAGTCTGGAAAATCCCCTTGCCAATTAAGATTCCTGGGGTTTTTTTACTATTATAAATCAACAAAAGTAAAGAGACCGAAATAAGTGACGACAAGTTCTCCAAACGAGTTGTTTTACTAGTCTGTAATCTTATTACTACCTAGTATTTGCAAATAATGTTCAGTATGAAGCAGAAAAAGCTCATTTTCTACAACTATTGAAAGTAATGGTTGATAAAAAGCTACATTGCAAAAGTACTTGTGGTTTTTGCTTCCAATAAATCTGCAGCATAACATTTTTCCTGTAAGTACTGGTAGTTTTCATAGCAATCAGCATAAATTTTATTCCAAATAATACACCTTGAAGCACTCAAGTTTCTTAAAGCTTTGTCATAAGGTAAAACAGTTAAGAGAACAGCCGTGTAACAGCTCAGCAAGGGTCAAAGATACAACATGTTCATAAATACACAAAGGAGGACTGAGAACAAAATGGAAATTGTAACTATCACAGTCTAACTGATACTCAGATTTTGATGTTTTAATTTCAGCATCTCAAGAAGTGGATGGGGAGCTGGGCAAGGCAGTGAAGAGAGTTGGGCAATGGAATCATCTCCTCAGTCACAAGTGGCTTCCTGCAAAGTGGGACTTAGGATGCGAGGACACTTTGAGGGCAGCTGAGGACAACGATAAGACACATTAAAACACAAATGGTGCAAAGAAGGTGAAGTGGAACAACTGCTACAAGTTGTGATAAGATTATTAACCAGTGGGCTAAACCCCAGCAAAACGAAGCATTTTCTTTTATGCCACAAGACTCTACCCAAATAAATCCTTAACAGCTGATTTTTTACAGTACAACGGGGTTCACAGAAGGGATTAGCCAAGTTCATAAATCCATCAAGAGCTATTAAATATATTGGCTGAATTACAGGCTTCCAGATAAGGATGCTGTAAGCCATTTATTTCTGAAAACTACAAGGATGTGCCATGGAAACAACTACTCTGTAAGTGCCTTGGTTCCAATACCTTTTTCTCACGCATCCATTACGAGTCATGGTGGAGACACGATTCTGAGCCAGGTGGACTTTTGGTCTAAGCCAACACAAGAGGAGAAAACTATTCTCGTGTATCCTACACCAGTTCTAGTCCTAAACACTTAGACTACATCCTTCCCCTAAGGACAACAGTAGTTGATCAGAAGAGACTCTATCAGTTTAAATTTTAATAGTTTCTTCTGCTGCTTTGTCTTGTTCATCAACATGAACGTCTTACTCATCAAAGATCTAATCCAAATCCTTAAGAAGAAAGCATTTCTCTAAAATAAATAGATTCAATTCCTTTGTAGAGACCTACTATGAGACCTACAGAGTATTAAATTTCCTTCTTAGGATCTGATCTATTTCATTCAAATCAGCTATTACGTTCTCGTAAGTAGAACATACATGAGCAGAAACTAAATTCTAATTTTCTTTATAAGTGCAATTTAGCAGGTCTATAAAATAAACTTGAGGATGTCTTCTCTTATGAAAATACTACAGTGCTGTTGGGAAGCAATATAATTGTGCTTTGCCTATAAAAGTGCTGTTTGTGTAACTAAAATATTCACAGCAAGAAAAATAAATATGCAATATGTGTATGTTTGCAGTATACACACTGTTTTATTACATGTGACTCCTGAAACTGTAATTCCTAAAAAAAGGAACAGAAAAGGGGAAAAGGAATCATTCTTGTAATGGTTTCTTTCAGAGAAAATACAAGATCATCATGTGAACTTTTATACTAGGAAGCAAATTACTTAGTGAAGAGCTAACAATACAAGAGTCCTGTGATGTGCAAAAAGTACAAACTTCTGGGCTTCTGACAATGCTGACCCATTTTTCTTCAAATGTCTCAGGAATCACAGCATAAGTGCTGTGATGAAGAGAAGCTTGGCAGTCCACCTTAAGAGCTGCAGTATTCTCCTGTTTGCCTGCCCCAGTCAAAATGCTTCAAATCAAAGCATGAACAAGTTGGATTTAGCCGTGTGACTCCATTGAGATGCAAACTGCATAGCCTCATTAAAAATAAAGAAGAAAACTCACATACAAGAGAGATCACGTGTGGAGCTACATGTGGAAAGATGGTTTTAATTCACAGGTGGGATTTCGTGCTTTCCAGTGCCAAAGGAGACTGAAGGGAAAAAAAAAGATATATCATTTGCACATCTCCAGATATTTTGCCATCCGTAGCACCAGGTACTTCCACTCACTGTGGGGCAGCACTTGCCCGGGACAGCAAGACGAAACGGCCTCAAGCTGCACCAGGGGAGGTTTAGGAAGGACATTAGGAAACATGTCTTCCCTGAAAGGGTTGTCAAGCTTTGGAACAGGCTGCCCAGGGAAGTGGTTGAGTCACCACCCCTGGAGGGATTTAAAAGATGTGGCACCTAGGGACAGGGTGTAGCCCCATGGACATGGGACTTGGCAGGGCTGGGTTAATGGTTGGACTCAATGATCTTACAGGTATTATTCCAATCTAAGGGATTCTACGATTCAGCTTTCCACTCATCTGTATACATCACCTACTATTATTTACCAGCAGTTTTTAATCAAAATTCCCCAAATATTCAATAGCTGAATTTAGCAAAAAGATGCATTTATGTTAGCAGGTGAATGCTGAATCATCTGCAGCCCCTTACATGCACCATCGGTTATCTTTAGGTTGGTATCATGAGCTCAATTCTTCAATACTAATCAACACTGACTACAAGGAGGAGATAAAGCAGACTGCAAAACCAACCCAAACAAGATCAGAGCCTAATTTTGTACTTTCATCTAAGCCTACGCTAGTTTTCGATTGATTTGAAGTTTGCCTATTATTTCCTTTTACAGCTTGGTTAGTCAGTATAATTTATGCATCTCAGAATTAAATTTAAGCTTTAACTGTGCTTTAACGTAGCTTCTATGCCTATACAATTTCACTTTTTAAATGCTATTAAAGTGTGTTGATATAGAGGCAGACATCTATTTTAAGACTTCAATTAGTTGCCACTACTTCCCGGTGCTGTGGGATTTTGTATCGCAGAGTGTAAAGATTATGATGACTCTGAAACAACGATTCTACCATCTCACTTCATTTTAGGACATTTCTCAAGAGTCTTGCTCACTATGGTTTTTTTCTTTCTTCCTTCTTTTTGACAGACTAGTTTCAAGCTCCAGCCCACTTCTCCATCTCTAGTTCTTCAGTTTGTGTTCCCTTCCTCTGCCTTCTCTGCTTCTCCATCTGTTGGGTTTGGTTTGGGTTTTTTTTGACCCGCTTATCTCACTGCTTTGAAAGAGACTCTATAAACTCTAGGAGTGTGCTCGTCCATCTGAAGGAAGTTCTCCTCCATCAGAGCTGTTCTCCCCATGACAGACGGTCAGTGTCAGAGGGCACAGCCGGGGCCTGCGGAGCAGTCAGCACCGCTTTCCGGAGCCAAGGCAGAACTACCCAACCGCAGGGCTATGACCCAGGTTTCTGAGGAAATGAGGAAAAAAAAAACCCGCTCCCCTACACCCGGCGGCTTCTCGCCATCCTCAGGAGCAGCGACTCCCGCCGCCACCCCCTGGCAGGACCCCCAGCCTGCCGGTGGTGCCTGTCCCGGGCGGGGCTCTCTGCGGCCAGCTTTGCGGCCCAGCACCGGCGCGGCTGGCGGAGGAAAGCCTCGGTGCTTTCAAGGGAGACATGAAGCGGCGTTCCGCCGCCTCACGGCCCCGGCTGCTGCGCGTCTCCAGCGTGGGCAGCGGCATCGCAGGCCTTTAGGCGCCGAAACCTTCCGGCCCAAAGCGCGAACAGGCAGGAGGGACGGGGAGCGGGAACCGCGCCCTCGCCACCCCCAGAGCCGCTCTCCGGCACCCGGCC
>VWZK01021374.1:38698-137097 GCA_013396935.1 Baryphthengus martii
GTGGGCGGGGGAGAGCCGCGGCGCGGCGCCCGGGTGTGGGGCCCGTCTCCCGTCGGCCGTCGCCGTCGTGCAGGGGTGGTCGGAGGTAGCGTGTGTCGCCCCCTCCACTCTCTGGCGGAGCTCGGCCCCGTCCCACGCACGTTTGTGTTGGAGAAGGCGCTTTTCTCTGCCCGCCTCAGGCAGCCGAGGGGTCCCGCCCCACCCGGGGAAGGAGGGGATGTGTGTGGAGGGATTCCGCTTTCCCGGGAGCGAACTGGCAGGTGACGAGCACTCTGTCCTGCCTCGCCTGAGGTGCGAGGAGGTTCGTGCTTCTTCCCCCTGCTTGGGCTGCCTGTCTTTCCCTCTGCGGTCTCCAGTGTTTGTTTTACGTGCGAGTGCAGGACGGTTACTCAGTCTTCCTCCTCTATGATCCCGTGGGCTTGAGCCACATTTCTTTCTCCTCAGGCATCCACTTTTTTTCTGAGTGTGTTACAGAGATTTACTCATTTCCTTCTTTTCTTTGTTCCTGCTATTTTCCCCGAAGATATCGGTCGGCAGGAAGGAAGAAGACCCTATTCACTCTGAAAGCACGTTTCTGAATGCTGTGATTTTGCCGATTTCTAAGTTGCCTGTAAGGCTCAGCTTTCAGATGCAAGAGTAACATACAGTTTTGAAGGCCACTGTGCTTGTTCTTATCAGAGATCTGTGGCTGTTTAAACATACCACGCTTTGTCACAGGGTGGATCTTGCACTAGATGAGATTAGATGGGTAGCATGTGAAATGGATGTCACTTGTGATTCTTAGCTAATGTAATTAGCTAAAGTAATTCATAAATGTATGGTTACTGGTGGCTGAGAGATTGCTCTGTACATGGTAACACTTAAAGAGGCCTTGGCAGTTTGACATGAAGGTTTTTTTTCTAATGTTATTGGAAGAACATAAGGAGGAGGACAATGTCCGTGCTACTTGTCAACTTTCACTCTGCTAACCTGAAGCTAGGATGTTTCTAACTCAGTGTGGTCATAGGTGTTCATGTTCAACAGGGTTGTAGTCTTTCTGGGTTGCTGTGTGGATGAACCAGAGAAGTATGTAGTTAGGTACTCTGGTAGCTGCTGAAGACTCCAAAGTATGTAACAGATTAATATTCTGCATTACTGTTTCTATACCAGAAAATCTCTTTGAAACTTCCTTTCATGAATTTTAAGTGCTGAATAGGAAACTTTTTCAAGCGTTCCTCTTAGTCCGTAAATACCAAGATTCAGATGTGCTGTTTGATAGTATGACTTACATTGTGCACTGACAGATTCTTCTTTATGTTAAGCTAAATTAACTTTTTCTTGATACTAAAAATAATCTTTTCTGTGCAAATTTGGTCTTGTATAGCTTTTTTATTTAGCTAGGAACGGTGATCTCTATTTGCAGTACTTAATCCTGGCCTGAGAAAACTTGGCTTCGATTTCTTTTTTGTTTTTTCTTTTTTTTTTTGGGGGGGGGAGGGGGATTCGTTTGCTTTGCTGTATTCTACAGATTGTAGAGGAAACTTTCCTTCATTAAAGGTTACAAAGTGTGATTGTCATGTTGCATAAGGCCCACCTTTACATCTCTCCTGAAGATTCTTGCTTTTGCTCTGATCCCGTGATACCCTTTGAAAGTTGAGTAGAGGTCAGAGTTGTGTTAAATTAGCATTGCTTTATTTAGATTTATTTAGACTTAGAATGACGAGTGTAAAATGTCCGTCACTTTATTTTCAGCTTGTTTCTGGTTAGAGTCAAAGCGGAGCCTATCTTATCTCTAAAGTAATCCAATATGAAATGAGAATCACCTGATGACAGTACGTGTTAGAGGTGGGGGAAACTTGTATTATTGGAGCAGCCGGTAGAACTGGAAAAACTAAAAACATTTCTTCAGTGTGCAAACCTTATCTTGGTATGTTGTCTTCCAAATTGTAGGTGAAATAATCTTGAGTAAATACAAGGAAGAATTTCAAGTTGGCTTGCTTGCTACATGGTTTGTGACTGAGCTGGTGTTTTGGGTCTATTGTTGATCATTTTATGATGTACTTTGTGTGTGTGTCCGTGTCATTTCTTCATAGAACAGCTAGAAGCGCTACTC
Source organism: Baryphthengus martii (assembly GCA_013396935.1). NCBI lineage: Eukaryota > Metazoa > Chordata > Aves > Coraciiformes > Momotidae > Baryphthengus > Baryphthengus martii. The sequence goes on from VWZK01021374.1 coordinate 40,791, forward strand.
CTGGTTTGCAGTGATTTGGTAGTTGTCTTGCTTACAATCTTCTCATCCCTAATTGTCCATAATATAAAAGCTATTTCGTACTTTGTGAACTTCGTATGAGTTTTCTCTTCTAGGGTGCAACTTTTAATGTGAAAATAAAGTGATAATCTGCATAAAGAAACTTTTAGTGCTATATAAATAAGATTGCATATTAAGAATCAAAGCTGGAGTTACACATTCTGTCCTCAGAAGTCCCTTATTGCCTGTTCAGGAGAGTCGAGTTGGACAGGCTCTTGAGCCTGTTGGCTCAAGTGAAATCAGCTACGTGAATGTACCTTGTAGGCTACATAACGAGACCATTTTTTTTAATCTTTTTTTTCTGTATCATAAAGTGGTGACTCATTTTAAGTAATCTGGAATACTGTAACATTTTTAAAACAAAATACAATGTCATGACAAGGAAGGTTGAAGGTTTTTTTGGTTCCTTGTTTTTTTTTTTCCAGAAGATCTTCTCTAACTGTCTGAAAAAATGGTTCAGCAAGATGACAGCACTAACTCGAACACTGTTAAAATGGTAAGTACAATTTTTAAAAAAGACTTTAAAAGATCTCTATGCTGTTTGCTGAAAATTATAATGGTATTAAGAAATGTCTGTTAAATGAATATCCCTTCAAATGTCAAATTTCAACTTGTATGTTTAAAGTTACGCCATGTGGAAAGCATATTTATTTCTGAATAATGGAATACAAAAGACAAACACATGGCTGAAGCTTCTACTGCATTTAGTAGAGTAAATTGTATTTACTTCTTAAACCATCATTTATATTTCAAGCTATATGTCTACTGGTGGCTTAAATTTATCACAAGTCTGTGCACTTAATGAATTAAATGTTTTGTAAGGGTAAAGCCATGTTCTTAGAGAGGAGCATCTTGTACAGTTTTTGTTTTGTATGTCAGATGTTATATCAACATGCTAAACATTTATCCTTATCCTGAAATGGATTAATTATTGGTCATAAGCATTGAATAGGGCTCTATATGTTCAGCTTCAGCCAGGACTACAGCCCACAGAAGGTCTTGCATGCTGGTAGGGGGCAAGATCTATGTCTTGCGTAATAACCGAATTTGGGTGCAAGTTCTGCACTTGGTTACTTGAGTAGAGCTGCTAGGGATTAAGTAAGGGCCAAAAGGAAGCAACTGAACAGGATCTTTCCCTTAGTGATATTTGGGTTAGTGTGTGTGGAGGGAAGAATTTTTAAGCATCTTTTTTGCTTTCTATTTATTTTTGTAATCGTTATGTTTGGTTCTTTTGGGTGCTTAAATTAGGTATGCACAAACTGTTTGAGCTTTCTGTGGATAAAAATGTTCTGCTTTAAGTCTTGGTTATCTGAGATACTGATCTCAATCTCTAATGAGGGTGCTAGTATAAGGAAAATATGACCAGCAGCTACAGTTTGTATGTGAGGGCTCTGAACTAAACAGGTGTTCAGGATCTGCAGTGAGCGCAGGTGGAGGTAGACACAGCCATGTGGTTTAAAACTGCATTGTCTTTTACCAGATGGAATCATTTGGTAAACTCGGTGGTAAAGGGCTTGAACTTGCTGGATGCTCAGCAGTGTGTAAATCGTAAGTTTTTTGGGGGGCTGAATCATAGGCTTTTGTGGTCCATCTCTATAGTCTACATCTCAAAGGTGAAAAGCATCAGTTTAGCTTTTGCATCCCATTCAAAGCTTAAAAACTTTCAGCCATGCTTGACAGGTAGTGAAAGGCAAAATTTAGGGTAAACTAAAGTTGCCTTTTCTTTCTTTTTAGGAGACTGTCTTCACTTTGACATGATGTGTGAAGTCTGTTAGTCAGCATTTTTTGATTTGGTGGTTTTTTTTCTTTTTTTACAGTTACTGTGAAAGGTATGTATGAGAAAAGTGAATCTTGTTTTTCTATATTTGTTTTTATCAGAGCGTATTGCCATCAATGTAGAGAAGCTAAATATAAAGAAATGTGTGGATTTGTGTTTCATTACAAGGTCATGAATCGTAGAATTGTCGAGGTTGGAAAGGACCTGCAAGATCATCAGGTCCAACCTTCTGCTCAACACCTCCATGACCACTAGGCCATGTCCTGAAGTACCACATTCACCCATTTTTTGAACACCTCCAGGAATGGTGACTCCACCATTTCCCTGGGCAGCCTGTTCCAATGCTTAACTGCTCTTTCAGTAAAGAAATTCTTCCTAATATCTAATCTGAACTTCCCCTTGTGCAACTTGTGGCCATTTCCTCATGTGCTGTTGTTAGTTACTAGGGAGGGCCTCACTACAACCTCCTTTCAGGGAGCTGTAGAGAGCAACAAGGTCTCCTCTCAGCTTCCTCTCCTTCAGGCTAAACAGTCCCAGCTCCCTCAGCCTCTCCTCATAAGACACGTTCTCCAAAATACCGGTACTTTGTCAAGAAGTGAGATAAGGTATCTGTCTAAAACTTCTCAAAATACTATTCTTTGCATTTGCATTCTGTGTGGTTTTACAGGTTTTAATTCTGTCATGAAACTTAGTATATGAGTTTCAGTAGAGTTCTGTTTTTCTGCTGAACATTACAGGCATTTTAGTAGTGCCACTTTGTTATTTTTTCAGTCAACTACTACTTTGAAAGTGTGTTGTGCTGCATAATGAAGACTTTATAGTCACCCTTTCTTGTTAAGCTTTTTTCCTTGTTATGGAAGAAGCAGGCGAGGTGCTACATTAGGCACACAAATCTTAAATAGACATTTTGTCGCCAGATGAGAAACTAATACCTACTATTACTGTAACATATAAAAAACTTCCGAGACATAAGTATGGGCTCCTTAATTGGAATTTAAAAATCTACTTATAGGGAGAAAAGAAATGGTGCAACGTGTACTTATACTCTGAATGACTTCATATATGCAGCCTCTTACCTACGAAGTACTAGGTATTCTGTCTTCCTTTATTTCCCTCCTGCTGAGGGATCCTGAAGCAAGGGATTTGTACAAGCCTAAGGTAGACAAGTTAAGTACAATATTAAGCAAGTATGTGATGTGCACAATATCTGAGCGTGATCTCTGTGTACAGAGTATACATACTGTAAGCTGTGAAGCTGTTTGTAGTGAGAACAGAAGAGCTAGGGGTGTAGAGATGTTAAATTGATTGTAAAATCATGGAATGGTTAGGACTGGAAGGGACCTTAAAGATCATCTAGCTGCAACCCCCCTGCAGTGAGTAGGGATACCTTCCAGTGGACCAGGTTACTCAAAGCCCCATCCAGCCTGGCCTTGAACACTTACAGGCATGGGGTACCCACAACGTCTCTGGGCAAGTCGTTCCAGTGTCTCACCACCCTCCTAAGAAAGAACTTCTTCCTTACATCTAGTTTAAATTTACCCTCTTTCAGTTTAAAGTCAATACCCCTTGTCCACTCACTAGATGCCTGTGTAAAAAGTCCCTCTCCAGCTTTTCCTGTAGGCCCCCTTGAAGTATTGAAAGGCTGCAATAAAATCTTCCTGAAGCCTTCTCTTCTCCAGGCAGAACAACCCCACCTTTCTCAGCCTGTCCTTATAGGGGAGGTGCTCCAGCCCTCTGACCATCATCTTCAGCCTACTGTGATTCCATCCTGTCTCCACCTACCTCTCCTGCTTCTACCTGGAGCACGTAACTGGTGGAAGGCTGAAATGTTTTCCATTTCTGGTATATCTTACCACTGTTCATGTGTTGTGCTGGAGCCTGACAAGGAATGTGATTTCTTCCTTCTCGCTCCTTTGGAACTCTTTTATGCTCCACTTCCATTTTTTGCTGCATATTACGCAAACACATGGGCAATTTGTAGGCTATATATAATATAACTTAATATAATGGCTTGTAGGCTATTAGTCATAATAAAATGAAGGCAAAATTTGTAGAGTATAATCTGTAGTATCTATTAAAGGAATTCGTACAATCTGAAAAAAAAAAACCCGACCCTTATAAGCTTTCAGGCATGAAAACCTTTCTGTTAGCTTGCTCAAGTTTAAGATAATTTTCCTATTTATTCTCTCTTTGAGAACAAATGTTTTCTTCTGTATTCCATAGCAAATACAAATTGCAATTCCTTGCTGAGTCTTTCAGAACTTTGCTGCTCCCTACTTAGAGACTTCTGCTTTCTTTTGTCAATCCCAGCACTTTATCAGAAAAGCAGAATAATTATCCAGAACAGATGCCCACACATGGAATATATCAGCATAGATCTAGTGGTATAATTATACTTCAGGAACTTTGCCTGTTGATTTTTCTTTGGAAAGAAGCCCTTTGAGAAATGGAAGAAAAAGAGCAGAGAGTTGAACATAGCAGAGACTAATGCAAAGGAGAGGCATGAGTCAGAGACAGGAAAAAGTGCAGTGATCTCAAATGCACATGTGCATATTTAGGCATTTAAATCATTAATCTGAGGAATAGGCTAGTGTGAGGAAAAAGAAGTGTAGCTTCCTCACTGAAGACAATGTGGCACCATCTCTTTCGTAAATAATTTGTAAATAATGAAAAGATAGTAAGAGTGTCTGTGTGGACATGTGTGGTCCATTTCATATGTGTGAAACACTTGCCCCCACTGTTTGTTTGTTTGTTTTATTGATATGTTTTGTTGGGTTTGTTTGGTTGTTACTGTTTGTATTTGGGGTTTATTCCTTTGTTAATCTCGAACAGGTTACAAATGGTGTGGGTTTTTATCATGAATCGAATGAGCTCCCAGAGCAGTTCATCCACTCAGCGTAGGCGAATGGCTCTAGGAATCGTCATTCTTCTCCTTGTTGACATAATATGGGTTGCCTCTTCAGAACTCACTTCTGTAAGTATTGTTCCGTGCATCTTAAAATAAAAACATATCTGAGAGAAAGATGCAGCAGGTCACTCAAATAGTGTTCTAGTTAACCACTTTTTTACTATGGGGATGACAATGTCCTTTGGGTTAATGAACTAACCTGTATTCATTAAAAGTAACGAGTAAGCTCATTTTGGTGACCGTTGCTCATTTGGTCAACCAAGTGTTACTGATGACTTGAAAATTAAACGTAAGCTTATAACCATGTACTCTAATGAGGAAGTTCATTTTGTTTATTGCCATATCAATTAAAATAATGCCCAGATGTTTCCTGAGAAGTAGTAAACGAACTGTAATGTTGGAGCCTGGGTGCTATCGTAGATTATCGTTCAGAATATCTGGAAGTCTAGGACCAAAGGGCTCAGCTCATGGAGTTTAAGCGGACAAGTTTGTCATAATCTAGTTCATACACTGACTGTCTTGAAACTGATCTGGTATTTACTTCCTGTCAAGTTTTAGGACTTAAAACAGAGCTTTAGCAATGGAAATCGAGTTTTGAAAAAATTCTTGTCAAATTCAGATTTCTGAACTGTCATTAAGTTGTTATATTCTATAGTAGTTTTGAAACTAAGTATATGAAAATGCTCTTATGTTAGTAAAGCATTTTTTCCAATGAGCTGGTGGAATTGCTATTGATACTGAAATGTTACTTAATCAAAGTAATCTCTAATTTCTGATTGCTATGCTATTGCCTATCAAAGCAATCTTTTGTTTAGAAAATAGTTGTATATAAATGTATTTTCAGTCCTATGAGTTCAGTGGCATATCAATCACATTGCTTGATTGGATACAAGAAATAGGTAACTTTTCTCTAGTGGCATTGTGTCTTACAAAATGACTCAGTGCCTTCTTGTTGGTATTTCAGCTTTCTTGGAAGGGAATACCTGCAGAATAAGTAGGACCACTTGTGCCTTTAAGACATAGATGCCCATACTCGCAGCACGGTCATTTTGGGAAGCAAACAGTTCTGAATGGTGTACTTAAACCTGTTCATTCATTTTGTGAATTCAAACCTAATTGGTAATTTTGGATACTGCAATTATTTTCTTTCCACAGTATGTTTTTACACAGTACAACAAACCTTTTTTCAGTACTTTTGCAAAAGCATCCATGTTTGTTCTATACCTCTTGGGATTTGTTGTTTGGAAACCATGGAGGCAACAGTGTACTCGTGGGTTTCGTGGAAGGCATGCAGCCTTTGTAAGTATTTTAACTCTGTAAATGTTTTGGTATTTGTTGAAGTTTGTACTGAAAAAATGGAAATGAGGAATTGAGAAAGCAAAGTTTATGTATTTGTGAGGTAGTGCTTACAGAGAAACAATTATAAACTGAATCACAGCACGGGGAGATGTGGCAATTGTAATGATAGTCTTGTGAGAGGAAGAAAAGAAAGAAAAAAGTAGCATGAAATGTGTCAGGAATCATTAAACATTCTACTGGGCCAGACCTTTGGCCCATCTAGCCTGGTGTTTTACCTTGGAGAGTTGCAGAGGATAATTCCTTTTAAGAAGAGCTCGTGAGCCTCACCGCTGTTTGCTGTTGGTTCTCTTTTTCTTCCCCAGCATCTGTAAACAACGGAATCGGTATTTAACTTTATTGTTGATTTTTATTACTTGCTCTTTTTGTCTCTGGCAGAACTATAAACTATTTGCTAAGAGGTTGTCAGGTTTTTAAAGTTATATTCAGTAAAGGTGGTAGAATTACATTTTTACTGTTGTTAATACTGTATTTTTATAGCCTTTCTGCACAAGTGACCTTCTCTTGCCCATTCTAGAATTAGGCATAGTTTGTGCTAGAGCCTAAAATCATTGTCATGCTGCAGAAATACATACTTTTTTTTTCCCCAAGCAAATTAAGAGATGCTGGGAAAAGCGCTTGTGTTTCAGGCTGCTGAACAGCAGGACTCAGGAAGCAGTAAGACATTCGTCCTAATATTAATCTCACATAAAAATAACAGAAAATGTGGTCCAAGAACATGCTGTTAATCAACATGTCTTTATAGAAATAGCTTGTATGAAAGGAACAGCCTTTATTTTTTCTGAGGATACTAGACTTCACTGATAGTGACAGCGGTAGGCGTAACATACTTCATTGGAAATGTTACATGATATTAAGCCAAATTATTTTCATTTTTTAAAAAAACGAAAACCACTGCAAAACCAAAAAAACTAAACTTTTTTAAAAAAAAATACTATGTTAAACACCTAGAACATTTAAAGTCGGTTGATATCTCGAAATAGTTTTTGCTAGATCAGCCTTGAATACCAAGTGTCAGTGCCTGGTATGGCACGTGTTCGACTTGATGTTGTTTGGGATCGTTAGGAGATAATCGGGAAATAAGCAGAATTTGCACGTTCTTTGCTGACAGTAATGACAACTAAGGATGATGAAAGCGCTAGAGAATGATTCGTTGTGCAAAGCAATTATATTGACCAAATTGAATAATCTGAGCAGATAAGCAGAATAAGGGACTATTGCTTAGTGTGAAGTGGGCAGTAATGAGTAAGAGCGCTTGATGTGTCACATTTTCGTGTGGGGCACTCATGGCACCACTACTGGAATCTCATTATTTTTTCTTTCTAATCCTATAAAAAGTAATTTTAGAAATAATTTGTAGGAAATAGTCGTTACGTTTGATGTTAACGTATTTCAAAAGAAGCGGTGCAGAGGCTGGTCTGTCATGTGCTGGTAGAAGATTTTAATATTTCCCCCCTCCAAAGGAGTTTAGTTACATACTCAGCTGTATCGTTATTACAAGTGCCTTTAAAATGCCTTGTATTTTTTAATCTGGAACAAAAATTATATATTTATAGATTTTTATTCCAGTAATAATTGCTTAGATAAACACTGATCTCTTACTTTTAAGCCCTGTTCCTCATTATTGACTTTAACAGATTTCTTATCAACTTGGTAGAACGGCAAGCTGCAGGTCAGCAAACAGGGCTAGTTGTGCTTGTTAAGATGCAGAAAAGAAGAGGAAGGGTGATACTTGACCTCATCCTAATTTAAGTCTTGTTAAAACTAAGGCAGAGTTCCAGTTTTTTATGCAAAGGAACTTTGCTTCAATAAAATGAAGAAACAAGAGGCTTATTGTTAACACATGCACAGTAATTTAGTGAAGCGTGTCTTGCTAAGACTGAACTGTTCCAGTTTTGGCATTCTAACAGCCTCATTCTGCTTTGGTACCTGGGTAGTTGAATTTGGTGGGGGTTCTCCAAGAGGTACAAGGAATTCCTGAAATTATTTACTGAACCTGTAAGCCACCCTATTTACTGGGGATGAGGGTTGGAGGGAGAGAGCAAGTTGTGGTAGAATTACAGGAAAAGGCATTAAAAAATATTCTAAAAAACCCACTACTTATTAATAACTCTGCCTTGATAGATTATTAAATTTAAAATTCTGTAATTAGTTTGCAGATGCTGAAGGTTATTTTGCCGCTTGTACAACAGATAACACTGTGAACAGTTCTCTGGTAAGTGCCTTGGTTGTGAAGGTCAATGCTTTACAGCAGCGTGACACCGTTATCCTGACGTACTGTTTTCAAAATATGGCAGTCTTGAATGTAACAGTTTTTGGAAAAGGGATTTGATAACTTGTGTGTTACTAGTAAGTGCTGCAAATAATGACATTCCTTGTGAAAAATCCAGGTTCTCGGCTCAATAAAACTCTTGAATGTTGCTGTTGTAGTCCGTGAAAGAAATTTATGTCCTACCAAGTAAACCTTTACATATTCAGCTCAGTAGCTGCCAAAGAAAAATGTGGAGAGCTTGTGGTAAAGCCAAATAGTCTTGAAGACTAAAATCCACAACAGAATCATTCATTTAGTCAAGCATCTTGTGTACTGTGATCCTGCATTTCATTTTGAAATAGAAATGGACGCTCTTCTTCCTCCCAGTGAACAGAGCGACTGCTGTTTACTGAATCGAATGTCAGTACTGGTGTTCTGCTGATAAGCTGCGTTGCCAGATGGCATATTTGTGGCGATTTTCATCATCCATAAATGATGTTATGCCCCTGTTGATCACAGATTGCTGCTTAATCCACGTACCTGAACCAGAGATCACTTGCAGAAGTGTATCCAAAACACAGAACTTTTAAAGTTTGTACCATCTCTGTAATAGAGGGATACATTTGAGTGTTGAACAAACTGCCATAGAGGTATTTTATATTGAAGAGGGAGTTGAAGAGAGATTTTGCAGAAGTATGCTGCTTTTAGGTTTTGTTTTTTTCCCAATTTTACCTACATTTAAAAATAAAATCTTAGTCTGCTCAGTTCATTAAGATCATCTGACTCTAAAAACAGGATTCTTTGTTAACCTTGGACAATTTTGCATTAAATTAAACATCCACAAAAATTCTGGTCCTAAACAAGGAACCTAATGAAAATGCAGCTGCCAGATCATTTTAATTAATTTGCTTTTACAGTTTCTTAATTTAATTGAAACAAGCGGCTTTAAACTTGTTAGAAGTATTTTTAAGCAATTAAAACTTCTACTAAGTGCCTTATGTATTGGAATTCTTATCCCAATTTTTTTTGACTTTTAGTTCTAGTTCATGAGCTTTAGGGTCATGGGAGAAAAATGAATATGTATTCATTTTTGTATATGTATTCTGTATTTTATATTGGACAGAAGCTATAGCTCTGAAATGTTTGTGATTTTGATGAATTATTTTTAAATTTTAAATCAATAGGCTTGAATTTTCTGGCAATGAGTTTTATGTTCATGAGGATATACACAGAAGCGCAGTTATTTTTGAGTACTGCGTTTTACCAGTATGTTTAATGTAAAATATAGATTATGTATGAACATTTTTCAACAAGCTTATCCACTGTGTGCAAAACCTCTGTTAAATTTAATTACCTTAATGCTCACCAAGCTTTTCTTTATTTAGTTCTCTAATTCGCTAAATTAATTCTACTGCTTATAATTGAAATATCCTGCTTAACTGTATTTTTACTTATACTGATTCATTTCAGAGTGAACCTTTATATGTTCCTGTAAAGTTTCATGATTTGCCAACTGAAAAAAATGGCAGTAATAATAGTGATGCAGAGAAAAGTGAGTAAAGACTTTTGGAATGCTGAAATGCTAGTTCTTTGGTGAAGGAATTACTTTGTTGGTATAACTGCTGTCATGTTGCAGGACTTGAGTCTTTTTTCCCTTCTTTTTTTTTTTTTCTTTTTCTTCCATAAGTCTCTTATTGCATGAATTGCAGTCTCACATATTTACTTTCAGGTAGAGAAAACATAGGCCTATCGTTCAGTTTACCTTTCTTGGTCACTACAGATCCAGCCTATGTTTATCTCAAGGGACCAACTGGGTTCAGTACTTGTGATTCTTTCCTTCTGGGCTTGTATGACCAGCAGCAGTGAGTCAGCCTCTGGAAAAACAAGCTATTGTCCTTTTTAGAGCAGGAGCAAAGCAGTCAAAGTAAGAATTTTAACAGTCTATGTGCATTCTGATTTTATTTAAGCCTCACTATCTTGTGATAGTAGCTGAGACAAGCCTAACTGTCCCAGACAATTACAGAAAAGTTGGCTGTCAAAGAATCCAATTATCTGATCCTCAGCAAAAGAGTCCCTGCTTATAAAAGCTAAAGTCTGTTTGTTAATTTCTAGATGCCGAGTGTTTAAGAACCACTTTGGTAGGCTCTGCTGTCCTGTGATAACAGGACCCAGTTACTTCAGGGTTGTTTGAGCCGTAATTTTCCCCTTCGCTTTTTTTTTTAGGAAGTTAGGTATTGTTTCATAGTGAATTAGGCTAATATTTATATGTAGCATGTAATGTTTTCTTTACACAGGGAACTAATGATACTTAACAATACCCTTCTAAATAAGATCTGATTCTGGTTTGCAAGATTAGTTAGAGGGTGGATTTTGAATGTGCAAGTGACCTTGTGTTCTCTGCTAAGCTTTGAGGTCTGTGGGACGCTCTTAGCCTCTAAATGAAACACTGTCCTTGCAGTTAGGTATAGTCATGTGCATTTTTTGGCTGTTTGACTATTAAACAATTGAAGAATTTCTTATATGTAGTGCTTACCAATACAGGATAATTCTTACCTTAAAATCTGTGGGTTGTTCTTACCTTGTGTGGGGTTTTTTTTGGCAGGGAAGGAGGGAGGGTGCTTTTCAGTGAGGTTTTTGTGCGTGGAAAATGTACCGATTGAAAACAGTAATTCTGCTTTGTCTTATTAGTGGCCTAACAAGTAAGAAAATGCTAGTTTAATAAATAAAAATGACATGTCTTCTGTTTGGATAAAACCCTGTTGTTTGTGAAGTATTGTAATCAATGCTGTATTAAAGCAGCATGCCTTTTTTTGCATATTTTGTTGGCTTGATGATACTGTGTTAATGATAATATGCAGCTTCTTTTTCTTTTTTTCCTTTTCTTCTCTTTCCTCCTTAAGCTCCCAAAAAGCCTCGTGTAAGGTTCAGTAATATTATGGAGATTCGACAACTCCCGTCGAGCCACGCGTTGGAAGCCAAATTGTCTCGCATGTCATATCCGACGGTTAAGGAGCAGGAATCGATATTAAAAACTGTAGGAAAACTCACTGCAACTCAAGTAGCAAAAATTAGCTTTTTCTTTTGCTTTGTGGTACGTGTTCCATTCTTTCAAAAATCTTAAGTATAGATGCAATTAAAACTTGCCTAATAGTAGTGAAACAGTATTGAGATGACTTGTATTCTTTACGCTACACTTTATAATTATATTGTAAGAAGTAAAACTTTGCTTGTGTGCTGAACATGAAGGGGCAAAGACAGGGTAATAAAAAGAGATCCTGAGTATGCAGTTAAGTGTAAGGTCAGCTGTAAGATACACTGTGCTTTGGTGCCACGTTGTCCAGCGTTGAATCTGTTTGGTGCAGCAAAATCTGGGATTTCTTGTGTACAGGCTGTTAAAAGCCGCAGTGAGACTGCTTCAGATGGGTAAATGTCACTACAACTTCTTTCTGGGCCATGGCAGAGATAATCCTGTCCATGCTATTCATGGGCACTGCTACCCCTGCCATGTGTATGCATTGCTTCTTGGACTGTATAAGTAGTCCCACCTAAGACCTTAGAGAGTGGTAACTTCCCTGAGAGTAGATCTGAGATCTTATTAATGAGATCTCAATCAAGAAGTGATAAAACACCTGCCATTTTATTCCCTTACTGAGGAATTAACAGTCGTGAATCCTTACAAAATATTTTTGACGTATTGAATGTAAGTGGTGCTTTGGTTTTAGGGTGGAGATGTGTGCTGGGTTTAAGTACTCTAAAAAAACCTCGTTAGGCTGACTAATGTCCCGTATATCTCTGAAATTTCTTTGCAGCCATTGTGCAGTTATCATCTTGAAGCACTTGCAAAACAAGTTAAAAATACCTTTAGTTACTACAGAATAGCTATTATAATGTCATTTTAATTATTTAGTATTTTAAGGTCTGAAGGATGTTATTTCCTTATTAAGCAAGTAGCTGAATATGGTTGGTTTGGGCCACTTCCAGTTTTGCCTCTGTCTTTTAATGTACTCATCAGTTTCCTGGAAGTTAGGAATCTATTTGAGGTGAAATTCTTGTTCTGATTTTATTTTTGGATAAATACTTGGTGGTTTGTTTTTTTTCTTTAAGTAGGATTTTCTTGCATTAAGAAACTTAAACTCTGTTGTTACTATCCATAAAATTATAAAATTATTTTTCCTTTCTCCCAGTGGTTCTTGGCAAATTTCTCTTACCAAGAAGCTCTGTCAGATACCCAAGTTGCCCTAGTTAATATCTTGTCGTCAACTTCCGGTAAGTTTTAATTATGCCACTAGATGTACGTCATGATGTTGTTTATAACATAAAAAGCTTTTTATGTTATAAAAGGACTTGTGTAATGATTTACCTGTGAGTTTAGGGGAGTAGTGAGACTTAAAGCCATTGAGTATGTGCATTTAAAAATTTCATTGTGTAATTGGAAGGCTTTAGGCTGTCTTCATGATTCTCCTGCATTTTGTGCATCAAGTTGGTGTGTGTGTACTTCTGCAGTTATGTCTGTGTAGAGTTACATTGGGAGTGTAATAGATTTGAAGGAAAGGTGGTATAAGTTTTTATCAAAATAGATACAGTTCCGAGTAAAGTCTTCTTGCTAATTATTAGCTTTTTAAAAAATGGGTTTAGGGGTAAAGAATTTGTCACCTAAACATGCATGTTACTCACTTTACCGATTTTATGTGAGGCTCTAATAGGAGCTTTAAAGTATTTAAATTATGTGGTAGTACATGTTTGGAGAAGTAACTTTTGTTTTATAAGATCTGCTTTAACAGTATACTTATGGGATTTTTTTTTTTTTCAGAGTTTTCGGGTTTATTGCAGTTTATTTGGTTAGTATGGCTAACCTTTCTCAGAATGGAACATGTACTTGCTTATCTGAGGATTTGTTGGTTAGTTAGGTATTAGTTTGATAATAGCCTCCCTAATTTTAATCAAAACTAAGATCAAGTAGTTAAGTATGTGAAATATGAAGAAGAAAATGTTACTGCAGTTTAATGAACAAACTAGTAGCAAAACTTGGTTGTATAAACTCTTCTTAATTTCTCTTGCAGGGCTGTTTACTTTAATCTTAGCTGCAGTCTTTCCCAGTAACAGTGGAGATAGATTTACCCTATCCAAATTATTAGCTGTTATTTTAAGGTAAGATAATGGGATAGAAAATTTGGTCCAAAACTCCCTTATAGATTGAGAGGACAACTAAACCTACTTACCTGTCATATCTGTGACAATATATGATAGGCTTCACTTAAAAAAAAAAAAAAAAATCCTTGTTTCACAGCTAATTTGAGCAAATAAATTAAGTCTTTTTAAATACTTCCTATCACAAGCAATTACTTAATCTCATGCTTCTGTAGGAAATTAATCAGGTTTCTGTTGGAACTACGTGAACTTACTTTCTTGTTGTTTGGTTGGGGTTTCTTTATTTTTGTGCCTGCTGCATTGTTCAGGGAAGTTAAAAGTGGGGTTTAATTGGCTGGTTGATTGGTTTTAGCTTGGGATCAGGCCTTAGCAATAGAGAATTCCTTTTGACTTTTACAAGAAGTGGAGTTTGATTAACTAAATGCACCTAAAGATAGAATTGTGTGTTTATATTTTTCTCCCCCTTTTTTTTCTGTCTTTGTAAAAAAGTTCCTGTATTTCTTCTGTTTTGCTAGCATTGGTGGTGTGGTACTTGTTAACCTTTCTGGATCTGAGAAATCGGCTGGAAAAGATACAATAGGTATTTTTTTTTTTAATTTTTTTTTTTTTATTCCAGAATATGCAGTGATGAGTACCATCTCAGTAGGTCATATAGCAAGCTATGGATTTCTTAGTTGTGTAACATTTCACAATTTGGCGTCTTAGTTTGAACTTTTGAAGCTGGACATGTGTGATGCTTTCCCCCCATGTATAAAGCTTAATTGGGAAAGTGTTTGCATTTTTGAGCTTCTTTTATTTCTCCATGTTTTTTGTATAGTAATAGATTCTGTAATAAACAGTTTATCTCTGACAGTTTTGTACCAGATGTATGTTTTGGAGAGTCGATCATAACATTCATAAGATGTTTGGTATGTCTTAAGTGAGTGGGTTTTTTCATCTTTCCAGGTTCCCTTTGGTCTCTTGTTGGAGCAATGCTGTATGCTGTGTACATAGTCATGATAAAAAGGAAAGTAGATAGAGAAGATAAACTTGACATACCAATGTTCTTTGGTAAGACTGAAAATAACTCTATTGAAAGTTTTAATTCAGGGTGCGATTAAACTGTTTGCTCTCAGGCCCTGAGCTGTATATGAGTGGTAAAGGGACTCAAGAAAATCAAGGAAGTAAAGCAAGCCTTTTGTTCCTGTGGTCCTGAGTACTTTAGAGCCTGGTGGTGTGAATTGTTTCTTGTTTACAGTCTTAACAATGAAAGATAACACTACCTGTAGCAATGCAGACAGCCCTTTTGGACTCCATGGAAATTTTTAATGTATTTATTTTTTTTCAATTTAAAACCTGTAAATGTCTGATGTAATTGTTTGTGAATTTCAGCTAAAGTTTATTATGTTTTTTTTCAAGGATTTAAAATACTGCTTTGTCGCTGCTTTTATGTATGAAAGTTGCCAAAATAGCAGAACTTAGCGGAGATTTTAGTTATGTGGAGTGATATATTTATTATGATTTACTTAATACAGGTTTTATCTTCAGGTTTTGTAGGGCTATTTAATCTGTTGCTGCTGTGGCCAGGGTTTTTCCTGCTTCACTATACTGGGTTTGAAGCATTTGAGTTTCCCAATAAACTGATATGGATGTGCATTGTCATCAACGGCCTTATCGGAACAGTTCTGTCAGAGTTCCTCTGGCTGTGGTATGTACTACATGCTTTGTTTATATTTCACTTAAGTTGTCTTACCTGTGTTCTCAAGCGTTGAGATACCAAATTGTTGGGGGGTTGCCTCCCTTTTTTCTTTTTTTTCTTTTGCTTTTTTTTCTGTCCATATATGCAGTTTGAGTTAGAGGACGTCATCCATCATGTCACAATGTCCTGTTTAAGCAGCAACTAACTTTAGAAAGCGGTTTAAGCAGCAACTGACTTTAGAAGTGGTTTAAACAGCAACTAACTTTAGAAAGCAGATGATGTCGCCTTGTAGTATTTTTTAGGATGCTGTGTCCTGAGCTCATTCTAGGATTAACATTTTGAGACAAAAATACTTTGTGGTGTAGTGTTGCAGTAGTAATAGGAGAGCATGAATTTCTGTTGTAAAAGTCCTTCAGTTTCCAAAGCCATGTGCATGTTGGATATAGATGAGTCAGAATTGGATATTGTGTAGGTGACATGTTTGTTTAAACCTTGAAAGACTTCATGAGCTAAATCTCATTGGAATGTGTTAATCATGAAGATACAGCCTTTCATACATGAGCCTAGCTTTGTTTCATAATTTAATTATATGATAGTCTGGATAGGTCAGTAACGGAGGATCGAGCATGTGAGTTCTAGATGAGTCTCAAAAGCAGTAGCAGACAGCTTTACGTAACTGCTCAAGGGATAGTGTTACTAGAGAACTCTTTGGTACGTCAAAGTTCCTATCTTGAGAGAATTGAGTTTCTTCTGGGCCAGCATTAGGTTAACTTAGGGGTGTAATGAAAAATTCTAGAAGCTCAGAAGTCCTTTTTCATTCTGGAAACACTTAGTAAGAGTTTCCGAAAAGAGACATACTTCCAATACATGATACAGTGAATAATACCATTTAACCTACTTACTCCACACAACCACATACTGCCAACTAATTAGTGTAAATAATGTAGTGGTAGATAGGACTCTTAATTAATCCTTTCTTTTTTTTTTTTTTTTTATCCTGCTGATAAGTTTTCCTTGGATTCTTTATTGTTTATTTACGGTTTTATTTGTGGTGAAGAGGTTGCTTCTACTTCAGCAGTAGTACCTGTATACAGAAGTATACTTTTATAGGTATAGAAAGGGATTTAGAATACTGGGGAGGAAGCTTGCAAAGATCTAGAATATCTAAAATGCTATTTCCTTTCTGTTCCTTTCTCACCTGTGTACATATTTCTGTGTTTTAAAGACACAGAACAATGCCAAGTAATTAAAAATATCCAAACTGGTCGGTTTTTCTTGTGTGGGAGGACCTAATGGCTTGGTTTGGGAATGTGCTTCTAGTTTAGAGAAATACATGCATGAAGGCATGTTCTAGAAAATGTTTTCAAAATACATGTTCAAATCTTTGTGTTTAAAATATGCTAAAAAATTTCTGTGAGATCAATGAAAATAGCCTTTTCTTCAGCAAATCATAGCTTGTGAAGATAGTTTCAGTCATACTTCATCTGTTTAATTTTTACAGTAACCAGAATAAAGATTAAGTAGAGAAATCCCAAATCTTAGAATTCTAACAAAAATTGCTACTACAGAATTTTCTTTCTTTTAAAATCAGTTGTGTACAGAACTGATTACAGTTCCACAAAAAAGCATAGCTGCTACTGTTTTCGGGACTTGCCAAGGATGACAAGAATTGCCTGTATATAAACATAACATAAGCAAAAACTTCTTTCCTGTGAGGGTGCCAGAGCCTGGCACAGGCTGCCCAGAGAGGTTGTGGAGTCTCCTTCTCTAGAGACTTTGAGAACCCACCTGGACATGTTCCTGTGCAACCTGCTCTGGGTGGCCCTGCTTAAGCAGCGGGGTTTGGACTAGATGATCTCCAGAGGTCCTTTCCGACCTCTACCATTCTGTGGTGCTGTGAAGAGGGTTAGCTTTCTGTGGCTGTTAATGCCATACGTGCCATAATGACATATGCATGTGATTCTCTTGTTCTGTCACTTAAATAAATTCTTACGGCTTTTGGTGACTCAGTGATTTAGAGAAGTCTAACAACTTTATTCCTGCTTAGGAAATGTCATGAGACCACTTGTAGAATGCAGAGGAGTCTTACTGAGACTCCAAAGAATGATTTCTAGGGTGTATTTTAGAGTGAGATTTAAAAAGCAGTGTCTGTTAATGTAAGAATTTGTCTATTTGTAAAAAAGTATTTCTCTTTTTGTCTAGAAATTCTACCCATCAGTAACATTTTTATTTTAGTTAACCAGACTGAGGCAAACCAGATTTAACCACTATAAGCTAGTATTAAACCATTTCAGAATGGAAACAAAAAGCGGATTTCTCTAGTCAAAGTCCCTACATGGGAAGTAGTGAATTTTCCATTATCTCCAAAGGTTTTCATGGGAATTAAACCTCACTCCAGAAAACATCAATAGTCTAGTTAAGATTTTTATGCAGATCTATAGGTTTATGATGGAGTGTGGATATCTCAATTCTTTATTAATAAAACACTAACTAAGACTTAAGCTTGGTCAAATGTCTTCTGCAGTTACATGTATTACTTTGGTTGTCTTTGAATTTCTAAATAAGACTTCTTTATTATTATAATTTATTAATATATTTTTAAATTATCTTTTAGGGGCTGCTTTCTTACCTCATCACTGATAGGCACACTTGCATTAAGCCTTACAATACCTCTGTCCATAATAGCTGACATGTGCATGCAAAAGGTAATGTAGTGCTAAGTTTTTGAGCGTTATTAACAGAATTTCTTTGAATCAAATGGCAGTTATTTTTCCCAATGTATATACAATGAACACTGTTTTACTTCTGTCACTTGTCAATAGTTGTTGAACTGCATTGTAATCAATACTCTCTTGGTACTGACAATTACAGGAATTTTGCACTTGCAAGAGTGTACTTGCACACTTAAATATACTTGTTTAGAATAAAGCTTAGATGAAAAGTACCCCAAAGTCATTGGCAATGCCTGGCCACGTGCCTTGGTAACAGGCACTTTTCAGAACTCAAGAGCAACTGCAAGTACAGCACGACTTAAATGAATACCTTTGCAATTATAGAATTGTTCTAGAGTGCCTATCTTGAAAGTACTCAATTAGTGACAAACCCAAAAATGTGCAGGTTTATCACAAAGGAATGTAGCAGCTCCAAGGCTGAGGTGCACATTATTAAATTCGTGTGGAGGGTAGGCTTCTGGTTAACGCTCCTCCTTTGTATTAGTCTGGTTTCACTGAAATTGAGGTAGTAGCTGTGGAACAACTTAGCACGTGAAGAAAGAAAAGAGTCTGATAACAGGAGTTGAGAATAGAAATTATATGAAGCTGGTTTATATTACTCTTCAAGCTATATGGATACTTTTCATGCTGGTGGGGTAGAATTCTCCGTTTTAAAGATTTAATTATTGATGAGCTACAAGTCAAACTTTGAATATTTGAATTTAATACTTAGTGGCAAGGAATATCAAGTTCTTTATTTCGTGTGAATAATGATTATTTAGCGTATTCTGCAAGCCTGCAATTATTGTTTGTTACTGAAATACAAGAAGCTCTTTCCTGAAGTGATAAACCTTTCTGTGAATTAAGCAGTTTAGACATGTAGTAGTTTAGCTGAAAATGATATTCATAAAAATGAACAAACTTGACCATGCTTAGAACTAGCTTTTACACGGCTGCTTCTGAAATTTTGAATAGACTGATGGTCTTGCTCTGCCAACCACTGCTGCTTGCACTGCTGTGGTGCTGTTCTGAGTCTTGTAGTAAACGCAGTTATGTTTAGTTTGTAAAATCTGCACAAAAAGAGATGTAAAAGTATGAGAAAAATTGTGACTGTGCCTGGAACGTGGCTTAAATAGAGCATTCTCTGAGTCGTGGCTTCGCTGAAGCATGTTGGGGTTGTGCATTATCTGTGATGGTTCAATTTATGACTTGCTTTCAGTCATTACATTTTGATTTTCCTTTTGAGGCTTGTACTTGTTTGTACAAGGCCGACTTATGTAGAACAAATTAATGAAGTGTTGCACTTACAACATTTCCTGCCAAAAAGAAGCTTTACTGCTGAATGTTTTCACAAGCAAAGTGTAAATTTTAGGGAGAACCTAACATTTTCTGGCAGACATGTGAAAATGGGGCAAAAAGCCCACACAACTTTTACTACACTTAATGTCACTGTGGATTTTGGAAAATAGAAAAAAAAAAAGAAAAAGAATAGAAATTAAAAAGAGAAAGTCAAATTAGAAAATAAAAGGAATCACACCCTGAATAAATTCTTGTGTAATGAATGTGTGAGATACATCATGTTTCATATTAGTATGAGCTGAACGTTTCAACATGGGAATACAACAAAACCTTGCAGGGATTCCAACAATAACAAAGCAGTAGTTGGTAAGATAACTGTGTTTGTGTTGCTGTTAAAGTATCTGCAGTACACAGTTGGGACATAAATAGAAAGTGAATAACTAATGATAGCTATTAAGGAAACAAGGAAAACAAATCTGTAGAGTTCACCTCCAAAAATTCAATTTAATGAGGTGGGATTAGGTTTATATGTGAGCTAATGGGGGTAGCCAGAAATAAGAATTTTATCTGTATATATGAGTGCATTTGTATGTATTTTATATATCTCTGTGTGTGTACAAATTTTTTAGAGGTGTGTCTATATATAGTTATATATATAAATATTAAGAAAAACTTAGATGAATCCCTTCAGAAGAAAATCTAAACTTTCTTCTGGAATTCACTGAAAAATAGAATATGATTTTCTAATTCTCAGTAAACAATCTCTAGGCTATTTAATCGAAGCAAACACAGAGGCCAGATCTTTAAAATTCATTTAGTCTTTACGTACTCATGCAATATTGAGGCATTTGAAATAGCAGAAACATCTTTAAGGCTCTGTTGGATGACTACCAGTTGATGTTGGTAACACAAGGGCAAGTTACATGTGTCATTTTTTTTAAAAGAAGTTGCTGGTATTGGAAGCCGAGATGAGTGACCCTAATTAAAGGCAAACTTCTGTAGACTTTGAAGTTGTTTGTACAAGTGTATTTGTGCAAGTATGTCTCTGTTATACAAACATCAAAATACCCTAAGCCAAGCCCTGTGCTCACTGAAGCTTCGGGTGGCCGAGTGAGGCTGATAGAAATTTAAGATTCCAAGTTCAAGCTTTGCAGTTAGTGCTTCTGGGCAGCCTTGTCTTTACACCACGGCTTGGTTTTCTTAAAAGGAGCTTTTGTAGGAATGCCACTGGCATGGCTAGTAATGTAAAGATTAAAACATGAATATATGCAGTCTTCATTTGACTGCCAAATTGTACGGTAAATATGCAATCTGCATAATTAGTAACTTTTGGAGTCTTTATTGTTCTGTAACAGTCTGGCATAAACGTGAATTTTAAGAGATTACAACAAAATTTTTAACAGCTATTTAAATACCGCTTTTTGTAGCGTCGGTGTTTATGAATTTCCATTAAAAATCAGTAAAGATAACATAAGGCTCTAACATTTGCAGTTTATTAGGTTTTTATGAGTGAACATCAATGCTGGGTACCAAAATTGCAACTTTTTTTGTCCAGTCTTCAGCTTTGGAAGCTTTCTCCACAAGAGGGAGCCGCGCTCATGGGTCCTGTGGCTCTGTTGGCCTTAAGGGCGTTTCAGAGACTGGCTCTTGCTCTTGCACCCGTGATTTCTCACACCTCCTCTAATGTTAAGTTTTAAACAGTCTCAGATGATCACTTCTGAGTGTAGCAGTAGAGAGATACAAGTAGTAGTATGTAGTAGTATACGTACACATAGAATTTAAATTGGGCAAATAAAGTGCCCTGCCTTTTTTAAAATGAAAAAGAGAATGGATATAAATTTCCTGTAGCGTAGTCTTTCTGTGCGCATTAATTTCAGCAGCTGCCATTCTACGACAGGATATTCATAGCGCCTAAAAAGGTGCACAAATCTTTCAGGTGAGACCTCTGAAGTGTCTGGGAGACTTTCTCCTTGGTACCAGTCAGGCAACTAAAACGTAGAAATGAGATTGTTTGGCAACAGCAGGCTTGATCCGCAGCGCCGCGCAGACGGTGTCTTCCATTGGAAAGAGTGGATCAATGAGGAAAGGTTATTCATTTTTTAGAAGTAACGGTGACTAGAGAAGTTGTACCAAAAAACTTACAAAAATATTTGTAGTGTTTCACCCAATTTAAAACAACTGAAGCTGCGTCTCAAACTTAACTATAATAATTATTCCAAATATACAGTGTGCCTTTTTTTGTTTGTTGTTTTTCTGTTGTGGGGTCTTTTGTTGTTTGTTTGGTTTTTTTTTTTTACTATTGACTGAATGATGTTTGTATTTTAATTCCAGGTGCAGTTTTCCTGGTTATTTTTTGCAGGGGCAGTCCCTGTATTTTTTTCTTTTTTCATTGCAACTCTCTTATGTCACTATAACAACTGGGATCCAGTGATGGTGGGAATCAGAAGAATATTTGCCTTTATTTGTAGAAAACATCGAATTCAGAGGTAGGACAGTCACAAGGTACCATCTTATCTCTTTCTTTAGCCTTTCTCCTATACTCTTATAAGCCACAATACTCAGTATTTATTTTAATGTGTGTTTATTTTCATCTAATGTTGTATTCAGATATATTCAGGTGTACTTAGTAGTAGTTGCCAATCCATTTATTAACCTATGTAATCCTCCGAAAATGGAAATGTTGACCTTTTTAAAAGAAGTTTCCTAGTGACTGACACAGTTGGGATTTTTTCCCTCCTTAATAGCTCTGTGATAGTTGCTGTACCCAGAATATGCAGTGAAAATTGTGCAAACTTGAATATACTTTATGAAGTTAAGGGGTCTGTGTACATTTTTAATGGCTGCGGTTCCACCAACTAGCATATGTGGTTCTTCCCTTAGCTTCATAACAATCAATTTAACACTACTGTATAACTTTAAATAAATTAATTTGTTTCTTTTAAGAATGCCAGAAGAAAGTGAGCAGTGTGAAAGCCTCATTCCTATGCATAGTGTTTCCCAAGATGGAGAGAGTTGCTGTTCGTAGACAAAAGGTATGCTTAATAAGCTTCAAACAATACAGAGAACGGTGAGGATTGTTTTTCATGATGGCATTTGTGTTATATAAACTCCTTGTTACAGAGCATACAATTAATCTTGTTCTGTATTGATGGATAGAGTTTTGAAGGATGTCTTCAGAATTATTATTACTCATTACCAAGCATTATTCTCACCTTGATACAGTTCTTCGTCTATGCTTTTGAAATGTAAAGGAGTTTTTTACTTAAGAGTATTGCAAAGTTCATTAAAAATTAGACATCAGTCAATAAACAGAAAAAGGCATACAGCTTCTTGGTATGTCTGATATGTGTGGAAGAGATCTGAAGGAATTATATCACTCTTTTTTGTGCTGTTGAGGTCTCGGTTTCATGAAAAACATCAGCCACTTCAGGAAGTCTAGAGGGTGTGACCAAACTTTGTCGTTATGGGTCTTGAAAATGGAAAGAAGTCATTGTGTTTGTGGTTGACAAGAATTAAATTGTTAAATTGCTTTAAATATTAAGGAAAATAATTCTCATAGTAAAGATAGGGAAACTAGAGTGAAATAGCTAGGGAGTTTGCAAAATATCCCTCTTCAAGAGGAGGTTATGCAAACAGGAACATTATGTGGTTTGTTGATACTGTCTTGGACCATAAAGATAGACATCGTTTAGGACTCTTAGCCCTGTGCTTCAGGACTTCAGTCTTCAAATAATGTATCCAAAATTACATGACGAGAAGTATATTTTTATTTTCCAGTGTTGCTTAAATCTAATAATGAAGTTAAAAATAATCTAACCAAAACAGTAATTGTCGTGTTGTAAGGTTAAGACATACAAGTTACTTCCTTTATTAATAAGATGAAAAGAAATACACGTGGTGATTCCTTTTTTGCAATCTTGAATTATGTAGCCCTGATAATTTATTATTTTTTTTTTTGTCTTCATAGTTTAAAAATGGAATAATGCCCAGCGAAGAGACAATCGTCTGGAAAGGTCCCTAAGGAGTCATATTTCAGTGCCTATGCTGAATTTATAGTAAAAATAAGAAGTTTCAGTTCTTTTGAAACTCTAAACTTTTCCTCTTTCTTGATTTCTCCTGGTTTATAAATGAACAAATTTACTACATGCCTGTTACCGTAGGGAGTCTTAGTCCATCAGAGCAACCAACCTGCCTTATAACAGTGAGCTGGTGAAGTGACTTGACAAAATCCAGAAAACAAATGCTGTTAAGTGATTTCTTTCTCTTTTTAACTCACAATTTTGTTAAATGCTGAACAATATTATTTTTAAAAAATACTTTCAAATGAGTTATGTAAATAAGTTTGCAGGTCATCAAGTCTTACAGGCTTTCAGATGAAAAGCTAAATAGATGTGTTACCTGTAATAGGTACAAATTAACTTTTTTATGTTGTATAAACTATTTACATATTAATAGAAGAAAATAGAAAAATAATTTATTGAGTGTATTCTTGTAATTATTGAGGCAGGATCTTTGTATGATCCTGGAACACTACATATATATTGTCTTCTGCCATTTTGAGAAGCTTTGTAATGGCAGTGGGTGCCAATGTTTAAAAATCTTTTGTTACCTAACAATCTGGAATGTTTGAAGTTTTAGCGAATGGTAAAATCTTTCTAACTACAGTACACTTGGGTGTACATTCTCAAAATCAATGTGTTTTTTTAAACAGACTGATTCTGTAACCCATTTTTACTCCCAGTTATTCCACATGGAAAACTAAATTTCAAAATTTTCACATTTATTGCTGCCAAGTTACGAAAGCGATCAAATCAATTGTGAAAGTTTTTTCAGTGAATTGGTTGACACTACAGTAATCTGCTAAATAATCTGAAAGATAAGGGTGTTTACATTGATTTTTTTTTTTTTCCAGTTGCATTAATAAATATATTCTAAAGTGAATCTTTATAACCTCTATCTTCCTTACACTGCAACGCTTCTGTCCTATGTGATTCTGAAAAGTTATGAATAATGATATTCAGAAATATTTCAAATTAGTCAGGGCCAATTTCCAACTTCTGGGCTATAAGATACTTTTATATAAAAGCTAATTTTGGCTTTTGATGGATTTGGGGTTTGCATAATGTATCTAGGATGGTTTTTCAACCAACAGTGTTCTTTTCCACGTAACAAGATTATTAATAATAATCCTTCCACGTAAATACAGAAGGATAGCATAACACCAGTGCCTTTTTGTGTTTTGTTTTGAATCTGTAAAGATTGTTTCAAAAAGATTTTGGTGGTTTGGTGATACAGCTACTAGATGAGAGGGAATGCAGGAAAAGGCAACATGCTTGCGTATACATTTAGAAAGACTGAGTAGCCAGCAGTTAGAATTCAATGTAAAAATCTGTAAGTGGTCAAATATCGCACCTTTATCAAAATTGTCCTTCCAATTTTGATACTAGATTACACTACAAGTTTCAGTGATCTGAGACATTTCTTTGCAATGAGATAGTAAGTCCTTCTTTGGACACCTGAAATAGGAATTTAAAAAAAAAAAAACAACAAACACAGAAAAACCACAAACCCAAAACAAACAAAAAAGTCTATTACATTTATTTAGGCATTTTGAGAAACTTGGTATTTGAATTCCCAAACCCCCCAAGCAGAGAAGTTGAAAATGCAGTATGCAGAACAAATTTGGCATTTGACTTCAGTAAAATTTTCAGGAATATTTTAGAAAGTGGAGTTTCTTTAGTTTTTTAGTGTTGGTTTGTTTTTTTTTTTCCAAGTTTTTTAGGAATTTTTTTTTTCTTTGAAATTATTACAAATTAGAGGCTGTTAGTTTCAGGGGTTTTTTTTCCAAGAAGTAATGTTAGGCCCTACTGGCAATAAACAGCTAATGCCTGTTTTCAATTAATTATATATTTTAGCAAGATTATACCACAAATATAATACCAGGCATTACCTACAAATTTGAATCAGTTGGAACTTGTGGCATCAGCAAAGTGTGCCTGGGAAAATGGAGTACGCTTTTGCATGGGCAATTACAGTATTTTTAGCAAAATATTCTAATACTATCTTTTGAAATTGGTCATACTGATAGAATTGGAGCTGTAATGTTTAATGGGCAGTTGCTATTCATATTTATGCCTATGTTCATGACCTGAAGTGAAAGAACATCATAGTCTCCCATGTACTAGGAGAACATTCTTCTGTCTCTGCCTCCAGGAGTGTTGAAGAAGGACTTTGTTCAGTAAACTCAGAGTTAGAGCCTTGCCACTGGTTCTGGTTTTTAACAAAAATTTGCTAATCCTCCCCACCTGCCCCGCAAGATTTAAAATATTTTAATCTCATGGCGCTAGGTATCTTGAGCAGTCTTTTTGCGTTAAATTACAGTTCTTTAAAGAATAAGAAACACAGCAAAATGTCCTTCCTGAAAGGATTTTTAAACAGTGGTACCCCTGCAGTTACAAGAAATGTTAGAGTTTTAATTCCAGAAGCTATGACATATAACATTGTTCCTGCATTTAATAGAATGTGATGAGCTTTTTCTAGAAGATCTTGTGATTTTTAGTACAATAATATTTTATAAATATAATGTCTAGTTTGAAATGTAAATTGCTTAGCTCTCTAATGGGTGCTTGGTAAATGCACAAGAGATTTAACGTTGATTCTCAGGTACCTCTGACGTAATGGAGACACGCTGGGTTTTTCTTCCTCGTGACACAACTGGAATGTGAAGGAGCTCTCATAAATGCTTTACCTCTGTGTGCTAGCATAAATTGTCATTGCTTTTACTGTTTCAATTTGGGAATGTCTTTATTCTGAATTATTTCTTGTAGGAAGCACATACACTTAAAAAAAAATTATTATTATTTTTTTTTTGATCTCCAGCATTTGTTTGAATGCCATTAGATGCTTAAGGAACAGTGATTTCCTATGCCTACAAAATGCAAAATGAATACTACATGTGTTGCTCTGTCAAACAGTTGAACTAATTACTGTAATCCTATGAGACAACCAACAGTTTCTTCTATGTGCAATTGAGGTTTTGGAGCTATTCGGGTTTTATATATGGAGGAAATTATGATAATTTGCCAAATGCCACATAGCATGCCTTTGCTTTTAGGGTTTTGGTGAGTCTTGCATAGCTTGATGTACTGTGCTCCAGAACAAAGAGGGGGGGGAAGATTTCCATTTTCCTGGCTACTTGCTGTTAGGTTTCAGTCATGCTGAAGATGTTGGCTACAAGGGGATGCTGTAAATGTAAAACTCATTCAGCAAAAGACTGAAATACACGTGGCATCAGTACTCAGCAGTTACTTTGAAAGTATAGAGCACGTGGATACCGCCAGGAACCCTGAGGGTCTGCTGTTTCCGTTGCCCTGTGTGCACTGCATCTTGCTTGTTGGCTTTTTGCCCGTGGAAGTCCATCTATGGGGGGGCGGAGGAGGCTGTAATATGGGACTGAGTTGGGTTAAGGTGGACTGCACACTGAAACTCAGAAGCAGGGAGGCCAAGGCTCTGCCTGGTTATTTCACTGTGGCGTTGCAAACGCTGAAGTATTTTGCAGCAATACGGCGTGAAGCGCTGGTGTTCGGAGTGACAAACCGCGGTGCTGCGTGTGATGCTTGACCCAGTGTGCTGGTGTGTGCATTGCATACCTCCTTCTAATGTACTAGGAAAAACAGGAGAGCCTGCAAGTTACTTTTCTCAGTGGTGTGTTGTAATAATTGTCATTCTCTTTCACGATGCCCATTGTGCCTAGGTACTGCTATTCACTACTATGATTGCTTTAAATAGGGTGGTAAAATGATTTCTTTGTAACTTTTGGTTCCATCTCTGTGTTGAAGGTTACCCTTACTACTCCCTACTAAAAGATCCTCCTATTTTAGGGAAATTAAGTTCCTGAGTTAAACTAAGCTCTCAGAGAAGGGGGGAAACCAGTTACATTTTAGACGTAGGGTGTGTTTCTGGACACACTTTCAAATTTCATCTGAAAACAGGCCTCTGTAAGGCAGGGGGTGTGTTTGTTTGTAAATGAGGCTAAGAAGTGCCATACTCAAAAAAAAACGGAAGCTAATGGTAATATCACAGTATTGAGTTATATGGCTAACTGTAGGATGGTACTTTTTATCAGTTTTCTTTATTTGAGGTAAGTTTTGAGTTAGTTACCATTTCTGTTACAACTGTCATAATTAGTGTCTGCCATTTAAGAGTTATAACTGCA
Organism: Baryphthengus martii; assembly: GCA_013396935.1. Taxonomy (NCBI): domain Eukaryota; kingdom Metazoa; phylum Chordata; class Aves; order Coraciiformes; family Momotidae; genus Baryphthengus; species Baryphthengus martii. The sequence goes on from VWZK01021374.1 coordinate 68,191, forward strand.
GTAGCATTTCAGTGTGGGTTCATAAACAGGTTTTATGCGTGATTTATTTTTTTCCCCTGTCTAATCCAGGGTCGCATTAATGCTGTATTGTGTTTTACATGGTTATTGCAGGGCGTGATTTCTCAGGGAAATATGGATGATACCATGTGTTGTGAGAGCTGATAACTAATTCCTGCTTTTAAAGTTGTTAAAAATATTTTCAAGTTGCATTCAAACATTTCACTTCACGTAACTTTCATGCTGAATTTCCTTAGGCTTAGCAGGTAAATCATGAGGAGAATGTTGAGAGCATTTAAAGGAGTCAATAAAATACACTCTGCCCAACACTTTGCTACTTTTTGGAGAAACATCTATTCTAAACCGACGCTGCAATTTGTGTGTGGTTTTTCTACTTTACTGTACTATGCGCCATGTAAATTAGTAGTTGCACTGCTGATTTCAAAGCTGCACTTAGAGCATGACAGTGACATTAAATTTCAGGGTTAGGCAATGCTACAGTAATACATAATCTAATTCTGGGGTAGAGTACCAGTATAAATCTTCTAACATAGATATATTCGTTTATATCATTAATTTTTTACAAAGTCTATTCCCTTTGGGGATTTTTGTTTGTTTTTCCAGTAATGTTACTTTGGCTAGACTGGGATTTGATCCAAAGCCCACGAGAGTCATAGACAGCATTAGGAAAGTAAAACTTTATTGAAAAGAAACTCCACAGTCAGGTTGACCTTTCTGCCTTAGCAGTGTTTCTGTCTGCAGCATGTGTTTGGAGTGGTTTGCTTGCAGGCTTTAGTAACGTAAATTTGAGGGATTTTTAGTGCTGGTACAAATGGTAAACATGCTACTGTAACTGGCCACAAAAAGCATTTCCCCTGTAGCCAGTATGCAGCTTAATTATTTAGAAGGTGAATTTGTCTTGCTACATGACTTGTCTTTCAAATCAGCAGTATCAAAAATGCTAACCACTTCACTTAGTTGTATACTGCTTGCAGAATTTTTTGTCAGTAGTGACAGTATGTGATCGTGGTCATCGTAGCCTTGAGGATCAACTTCCTCTTGATGATTTCTCATTTGACATTTTCATTTGTATTTGCTTTGCAAAGAATGCAACGGGGCATTTCCTCTAGGTGAAGCTATTTTAGTTGTATTTTAACTGCCCTAATTCTCTGTATTGTTAGAAATGTAACGTAAAACATTAACATATAAATGTGACTCTGCTTGGTTGTCTGTGTTCTCACTCCCCTCCAAGGTAAGGCGTTGCATCATTACCTCTGGTATTAGTAGGTAACCAGATTTTTCTGGAATATCTACTGTGATGTGGAACACATCCAGAATTCCATCTAGTTTTCACTTCATTCTTTTTAAAACCATAAAAGGCTTTTCTCTGAGGATTTGTGTAGAAAGCGGCTGTTTAATTCTACAAGTGCAGAGTTCTTTAGCTGCATCTCAGATTATAAAGTTGTATCCAATGTTCTGGTTATTTTTCAATGAACTTGTGACTGTTTTGTCAGCAAGGATGAACACATTTTGTGTATGTTCCACGGAAGAAATACGGAAGGGCCTCAGAAATAATAATTCAGGGATGTTCCTGTAGTTCTTCACATATGTTCCTGAAGTTTTTACAGGTTTGTTGTTTTTTTTTACAAAAAAACCCAAACAAACACAAACAAAAATCGACACTTACCACGCTGAGGAGAATTAGCCATTTAGCATAGAACTAATTTTATAATATGCAAATTACTATGTTTTCATCAGAGAGATTCTTCACTATATTACTGATGTTGACAGCCCACAGGTCTTTTCTTTGTCTGTGTCTCACCAGTGCTTCTCTTCTACCTAAATCTGACCTTTTGCATGCCAGTTAAACTAGTTCTTCTACCAGAATGAGTAATGTCTATAATATTTTTACTCCATTTTTCCTTTGGCTAGAGGAACAGCGGGAGCCTTCAGCCAAACAGTATCCCTTTGCTGTTGGAGAAGAAAAAACAAACAAAACCCCAAAAGAACAAAAAAACAACAAAAACAAAAATCTTAGTTGAAAATAAAGAATTTTACTGGGCAGCGTATGAGATCAGCTGTAATTTACACAGCACAATTACATGTAGGAAGTGCTTAGGCAATAGTGTATTGGATTGATCTCTGTGGTTGGGCTTGATTTAGTATAGAATGTATACGGAATCTGAATGGTTAAACTAAACAATCCTGAAAAAGGTATTTGGAGAGGGAGTGTTGATGCTAAGGAGTTTCTTCTCTTTATTTAGGTTTATTTTTTGTGAAGAGTTAAAGTCCCACATAGAATCCAGTTACAAATGAATGCTCCATTAGTTGAAAATCATGCCAGGCTGTTGACACAAAGCTATAGAGGAAGTTTAGCCAGTTGTTGAAGTTAAGGTTATCTGAATGGAATTAAGAGAAGCGTAATGAGTAATGTGATACAACTTCAACATTGTAGAGCTGAAGGGGTCCTTACAGGGACTGAAAATTGTGTAAGTTCTCTTTGGAGTGGATATTAGTAAAACAGAATTGTTTATGAAACTTCGTCTTAGTTGTTCATGCGGCTTGATTTGTGAAGCTTCTAAAACATTTGTGCATTAAAAGACGCCCAGAACCAATAATGGTTGTGTTGATCTTTTTTAGCATTACGTTTTGTACCAAGTTTCAGTGAATTCTGAGTAACACTTTTAAAGCAGAAGCTGCTTTAAGTGAAGAAAACTTCTGTTCGCATGAAGTCTGTATGGTTTGCTGATAATTCAGGTGTTCTAAAAGCATAGCTAGTTCCAGGTAGATAGCCTCTACGTAACATCTTTAAGCCTCATCTTTTAACCATTTTCCATAGTGAGACCAGAAGCTGAATTGCTGATGCGTATTGCATTTGCACTGAAATACCTGATTTCGGAGCGTGTTAAACCTTGATCTATTTTTGATAAAAAGAAATGTAGCATTTTTATCTAATTTCCGTTTAATGATAAGTACATTCATGCAGAGAAAAACATGTAATTATGGCTTGATGCAGTGATTTTAAGCCAAGAAAACAGCAGGATGGTGGTAGTAAATCTGAAATGAAGATGCATTTCTCTTCAGAAACTCTGGCTTCTAGTTTCTTCCTTCCCTCTTTATACCAAATTGGTAGCAAATTGGTGTCTCCATTATTTCAGAACTACACAGGTGAAGTAAGGACCAGAACTTTCACCCTTTGTTTTTCAGAAGTGAACGCTGGCTTTTGCCTGGAGTGTCTTTATCCTGTCACTTCATTTTTGGGGAGTGGGGAGGAGTCAATTAAATGAGAAATATAGAGTAAGTATTTTTAATTAAGATCAGAATTAAACTATTAATTATTTTGAAATTAATAGAGATCTAATGAATGGAAAATAAAGGCCTATATTGCAAATATTGAACAGTGCTTATATATTTTTAACAAAATCATTATATATATGAAAATTTGAAACACGTAAAAGTGAAAAGTGGGGATTGTTCTTGTGTTGTTAGGTTTATAAATTGAAATTCTTAAGATCCAATACCAAAACCCTATAAAAGGGCTAATGAAAAGAAAATGTAATGTATTCTGATAAACAGCCTGTGTAATACAATCAATGGGTGTGATGTTTTTGTTCTGTATTGTATTTATTATATGTAAGTAAACAATAAAGATTATAAATCTTATTTTCTTAACAGAAATTAGTATTTGATTCGGGATAACACTTAATGTATTTTATGCCGTCAGTTAAAAAAAGTAATGGTCACTAAGGGTGAGCTGCCTTGGGAGAACATTGTAGTGGTAAAAAGGTCTTGAATTGATCCCCTTAATTCCCCTCTTCCAGCCTTAAAAGTGAGACTCGGGATGTCTCGTTTTACCTGAGGTCAGATGGGATGCCAAAAGCTTACAATTTGTTCTCGGATTGGACTGGTAATTTAAGTGGTAAGATAGCAATTTTTAATCCATTTTCATGGCTGCGGGTGATTTCTCCTGGCTGATACAGGAATTACAAAATGTACAAGAAGACTGTTTCATCAGCAGGGGCCGCTACCGGAGCATCCAGCCGTCTGATGATTCCTGAACTCCACTATGAGAAATTACGTAAGGGAGAAAAAGACAATTAACTTGTGTGTTTTGTCCTTCTTGGTTCTTGGGGTTAGCCAAGACTACGTGCTGATTTTCCTTCATACAGCTGAACTTTCTGTGTCTTTAATAATTAAAAATCTCTTGGGGGTGAGAGGCATTTACCTAAATATTTAATAGAAAAATAAGAAAGTGTATTTTTTTCTACCATAGGCCCTTCTAAGTTTTCTGGATTACCTACTGAATTCTGTTTACTGCTATAATCAGTGCTGCCCTACAACTGTCACAGGAAGGTTTTTGCACTAAAAGAAGGGCATAGTTGCTGTGCCATATATAAAATATGCAATATGATGGTACTGGCAATGCAGGTACCAAATAGATGAATCTTAAGCTCTAGACTTAGAAAAGTTACAGGCATAGGTGTAAAGACATCATGCCAAATATAAATCACCATGTGGAGAAGCAGGACTGTGCATGAAAAAATAGTGGCAATTTAGCCAAGGACTCGGGGCGGTGTAACACAGGGAGGATTCCTGTCTGAGCCTTCACAAATCCACTGGGAAGAGCCGTGGATTTACCTGCCGCTGCTATGTCCTAATGTCTAAAATGAAAACTTGTAATGAGCAAGGATGACCAAAGCAGTTATTTCATGGCAGCTGCTCTTCCAGTCACTGCGCTGTCTTGTGAAAGATCCAGGACCAGGGAGAGCTGTTAAAATGGAGAAATAACAGGCCTGTGACTTTTTTTTCAGTAGAGGCAAGAAACTTACTTGCTAACTGCTTTGAAAAACATTTCTACTTTGAAAAGGGTTTATAAAAATCCACTGAAATTGTCACTTATGCAACAGTTTATTCTTGACACCAAGTGGACAAATATCTTACGTGCCCCTTTTTCTTGCAGTGTGCGAAGGTCTGTGTTCGATCTCAGCAAAGACTTGAGAGGTATTCACTGTAGCAAAATTTTTTAGTCAAGCTGTCATGCACTTAGTACTTCTAGTTTTGGGGGCGATGGTTTGACTAATTAACATGGAGTTCATCTCATCGTATTCCCTGACAAGCAACAAGAATTATGGAACTTAAAAACGTGAAACATGTTGGCTTAAAACATTTCTATATACTTGCAAACACAACTTGGCAATAACATGCCGGTTCTTTTTTCCTAGTGACCTAAGCGATGGCTAGAATCCCAGTCTTTGTGTCAGCCCTCCATTTTAAGTCATAGAGAAATAGGGAATAATTTTCCATTTTTGGCAGGTTCTCTCCTTAAAAAAATAAACTTAATCTAAATTGTATGACTTCTTAGGCTACATTAGTACTTCATGAGTTGTGCTGAGTTGACAAGTGGCTGCATAAATGGCCAGGGCAAGTGGTCACAAACCCATGTGAAGTTGGCTGTTTCTGTGGAAATTTAGAGAAAGATGCGGGGAGGCCTAGAAGGAGTGCTGGGAGTTGGCACTGGTCAGCCAGTCTTCACTAGTCCCAGGAGCGGGGGAGCTACTGGATAAATGACCAAGATGAGAAGTTCTTTTGGGGTTGGTTTGGTTTTTTTGGTTTGTTTGTTTGGGGTTTTTTTTTGTTTTGTTTTTGTTAGTTTGGAGGGAGGCAGTTGTTAGTGTTTTGGGGTTTTTGTTTCCTTATCCAAAACGTGAATCACTGTATTTTTATTCTGCTAGGCTAGTAAAATCGAAACTATTTTCCGTGATACCTTGACACCTAGTACTTTTTTGTGCGTAATGGGATAAGCTTGTGCAGGCTGGCTAGATGGCTTTCGATCTCTAGGACGTACTATCTTATTCTGCTCTATATACTCTTCAGTTTTAGGAGACACATTTCATCCAGGAAACTGCTGCTTGCCAGAAGCTCAATGTCACTCGCTAGAAGGGGATGTTTAAAGCTTCAGAGAAAGATGTTTTAGCCCTATTTTCAAACTTTTTGTTCTTCTATCGATAGTATGTATGTTGGAGACGTTCTTGGGTTTTATTTATATCTGCAACCCAAGTGTATCCCATTTATATTGATTTTTAAAAAAACTTGACAAAGCTTAAGGTTTCCAGAGAAACGATTGTTTATCGCCTCAGTGTGAACTCTTCTTCCTTTCTTCCCCTCATTTTCCCCCCTCTGCTCCCAACCCCTACTGCAGGCTTATGTCAGAAAAAAACAACCCACTTCTAAGTTTGTGGGTTTGCAAGGTTTCAGGACTTTTTTTTAGTAGTGTTACCTACTGTATTAGAATTTGCTGTGGCATGAAGATGTTCATAGAATATAAACATCTAAATAGGCAACCTTCCAGTGTTGTGTCATTTACTAGCCTTCTTGGATTTAACTACTAGGATCTTGCTGCTAATGATGATGGAAAACTGATGATTACACTGCAAGTACGCATTTACACAATCTGAAGGAAGCTGCATAAACATAAAGGAGCATTCTGTCTGTCTGTAACAGCATTCCCAATGAGAAAGAAGCTCCTCTGCCTGTAGATTTTTTTTTTAACACCATGGGAAGGAATAAATAACCGAAGAAAAATTTCAGAAATTAAAGTAATAAGCAGATAGTTTTTGTGGCTGTGGTGTTGCAGGCAAACAGGCCCAAACTGCACCAGGAGAGGTTTCTACCCGTGGGGCAGTTGGTGATCTGAGAGGAGTGGGAGATGAGGAGGAAGTCTGATGCCAGAACCACTGATGGTTTGGTTGTATGCATTATCTTTCCTCCTTGTTCCTTTCTGTATTTCCTTACTCAGAAAAAAAATGTGCAGAAGAGCCTTTTCACTAATTGAGAGGACATCATTAGTTCATAGTATAAATATTTTAAAATATTATGGAAGTGCATTAGCAATTTAACAAATGTCTTCTGTTAAAAACACATTTTGACAAAAGTGCTGACACTTAGTTCTCCCTCCCTTCTTCACTGTTAGGTAAAAGCTGATGTAGGTCCATCTGTCACTCTTTTGCATGTGACTTTTTCCCCATAATTTGCGATGATCAGCCACCAGTGAATGGAAGCATGTTTTGACTGAAGTAGCTGCTGCTGTTTAATTGAAGTGGCTCATTCTTGTACGCAAGGAGTGCTTAAAAATGAAGTTGGATTCATTACAGGAATGTGTTCGCCATAGTGAATTTCAAGTGTAAGGAAGAAAAGCTTCTGAACAATGTGATCCTAGAATAGGGTAAAAGAGTCTTACCAAAGTGTTGGGGTTTTTTCTCAAGGAAATGGTTATGGACTAAGCCATTGTCCTTTCTGAGATGCAAAGACTCTATTAGGACCAGCTTAACCTAGAGAAGAAAAAGAACAAAGTGATGACCTACCAGGAGCTGATGGAGAGCTGTGGTAAGGGAATGAACAGCCCTTCAGAACTAGGAGGAGATGCATAATAGGTTTCCAGTATGAGATATTCCTGAGCTTTTGGAAGAAGAGTCAGCCTGAGCTGAAATTATTCTATCCTTGCCTATACCTTTTGTAGTTGAGGGTAGGGTGAAAGGTGGAGCTCTTAATAATGCTTCAAGACAGAACGGTTTTGTGAGAATCTCCACTGTGAGTAGCAGATGAGTAAGCTTCAGATTCTTAAAGATTAAAAGTTTCAAAACACCCCAAACCTAAATGGTAGAAGAGTTTCATTATTTTAAAAAAAAACAACACACTAATTTGCTTTTATGGATCTAACTGATAAAAGGTTTGATGACACATAGAGTCTTGTCATGAAATAATACTGTTGTTGCATTGTCTGTCTGCCAAAGTGATTCCTTAAAACACCTAGTTAATATTCTAATGATGTGTCTCTGCTTTCTGGCTCTGGTCTGCCTATATACCTGCCAATCTACCTCCTGCCTTTGCAGATGATTTCCTAAAACTGACACATTTATGTTTGCCTTTATAAATTCTTCATTTTTTTCCCTTCTCTTTTTTCCCCCCTCTCTCAGGTTTTGGTGGGTTTTTTTACAAAAAATAAAAAAATAAATTGTTCAAGTCTAAATGTTTGCAGAATTGGTAACAGAGGCATCCTAGCAGATCAATTGAGTAGCACAAGGACAGAGGAGCTGAGAATACTGGCTTGTGCACATTTCTCCTCACATACCAGACTGTTTAAATCTGAAAGTGTACGTTGGCCTTGAAGTGTATCTTCAAGAAAGCTCTTAACAAAGCTTCTCGTTTCGCATAACAATATTTGGGAGCTTGCTATTCTACATTTAGAGAACATTGTACTTTTTTCTTAGTTTTGTTTTCAGAAGAGGATAATATTTTAGAGGTGAAGGTTGATGTGTGTAAACTCAACACAAAAAGGACTGTAAAGAAACTCTACAGTCTTACAGCCAACTCCTCCTTCTGAGTTTGAAGAGTACCAAGGATCAAGGCTCTTTTGTGTGATACTCTGAATGTTGAGAGTGAATGCAACACTGCCTCCTCCCCTTCCTTACCCTTACTGATTATACTTGGGAAGGTCCCTTCACCTTTCAGTGGTTTGGATTTTCCCCTTCCTAACATTATGGTAGTGATAATATTGTCATTTTTTTTTATGAGGTAAAAACATGATAACAAATTGGTAGCAAGGTTGCTGTGGCGCTTGGACAGAAAGGCGTAGCTCATACTTCCTTAAGAATGCTTCAGTACTTAAGGAAGGTAATAACTACAGCTTTCAACCCAAGTCCTGCAGCAACATCGCCATCTTTTCTCTCCTATTCCCTTAAATCTCCCTAATTCCTCCTGCCCTGCCTGACCTGTGCTGCTTGAGCAGTCGGTCCACTTCCCAAAGTCCTTAATCAGTCCTCACTGGAGATGCCAACACTAATAGATCAGCGCTACTGCCGGTGCTGGGCCAGGACGTTTAATACAGATGCCGCTAGAGAGACACCAATGAAGATTAACTACTATTTGTTAGATTTTTAAAGGAAGTCTTTTAGCTGTTTAAAAAGAGAGTAGGGATTTCTTCAAACAGCTAAAAGACTTCAATGTAACAAATGTCAGTTTATCTCCATTGCTGCTACTGCAGAAGCTGTGCCTCTATCAGAGGGACCAGTGTAGCAGAACTACAGTAATGGAGATGTAGGAAAGTTAGAAACTATGGCTGAGATTCACAGAGCTTGGCTCCTATTCACTGACCCAGGCTCCCAAAACCCCACACCTGTAGGAGACTAGGAAAAGGAGTAAGCCGAGGAGGAGAGGGAGGTAGGGAGAGAAATAAATAGGGTGACAGAGGCTGTGCAAGTCCTCTCTGTTGGTTCATCTCTAATTCTGCCTCTTAAGGTAGTTCTCAGTAACTCCTGAAGCTGGAACAGATAGATGAGATTGAGCCCAAGTCTGGCAGCTCCTTCATACAGGACATCTCTGTAGATTAATTTGACTTTGAATACCAGTAGGTGGAGAGGGCTTAATATTTATATCAAATTCACATGGACCTAACAGGTCATGTTCCAGTGTTTAGGTGAAGTCAAGGCACTTGATGGTATGTTGAGCAGGAGTTCCCATCGAAGTGTAATAAAGCAGAGCTTGATCTTCAAGCTCTGGAGTTAGCCAAATGCTGTGATACCAGCTGGACCATGGAACACAGCACTTGGTTTTAGGTTTCTCTAGATGCAGAGGTATGTCTCATTCTGGAGAGTCACCTCAGCATCCCCTTCTGCACAGCTATGCCTTTAATGCTGCAATCTGTAATGACAGATTTATGTTGGTATGAGTCTCCTGGCCGCTTTCAGAGCTAGGAGATAACTCACAGAGAAAATGACAAAACCAGGCCCAGTCTAGACGCAGTATTTTCCATGTTTAATTATTCTATGAGCTATACCTTTTTAAAGCAGTGAAACCATTTTTATGGTCAGTGTCCCCTTAGCCCAGATGCTCTTTGCAGCATCAAAACACCCAAGAGATGTCTGCCTATTTATTTTCTGTCTTAGAAAAATCTGCATGTCGTAAAAAACATTTGGAAAACATCCTAGTAGCAATAATAATTCATCACTCTCCACTCACAATCTATAGAGACTGGATGTTTGCTTCCTCTGAGCCACCTCGTTGCCTCTAAACCTATTCATGTGCCTCTAAAAATGCTTTTGCTGCACCAAGCTCTGGCTAGGTAGGACAAATTCCTCCACTGGTAAATGGACCGATTACAGTGGTAGACTGGTGTAGTTTTTTAATCATGTAGCACTCCCACAAAACGACTGTGGTTTTTTTTCTTCTCCCCATCTTTACATAAACTTACTCCTTGGTGGCAACTCCAAAAGTTGGGAGTCTGAAATATGTCTCTCTTACTCAAGTGATAATTACTTACATATAAATTGTAGTTCTCTGAAGATACACCTCAAAAATTACCCCTCTCACACATACTCACTTTCTCACTGAGCTGAGATTTCTTTATATTTTATGGGCTTTAAAAATAGGGTGTCCCTCTCCCCCTTCTTAATTTTCTGCTATACAGGGAGGATTTTATGCTTTCTTCTGCAGACAAAGCAGACTTTTAGAGAATTCAGGAGAGCTGAAACATCGCAGCAGGTGTGGTGTGAAACTCCACTTGCTGTGAACACTGACTTACAAGTTTGAGCTCACAGGCATCCCACCGAGTCTCTGTTCAGGTGAACAAAATCCATGTTACAGGCTGGATCATCAACTGGGACAAAAAGGCACGGCCCCATTTATGAATGGTGCCGTGCTAATTTCCATCGATTTAAAAAGCTGCTTTTAAATGATAATCTGCAGTTAAGCCCTACAGTGGGTAAGTAACTGTCTCCAAATGTGGCCATTGTAGTTCGTTCTTTCTGTTAATTTGATTTCGTAACTTTTCTGCAGATTTTTTTTTTGTAGCAAATTAAAATTTGTATGGCTGGAAGGGGGAGATACACCTGGGGCTGGTTTAATAGTGGAAGTGAGTGAGTAGGAGGATCAGAGATTTGCCTTTCTCCTTACTGATTGTGTGAGGCAAAGTAGATCACGTGAATTAATTCTTTAGTTTAGTCAGTTTTCTTTGTCACTCATCCCCCAGAAGGTAATATAGAGTTTTAAATTTTGTCCTTCCATTCCTGTCTTAAAGACTGCTTCAGTTCTCCGCACTGTACTTGGGAGTGGTGTCAATTTTAATACTCTTTTTCAAAAAAAAAAAAAAGGTTTTTAAAACGAATGAATTATGTTTATGTTACAATTATTATATTATTGCTAATAATTTAGTATCTAGAGTGCATACCCTCTTGGTTTTAGTAGCTTGATGGCTACAGGCTTGTTACAGATTTTTGAATGTGGCTTAACCAAACATGCTGGGAAGGCAGACTGCCCTTCACCCTTATTGGTATTGTTGTTGTTTTTCTTGTAGGGACTAGTTCTTATGTCACTAGTCTTGATCCTTTTATAATGTAAGTAGGTAATTGCTACTATTTTAACTTTCCTGTCTGCAGAGCATTCTTTTAAGAAGTCGCTGGGTACACTGGAATAATTTACTATCAGTTAAGATGCTAGTTTTATTCATGGCTATGGATGATCCTTCAATGGTAGTCTCTTCTTTTATTTTAAATCCAGGGCTGACAAAATTTATTTGCCTGCAGTTGCTTGAGAGAAATGTGTACAACTAATTGAACCCTTTGGCTCTAGTCGATGGCCTGTAAATGTCCATCTTGCTCAAACAGCAATATAGGATTTTCCAGGCTAGCAGCTGGTCTGGTATTCAGAGTCTGGCTTTATTTGCTCCATTCAATTACTATTTGTCCCAAGTGAAAGAAAAGAGAAGACACTTTGCAGTGAAGTGTGCTGTAAGAATTAGGAAGCTGAATCACTCTTCAGGTGTTCAGTTATCAAACAGAGATCATGTTGTCAAATGTACACTGTATGAGTTGATTTATCTAAATAGTAATATCATACTATGCACAATTATGAAAATATTCATAAAATTGCACGATAAATGCAGGAAGCCTAACCTGATAGCTGACACAATACCTGGTGTTCGGCTCAGTGTTCCTCCTTGGCCTTACAGATGGCAAGACAGCCAGACAGAAAGGGAGAAGATGCCTGTGTTGCATTAATGGAACATACTGAAGTGTGTCATTCAAATTCACTTTAGGAAACAAGTCCAGGTATGTAAAGCGCAATAACGAAACAAACACTTGTAATATTGACTGATAATGAAAGGTTTAAATGCATAGAATTTGCAATTTTAGAAATTAATTTAGAAATTAATTAAAAATACTCTGTCAAAGACAGACCCAGATGAGCATATTTGTATAGGTGTTCCATACAGCTCTCACAGTTTCCAGCCCGCAGAGTTTGTGCCAGTGTTGCAGAGATTATCACAAAGTGAGCTCACCCAGGCAGAACTACTAATATCCCTGTATCTTAGTCCCATACTCGTATCCTGTCTGATTTTTTTTTTTATTATGTTCTTGTGTGCACATGCTAGCAAGCCAGCTGTGCCCTGAGGGGCTCTCCAGAAAGTTTAGAAGGCAGCAAGATCTTGACCACTGTGCTCAGCCTCCCAGGTTTAAGCATCAGAGGGAGATGGGTGAGTGAGAAGCTGACGTTCATTGCGAGCAACCTGTGTAGATGAGAGAGGCTTCTGGGAGTTCATAACTAGTTTTAAGTTCTGCCTAATGAAGGGAACTCTCATTGTCCATATAGAAAGCCAGAGGTGCCTCCATGCAGCACAAAGTGCGTGTGATGGGTTGGCCTTGGCTGAGGTCCAGGTGCCCACCCAGTCGCTCTCTCAGTCCTCCTCCTCAACAAGACCAGAGGACAAAATAAGATGAAAAAGCTCGTGGGTCAAGAATAAAGACACGGAATCTCTTACCATTTACCCTAACCGGCAAACAGACACAACTTGGGGTAGATTAATTTCATATATTGCTCAGACTCTGGGAGTGCTTCTTCCTCTTCCTCAGCCCTGGGCACTCCGTGGGCTATTTCTCACACTCCTTTCCTCACTTCCCACCACCTCTGTGGTGTTTTGCCCTTTCTTAAACACATTTCTCCAGAGGTGCCACTGGCATCACTGACGGGCTCAGCTGCACCCTGCACTGGGGCTGTGGCAGAGCTGGCTGGAACCAGCTGAAACCGGCTGTGTCTGGCACAGTGCAGCCCCAGCCTCTCCTCACAGAGGAAACCCCCACAGCCGGCACCCGGTGCAGCAGGATTTCTGGGTTGTGGTCTTGAGTCTGGTACGTTTCTGAAGGATTTTGGTGTCAACGGCTGTGGAAAGGGAGACCGTGAAGCTGCACTTTGACTTCCTGATGCCACCAGGAGGGACAGGTAAACTCCAGAGGCTCTTTCACCAACCGATGTGTGAGTGTGGGACTCTTTTATAGTGCAGGTTGGAGTTAAGAAGCTGGCTAAGCCATGGAATAGGTATCTGACTGTGCTAGTTTATTCTTTCCTCGTGAAGAAACATCTTTCCTTGCGTCTTTCCATAACGTTGTCCTTCAGTGACCTTGCACTGCACACCCATGGGATCTTGTGGACAAAATGTTTTGCCTGTTGCCTCAATGGCATGAAGTGCTTTTCAAGGGCCTGTCAAAATATGGCCTTGAAATCATAATCTTATTAACATAAGCTTATACTGGTGCTGTTCCGTTTTGATCTACTTATGTGGTCTCCACAGACTTGCTTTAGCATTGTCTTTGTTTCATCTGGACATGACAGCGTGGCCTGTAGAAATGTCTGCTAAATTTGTCGCCACTGGCTTGAGCAGGTTACGTCCGACACAGCTGGCACGCTGTGCTCATCAATGTGATTGTGTAAATAAGGTCAGAAAAACAAATTCCTAATTTGCTTACGTACTGTCATTGTGCTTTTATAGACTAGGAGCTGTATTCCCCCCATACACTCTCTGATGCCTTTGGCTTGGGGTGGTTTGGTTGCGCTGGGCTGTTTCCAGGTACCTGCTTTCTTTGCAAAGTCTGGGAATTCATGCCCAGCACCTATTACTCTGATGACAGCCGTGTGTCTTTGCTTGGCCTGGTCAGATGTTTGGTGGGTAGAGCTGAGCTTGGCCCGGAGATTGCCTCTCCCTAAATACATAAGTGTGAATCTCAGTTCAGTCACCAGCACCTCACTGGGTTAAGGTCCTGTGCAGGGATGTAAGAGGAAAGGTGTTCGCTGGACAAGTTATGCCGTGTCCACTCCCTCGCTGGCAATCCAGCCAGGGAACAGAGACACATGGATGAGAGATCTCTGTCTGTCCTGCACAGTTGCTCCTGTTCATGTTCTCTGCCTGCCTGGGTATTGCTCTGTGTCCCAAAGCATGCCTTTGTGTAACAGCAGACAGTGTATTTTTGTCTGCTGTCTTCTTTGATTTGAAATGTAATATACAAATGAACACTGAATTTTAAAATTCAAACCCTCTTTTTCATCCTTTCTTGCAGAATATTTTGTTGTGTTTCAAACCAGGCCTGAGGTGATGGAGTGTGATAGCATTTTGTAATCTTTGATTGAATAACTACACTCTGAAAGCAAACCAAACCTAATAGCTCCAGTGGAAGGAGTCCGTGATCCACGGATCATGATTTTCTGAGGAACAGACCTTGGCTTCTTTGTCCAAATGCAACAAATTTTTACTTTAGTAAAAATCTTTGAAGACACAAAGGGGGGAGCTATAGGACTTGAAATATAAAGTATTAAATACAAAATAGTATAGCAATAACATACATCTTTATGTAGTCTTTTTTTTTTGCCAAGGAAGAATGTGCCCATCACATATGATAGTCTTTCAGATAGTATTATCAGCAGTATAAATTATTCTTCTGCATAAAAGAAGAAGGGAGTTCAAATGGCCAGAGTTGCTGTTGCTCCAAAAATTATCTTTCATGAAAGCTAAATAAAATAAATGTACAGAAATGAATAGCAAAATGAAAGTGTCTTGTCTAGAGGTAATCCTCATTTGCAGCCTCATAGCTGAAGAATTAGAGACAGCAGATAGTTTTAGCCACTCAGAGACTGCAAGTTTGCATAAGAGCCAGGCTGGTTTAAATTATTGCTTTTCAAAGACACGGGCTTAGCAGCCTAAGCCAGATTCTCATTAGAGAAAAGGGGTAACAGTAGAAAAGCAGTTTACAGAAAGAAAAGGATACCCATCAGGGAGAGGACAATATCAGAAGTTAAAAATCCATTTACCTGGTGCTATGTGGGTTGCTCAAGCTGATGGAGATAATATTTAAGATTATATCATCTTCTGTGTTTGGTCAGGTTTTCATCAAATATTAGGTTGATGAGATCTGGGTAGTGTCATACTGTCTCAGGGGCTCTTGAGGATAGCAAGTCAGAAGTAGCAAATTGTTCTGAGTTCATCTTTATATGAGAGCCTAACAAAAATATTGTATCCCTAGAGGGATCAGTAAATAACTAACTACCACTGCTATTTTTTTTTTCAAGAATCTATTTTTAATCTTGTCATATCATCTTTGTTCCACTGATTTTCTAGTTCATTCTCTTTTTGCTTTCTACTCAGAATAAGAACACAGTTCTGGTTAGTATTAACAATCTTTATATGGATAAATTTAGACCTAATAAACTTTTTGTACTAAAAGTTTAACAACATTCATCATCACTGGTATCTGACCCTTTATGAGCTTTTATCTGTGCAGGTGCAGTGACGTTCAGGATCCCTTGAGCCCCAGTTCTGAAAACATACAAGGAATGAAATTATAATCCTCCTGAAGCCAGTAGGGAAACACCTTCTTCAAAGATGGGGATAAAAGAACACTATTTGGGAAAATGCTGGACATCCATAAATATAAATGCATATATTATTGTGTCTTCTTATACACAATACACTTGAGATCTATTAAAAGAGGCTACAGTATCTGTTATGTTCTCAATCGGATTTTTCACTTTCCAGCTGCTAGCTCCGTGCCTTTCAGTAAGTTTTGGGATCTGTGTAAATTTCTGACTCTTAGAAGTACTTTTATTTTTAATTTAAGTCTTACAAGTCTTAAATATCTTACTCTTTGTAATGTATTCTGCAAAAGAACCATATTCAGCTGGCCTCTGTGGTATCATTACTCCAAGTAAATGTGTGGGCTAAATGAATTGTCAGTCATCAAACAACAAACATGAGCATGTGCTTAAACACTGTGGATGTCATACAAATAAGTGAGCATGCACTATTCTTTCTTCTACAGCGTGAACAGCTTTCCTATATTTCCAAGATTTTTTATTTACAAAGCTTCATGATGGTCTTAATTATTCAGCACCTATTATGAGCCTCCAAGAGTGGAACAAGAGATGCGTTTCCTAGAAATGAAACATGGAAGTGTTTTCTAAGCTATTTTGATGCTAATTCTTGTTCACTTTTTCAGAGCTTGAGCTTTAAACACCAAAACTGTGAAAAGATCGGACCAAATTGAGAAAAGTGTTTTGGCCGTAGAGATGAAATTGTGAATTGGTATTTAATCGTGGAAAGTGATTCCGTAGCAGGTCGGTTTAGATTTTTCAAATGGTGTGAGTCAGTGAGCTTTTATGGTAACAGAATTGCACAGTAGGCTTTAATTGTGCATAATTATTGCACAGCGTGGTGCAGAATATGGCATTCTAGGCATTCAGCTGCATTTTGTTAAAATTATTTTATTGAACTCTGTGAAGAACTGTACCTGATGGTATTTGCTATATGCTTGTTTAATCTGCTCTGTGCTTTTTTGTCTTAGGAAACTGAAAATAATTATAATGGAATACTTTTCCTTTCGGTGTTGTTTTTTTTTTTTCCCCCCAGTTTCCAGGTGTCTAATTATACTGTATGGGCTGCCTATGGGCATCTACTAAAATTAACTGAAGGCTTATTTCTGATTTCAGCTGCAAGAATCTTGCAAAAGGTCTTTGGGTTTAGGACTGTAGCTTTAAGTAACACAGGGTTCAGGTTTTATTACATTTGTTTGTGTGTTTTTAAGGCTGAATGATACTTGGTGGACTTTCATCTTGTTACTTCGGTAATCTGTAGCTGTTTCCAATTTGATTATTTTTCTTTCCTGAGTATTTTATGTCTGCTGGGTCTGATCAGTGCATCCAGCTAGAACACAGCCCGTGATTCAGGATTGGGAAAATTTTATTTCCTCCTCTCTAAGTAAGTAAAACATTTTTATCAGTGTGAACTTAGTGATTTGTGAAATCTTGATGTTCTTTGTTTTGTTTTTTTTTTACTCTTGCTAAGCTTTCAAGTTGTCAGCAGTGATCTGATTGTTTCCCATCTTTTCACCAATAATGGAATCCAGACTAGCACTCTGTTGCTCTCATGAATTCAGTATCACAGCTCTCAGTCATCAAAAAGCCTTTGTAATGTCTCTGGGATGTGACATTTCTGTGGAAAAACAGCTTTGGGTTCGGGGCTTGGGTTTTTTGGGGGGATGAAAAAAGAGAGTCTGATATTATTGTAATTACTTTGCCACAGGATTCTGTAGTTCTCTTTCCCTGCCAGGGATGAAAGTACTGTATAACAAACAGCAACTCTAGCAGATCTTTTTCCTATCTGTATTGATGAACTTGCCATAGTCATAATGTAGATAACAAACCTTACAATAGCCCTCTTTCTTATTAGCATCTTCCAGCATAGTAACTTCTGTAGCTGGCCTCAAAGAACAAACCCCAGGAAGAATGAAGTTTGATTGCAACACTGCAAAGCCTTTTTTTATTCTTCCTGTTTGTACAGTAAAAATGAAGTAGCAGGAAGAAGCCTTATTTTTTAAGTAATCTATTCTGCATTATTCCAAGACATTCTGAAGAATATTTTTACAGGTGGAGTTAAGCCAGGCAGGGAATTTTTCTCTCTTCCAGCCTATTTGCCTACACTTACACCTGGAGATCTATATAATTCAAAAGGAACAGGTGAAAATTTCTCTAATGGCTTTACAGTTCTTTCCATAAGAATCCGTGTATTTGGGAACAATGCAGGACTGTTGGTATCCCACCCTACTCCGAATTGCTGAATTCTACCACGGAGCTGAGCAGTGTCTCCAGCTTTTACCATTTCTGCTTCGCTCCTCATATGAATGGGAAGTAACGGTACAAGCACCAAGTCCTGTCTGACGCCTGCCTTCCTCCGGTGCTCTCAGCCAAGAGTGCAGACAGAATAGACACCTCTGTGGGTGGGTAAAGGGTAACTGTTGATAGGAGCTGTGAAAGGAAACGTTTAAACACATTTTAAGATCCTTCTCTTCTTTATACGCATGACCTGTTATAAGTGGGGTCTGATCCTCAGTTAAATAAGGTCATTTTACAATACGGCAGGTTTAAATGTTTGTTTACTTCAAAAGCCATTGCACTTCCAGAGATCATCAAGTCTTTGATGATGTGTCATAGAACAGCATCAATATGATGCTTCAATCTGTTGGTTTCGTTTGCTTTTTTGAATGAAAGGTTGGTTTGGGTTTGATTTTCATTTGGTTGGGTTTTTTTCTTCTTGTCCCTTGCTTAAATTTTCAAGGGACAGGAGGAGGAATGAGTAACAGTAAAAAGAAAGACATCCTCACTGATTATCTTATTGCCTTAGAAGACAACTTGGATGTAGTCCCAGATTATACCTCAGCCCCTCTAATGTACATCTGAAATAATATTACTATCAAATCAGACATCTGTGTGCTTGATGCGTTCAGCTGTTGGTGAGGCTGCTGCTGCACCTGCAGAGAACAGCCGGAGCTTCCTCCTGTGCTTAGCAAGGAAGGGCAAGAGGAAAGAGCAGCCTTCACGCCCAAGCTCACCACCGGATTCAGAAAGGTCTGTTTGGCGTTTCACTGCTCAGTTTTCATCTTGCTTTCTCATTCTTCTCATCTGGACAGATGCCAGCACTGAGCTCCTGGTGGATCTCTGATGGGAGGTCAGGGCACTCTTTCCATGCAGAGTTGAAACCTGGAATGGAGTAAATTGCAATGGCCTGGGTGCAGCAGTTACTTGGGCATATTCCTCTAACTGTTCTTAGCTAGTACAGTTAAATTAATTAAATTAAATACTTGCAGCCTTTCGAAGAGAGCTGAAGGTTTTTTATTTTTTTGGAGCGCAGGTGAAGTTACAAGTTGAGGCAGGATAGTGCAAAGGCTTACCATCTTTATTTATTCATATAAATGTATTTATATTTTTGTATTTTGCTAATACTTCTAACTATGAACTAGTCCCAGAGTAGAAAGAGCCATTTATATTTGACGTCTTTTGTGAGATTAGCTTCATTTACAATGTAGAAAGAAGACTGATATTCAATAGGTCCCTCCTTTCAGGTTCCTTTTCCAAAGACTTCATTTATAGGTTGCCAGGTAACCAGAAGTCTTTAACTTTTAAATAATACTTCATACAGGTACAAAAAGTGAGAATTTCCAGAGCTGAAAAGGCAAGAACTATCTGAAATGAACAGTAGTTTTAGCAAATGCCTACGGAGCTGGCCACTGATACACACGCACACAAATGTGAAAGAAGCAATTTGCTAAACTCTTTGGAGGCTGTATGGATCCAATTTCAGGTACAGACAGTGTGTATTTTCCTGGCTGGTTATTAAATTGATTCTGCATATTCTTACTTAAGGTCATATTGCTGTTTGAGAGGTAAATCATATTCTTCAGCTCCTTTAGGAAAACCAGATGTGTGCTGCTCCCAGTCTGCTTTTGCATTTCCACCGAGTTGGCTAGGGTTTCTGCAGTAGGAAAGAGAGGGATTAAAAAAAGATAAGGGTAATTAAAATTGTCAGCATTAACATGACCAGCCAAATGTCCCTAGAGGACAGCAGCAGCTATTCCTTCCTCCTGCCTTCATCTTAGAGGAAGCAGCCCGGTGCTGTGGATTACCCGGATTGACTCACGGAGCTGGAAGAAATGCAGAGTGCCCCTGATCGAGCTTAGTCACAGATCTGCCAGTTTTTCCAGCATCTACAAGCCTATGGCTCAGTTACCATTTAGGTAGCTACCTTATTCTAAGCATCTAATCCAACGTAAGTCAAAGTTAAACATATGCTTTTTACTGTCCTGTGCTAACTGGCGTCAGTGAGAGGATGCAGCTGATTTTAGTTGTAATCCTGTGTACCTGAAGCACCCCAGTCCTGACTGTGGGGAGAGGCAGGAGAGGCCAAGTTAGGACTGGATCCCAAGGAACGGAATCTTTATGGATCTCAAAAGCTGTTGGTCAGCCAAAGGCGAAATCAACTTTCACAGGAGTTAAAGAAAGTTGCGACAATGTGAAACTCACCTTAACTGGAAGATGCTCATGCGATAGGATTGCTTGAAGACTTCTCCTGACCTAACTGGCTTTGTGGTGAAGCTCACACAAGAGCAGCTTTCAGTCTGCGTCTTGCCATGGTGAGTCCAAGGAACAGTGCATCTGGCTCAGAGTGATTGCCTCTAGTTCTTACCCCTCTCTGATGTTTGGCAACAGGGCAGGAGTTGCGGTGCAGCCCTGTCAGCAGGGAGCTGCCCTGTGGCCTGTGTCTTGTGTCACACAGTTCCCTGAGAGCCCCAGTGTGGCAATGAAATTCCAGTACTTTCTTGGCCAGCTTAGAGTTTAAGCTCTCCATGTAACATCTTTAGCTTTAAAGTCTAGGTTTTGAAAGTTTGTTTTTCACAGTAATTTTACTGTAGAGATACATCTGAGGTCATTGTGAAATATCTTTGTCAAACTTTCAAGACAAATCAATTCTATTTCCAGAGCTTCATCGTGGCAGCAATGCATTACAACAACTTAATAAAATGTTTATATCAATGTCTGAAGTTCACAGTAATCTGAGAGTGTGCAATGCTATCTGTGGGATAAGTTATACAGCTCGGCACTGAAATATGACCATAGTGCAAAGTATATTGTTTGGAAATCTACTGTCGGACGTGAAATCCAGCTTGAAAATTTTTGCTTCAGAATTTACACTGGCAGCTTCTTTATCATAAATGAGAGACTCTTGCATGCCATCCTTTGAGCATCCCAGTCCAATCTGAGTACTTCAGGATCAAAACTGGTGCAGAAAGCACAGCATGTGTACCATGAAAAAGAGCCAGGCTTTTCCTAGCAGCGTGCTTATGGAGGCTATTCAGATAAGGTGGATCTGGTAACACATTCATTACGTGTTTTGCTGCGTCTGTCATTCCGATGAAGTGCTCTGAAATCACAGCATAAAGACTGCAGGTTTATGTCTGCAGAACCAAAAAGTCTTAATCCTTTATTGTTGCAAAAACAAACAACTGTCCTTATAAGCAGCCTAAAACAGAACAACAGAACTCAGGGAAGAATCCTTCCACATGGAGTCACTGCAGTTCTTGAGAGTCACTGCAGTTCTTGAGTAACAGGTTACCCATTTGTACGTCAGTAAATGTTTATATGCAGGCTGGATGGAGAAGGGCTTGAGAACAGTCTCAAGGAGAAGGACTTGGGGGTGCTGGTTGATGAAGAACTCCACATGAGCTGGCAGTGTTCTCCTGCAGCCCAGAAGGCCAACTATCCTGGGCTGCATCAAAAGATACGTGGGCAGCAGGTCCAGGGAAGTGATCCTCCCCCTCTACTCTGCTCTTATGAGACCCCACCTGGAGTACTGTGTACAGTTCTGGAGCCCCCAACACAAGAAAGACATTAAACTGTTGGAGCGAGTCCAGAGGAGGACCACAAACATAATCAGAAGGCTGGAGCACCTCTCCTATGTGGACAGGCTGCAAGAATTAGGGCTGTTCAGCCTAGAGAAATGGAGGCTCTGAGAAGACCTTCCAGTATCTGAAGGGGGCCTTCAAGAAAGCTGGGGAAGAGCTTTTTACAAGAGTTTGTAGTGATAGGACGAGGGGAAACAGCTTTAAGCTAGAAGAGGGAAGATTTAGATTAGATACTAGAAGGAAATGTTTCACAGTGAGGGTGGTGAGACAATGGAACAGGTTGCCCAGGGAAGCTGTGGATGCCCCCTCCCTGCAAGTGTTCAAGGCCAGCTTGGACAAGGCTCTGAGCAACCTGCTCTAGCGGGAGGTGTCCCTGACAGTGGAAGGGGGGTTGGAACTAAATGATCTTTAAGGCCCCTGCCAACCCAAACCATTCTATGATTCTATGATGACATGTCAAAGCAGTAGTAACACAAAGCAGAAATTTGACATCCATGGCCTGCTTTTCTCTGCATTCCTACCAAAACTCAATGAAAAACCACAGATACACACCTGCCAAAGTACCAAAAAACCTACATCAAAGCTAATACCTCTATCTACTAAAATGGAAATATCTTCCAGATACTGGCTTCCTACTATTAGTTCAGGAATAGTAAGGAGATGGAAAGCTCAGTTCAAGAACCTTTTTTCATTCACGATTCAGTTGAGTTTGGACCCAAACTTGTTGAAGAATTATCACAATTGATTGTGGTAGAATTGTACTATCCAGCCCTTTACTACACAGAGAAAAGAAGAACTTAGAAGCAAAACACAACCATGTGATGCAATGAAATATTCCAGTCAGATCATAGCCAGATCCTTCAGACCCTACTCAAGTGTTAGGCTGTTTTCAGGTGAAGACAGCAAAATTGTTTGCAGTGATTCAGAAATTTTCAATGAAGTTTCTTGGTCAATATCACAGAAGGAAGAATAAAGCAAGCTTAAATCAGCGGACTTGGATGTCTTTCACTCTACAAAACAGAAAAGAGGATTTTTAAAAGGGCATCTCAGGCCTTGTGATGCTTTTTTAAAATCATGAAATGTGGGGTACAATAGCTAATGTAATAACGTATTCCAAAGGCTTAAAAAAATTGACATGGGTTAGAAACCATACTCTTAGACTTATGTCAATCCTGGCCAAAATAATGGAAAAGTTAATAAGGGATTTAAATGATAGAGATTCAAAGGACAGAAATAGAATAAATGCTAATCACCACAGTTTTTCTAAAAAATATAGCTTATGCAGCAAACCTGATTTTGAATGAGATTATAAATGTGTTGATAATGGTGGTTGCGTAGATTTTGATAATATTTTCCTTATATTCTGATGAAAAATTTTGCATTCTACAGATTCAGTGAAACATGCATTAAAAATGAGCTAATGGATAGATCTCAAAAATGAGATATTGGCAATTATTACAGAACTCTTAAAGTGCTCTGGGGAGGTTGATTCTCGGAACCTGAAACAAAATGTGGCAGATAGACCAAGCAGCTAGAGCTAACAGGGGGTTGGAGCCAGGCATCTCCTCTGGGAATCAGAAAAACTTGGATGTATTTCAAACAACATTGGAAACTGCTGGACGTTTTCATCAGTGATCCAGCTGCAAATACATGAATTAAATCCCAGGGCAGTGCTACAGGATGAGGGTAGGGTATCCCAGTTGGGTCTATAGGTTATTGGATAATCTGAGCCCATGTACAAAATGCAACCAGTGCAAACAGACACGCTATAGAGGACACATCTGCAGAAGAGAGAAGTTCCTGAAAACAGCAACTTTAAAGATGTTTTAGGAGATCAAATGAAATTCAATGCAACTTGCCAATGTGATACTGCAGCAGAAAGGAGGAGGAAGAAGCAGCAGCACAAGCTGAAGAACAGCTGATAGGACTAAGAAGGTACCATCCTGGTGAGACTAAATGCAATAATGCTTTTTGATGTGAAACCCTGACTTAAAAGATGCAAACAGCTGGACTCTGTGTAGAAAACAAATAAATATGACTAGAAGGCCCGAGGTAGCACCTTGATACAAGGAAGAAAGAATTAGAAAGATCACACATAGGTGACAATACATAAGTGACTGGGATAGACCTTTTCAAGGTACTTTTTGGAGGACCATTTAACTTATATTAGAGTCACAATAAGAACTAGTGTCTGGAGGCAAAAATAAAGCAAGTACAAGTGAGAAACTGTACTCACATTTTTAAGGAACTGCAAAAAAGAATGTTGGTGCCTTCATCTCTTGAGGTCTTCAGGTTAAGAAGGGTATAGATATTTTAGCCAAATGGAAGCTAATGTGCTCACTGCAAGGGGACTCGGTGAATGTCATGGGATCCAGCTAGCCTGCTCATTTCTGATCTATGAATAACCTATGAATGAAAAAGCAGAGCTTTCGTTGAAGACAGTTAATTTTGCCTAGAGAAGTACTGCAGCATAATTCCAGGTTTTTGAAAATTGAACAAAGTTCTTGATTCTGAAAACAAATCCTGCCTTACAGTATTGCTGTTTGCACACATCACAGAATTCTCGAGCTATTTAATCCTCATTAGTGAAGCATTATTAATCCACAACACTGAAGGACAGGAGGTATTATTTAGAGAAATCCTTATGGGAAGGATCTCATAGGAGATAGAAAGGAATTACAGTGTTTCCATAGACTAGCAAAAAAATCACGGCATTCTAATGCAGTTTTGTTGTTTTTTTTTTAATGTTGCAAATTTAAAATTCTGCAGAAGAGTTTTGATTTCCTATGGATGCTACAGTGTTAAGAAATAATTTTCATTTTTCACTTGTGTTGTGTCTAACCTTGGTCTACGGTACTCCCATCTTTTGTGTTCCGTAAGACTTACCAGTACTGTAATATGTTAGAGAATCACTGAACTGTTCAGCTCACTATCTTTGGATTATTTGCTTTTATACTCACTGGCAATTTAACCTGTCAAAAACAATTATTAAGCAATTTGTAACATAGTAGAGACATAAATGGTCTCAGAAATCTTATGACCGACAAAACAAGAGCAATGACTTGCTAAAGCTCCCGTTATTTGTAGAAATCCATAATAACTTGTTTAGAAGATTAGAATACTTAAGAAGTATTTGGGAGGTTAGAATATTTGGAAATTGTCCATCTGGATTTTCAGTACCCTCTGTACTGAGATAAACATTGCCATCTTGTGCAACGGCCACCTCTTCGCTGTGGAACAGGTACACCCTTCCTCAGACAGAAGGCCTTGCAAAGACAGTAGTGCCTTCAGCTGCGTGACCTGGTCTCAAATGGAATTGTCACTCTTGGTCAGGTCATGGCCTTATGAGACAGGAGTGCTCTTAACAGAAACCTTCAAGTTTGCACTAACTGAGCCAGATCCACCACGAAAAATAACCCAGCCACGTCAGTATGGCACTGCAGAGGCAGGGCTTTTTCACCCACCTTTCTCTCAGCATTTAAAAACAGAGCTGACCCCTCCACCCAGCCCATCATACATCCCGGGAAAAAGGAAAAGAGCTTTATGGCTACCTACTCTGGGAGAGAGAGAAATCCCTCTGAGTATGGGAGTTGCTTTCTACGTTTCTGGTGGGCACTGCAGATAGGAACATTTCTCAGGGTGACATCCCAAATTCCCTGGGAAGGACGTGCCTCCCCTCAGTCTGAGAAGGTGGATCTGTCATTTCTCACAGCTTAGAAGTAAAAGATGCAGTGCCTTGGAAAAGGCAGTCTCCACAAGCGATGCCGCAATCAAAGTGGAAATGAAGCAATGGTGCTTTGCACAGCACACTCACAGAAAGGGTGCAGGCGAGATGCTATAGCCCAAAATGTTTCAGTGTGGGAGGAAATTATCTCAGTAGTAACAGCAAAGTGAGCAAATAAAAGAGCTTGTGTTTTCACTTAACAAAAGGAAATGGCTGGTTTGGCTACAGTTAGTGCTTCCACAGCTCCTTCTCACTGGATTCATTGCATAGTGGCGTTAAAGATACAGAGTATTTACTTTTCATACTGACATTTATCTTTACTGCAGCACTACATGACCCCCAGAGCAGCAGCCTTCAGTCTGGGGCTTCCTACAACCCCAGCAGTCAAGCTTGACCTCAGGGTTGTTGAGACGAGACATTGCCATTTCACGACCAAAATAGGAGAGAAACATCAGCAGGGAAGAGTCTCTTACTTGCAAATCTGTTGAGCTTGGTTTAAATGGAAGACAACAATTATTCGCTGGCACCCACCAACCCTCAAGCCTGTCTCTTGATTTGCTCAATTTTCCTTTCCTTTACCAGACTGCACGTACATATATCTCACCTTGGCGAGGAGAATGCGCACAAACTGCGCTATCCTACCCACTTCAGGTTTTCTGTGTGAAAAAGCAGTGTTGGCTCTGTCTCTCTAAACCTAGTCTTGAGTACACATCCTCTACCAAGCGTTTCTTTTGGAGATGGGTGATGAAAAGTGGAGTGCAGTTTCCTGTAAGTCCTGCACAGCCTCCAGAGCTGCACTGCAGCTGCAGAGTCCCTGAGTCAATCATTCATCTGGAGACTTCTGTACAAGTCTCACACGGATTTTGCAAATGAGTTTTTAAAATTAACTTACATGTAGAAAAAAACCCAAAACTTGCTAAAATTTATGACCACTTACATACGAAACATTTCCTAGGAGACCTTCCTGACTTCGCGTCCTTTTAGTATTTTGATGGATGTTTTGCAGTTCCAGGTTTCTCTCTCCCTAGACAGTCTTTGCTTCCTGTAGGTTAGTACAAAAATCTGAGTTAAAACTTTGTATTTTTACAAATTCCAGTCCCTTCTTTCAGGGTAGTATCTGGAGATAGTATCTGGGGAGACTATCTCTCTAGGATAGTGTCTCCAGATAACTTCTGTTCCTTATCAAATGTTTATTTAGGAGCAAACTAGGCAAAGTCCATCCTGGAAGAATTATTTCCTATAGCCTAGAGCCAAGTCTTTTATCTATTTGAATGGATGTCCTGTAAAACTAATGACTCTTGAGCAGCCTATATTGCTAGCTCTTTTCTGGGTGCAATGATTCTTCCTGATAGCTCTTAAGTCAAAGAGAAGTTAAGACTGGAAGCTACAATAACAGAGAAAAGTCACCCAACAGTTGGGCAATCAAAGTAACATTCACAAAACATGTGGGATATATCAGCTGATAGATATACAAAGATTGGATTTGTCTCACTTTCCTTTACATGCTGTCGCTACACGGTAGATACTACAGCTGTTATTTGTGCTAGGAGCCCTTTTTGTCAACAGAGAGAAATCAGTACTCATGGGGCTGCAGGCGTATTTTACACGTCTTCTTTAGGATGGCATCAGTCAGGTCTTGGTTGCACTGAGGAAGATCCAGAGTGACACCAGGCAATCCTGAGGTGACAGTGTCAGACGTCAGCGCAGGCCTTGTGGCAGCCGGTTGGCATTTACAACTGTTTAGAGCACGTGTTTTCTTAGTAGGAATAGTGGGGCAAAGATAGAAACTACTGTCGAGAGGGGAGGGAGTGAGGGGGAGAGAATTAGAGATTCAGAGAGCAAAGAGAAAAATGTGATAACGAAAATATTTTCACATGAACTTTATATAATTTGTGCTTCAAAAATTATATAATAGCAGCTGGTTTGCTCCAGACAAAGGAGTTTCTGTACTTTTTCCAAAACAGAAGAGCTCTACTTACCTGGTGTGAGAAGTCATAACAATTTATTGATCCCATATATGTACTGATGGGTAGTCCTGTTTGTACTTTGACAACCACTTGGACAGAATATGGTACCATATAAATACAGGTGAAAACACCATTGAAAAAAAACCTCAGCAGTTTGGAATCCCATTTCCTACTTATTTTATGTTCAGTTTCAGGATTTGGATCTGTAGGAGGGTGACCAGCCACTTCTGTGTCAATATTTAGTAGAAATAGTTCAGAAGCAAAGGAAGTTACCCAGATAAAGATCAACTGCATGCCCAAAGTTAATGAGGCCCCCACACACACACTGTCCAGGGACTTCACAAATAATCACTGCAAGCAACTCAAATGTTAACTCCTAGATAAAGTGTGTGCTCTCAGTTTAGATCAGCTCACAGTTGGTTTATATTTTCTTTGCTTGATTCACGTTTACCAATATAGTACTAAATTGCCAAACAGTCCCATTACACTGTTAGTATTTGCCTGTGCATTTCAATAACAGCTAAAATGTAGTGAAGGAAAAACGCAATCCTTGCCTGAGTCAGTACTGACCTGGTGGGGAGTTATGATGCTGCTGCCACAGAGTTAACTCATTGCCCAGTGTAAATGGAGGGCAGGAGATGCACAGACCTGCTGGGGACTGGTGGGAAGCAGTTCCGCTGTGCCCACAGGACCCTGAGAACAAGCAATGAGCATTGCTGAGCCTTTACTGCTTGTCACTTCCCAGCCAGGGTTTCCTTCTAGGGCTGCTCCGGATCTCCACACCATCTGCCCTGTCCTCAAGGCTCACCAGGTTCACTTCCCCAGTTGCCTACATGGTGATGCTTTTGCTGGGACTGGTGTACACGGGACTTTGCATAAGACCCGGTGTGCTGCTGTTAGGTTAGGATGGCAGACTGACGGTCTGGAGCGAGGCTGCAGCCTAAATCATTCAAGAACAGATTGTCTTCCCAAACTTTCTCAGATTTCTGTGGCTACTGTGTGCTGGGGTGGAGGAACAGCCCAGCGTGCAGCAGCAGAGAACACCTGCCCCAAGAAGCCCTGGCCATATGCACCAGCGTGAGGACAGCGGGAATGAGAACAACTCTGGACTGTAATTGGAGTCTGGTGGTTCAGCTGGACGGTGATTGAAGGTTTAATGCTTCACAGAGCCTGTGACGGTGGCATATCCCAGAGCCAACACTCCTAAAAGCCACCTAATGTTTTCCCTGAGAACAAGAGCTGAAGCCCTGCCTTCTGGGCAGTGTTCAGCTCTGACAGATTCTACGTCTTTTACTTAGAAACCCAGATGTGGCATCCCCTATATCCACAAATTACTATGTAATGTTAATTGTCCTGCTCTACCCAGAGGCAGCTATACCACTGCAGCAACAAGAGAAGTGCTCTGCTTCTTTTTACAAGCTATTTAAAATTGAATTTCTTGAAGTTTCTGTAAGGGAAGGGACTACACAATGGTAGCATACAAGTTCCTTAAAGTGAGGAGCCGGGTATTTTGAGCCTCGGCATCCAGTATGTATTGCAAATGAGAAAGAGCAAGGTGACAGAAGTGCCCGTGCTGTGGTGACATGCTGCTAGGACTCCTTAGGAGCAGGTCAAAAAGCTGTCATTAGCTTGCTTCAGGCTAAAGCCCATCAGCTGAGTTTTGAAGAGAGGCAAAATGATTCTGTAATAGCTCAGCTGGGCATTTGAGTGCAAGTCCTGATGGTGATGAGATGGCAAGCACAAGAAGGAAGCAAGAGGATTTTTTTTTTTTTTTTTTTTTTTCTCCTTGCAATAGTAAAGTTTAATATTGCTATAAAGAGATTTTTCAGGAGACCAAGAGTGAACCATGAATGTATTTTAGAAGATCCCCAGTTGGTTTGTTAGGAAAAAAAGAGTGTGTACTCTGAACTGCCGTGTTTTGGTACCTGTATGTGACGGCCTTTTCCATACATTATTGACCTTGTAGATTCATAGCAAAAAATACAGAGAATTCAGGTTGTGAGAAGACGCATTTTTCCAGAAGTTCTCTCTACCTTGTAACTTTAAGCAGCTAGCTACATTCAGAAAAAAAAAAAATTGAAGTTTTTTTTCTCAGGCAGTAGCATAACAACGTCCAAAAGTATGAAACTCTGTTAAAAGATGAGTTCGAAAAGTATCCTGCATAGAAGAGTTTTAGTTGGCAGCTTAAAAATGTAGCATAAGGAACTAAGTATGCTCCTAAACTGGAGCTTTGAGTTGTATTTTGAAACCATTAACATCTATTTGGACAAGACAGGCTAGAAGCTACATGGAGACAAGTGAGGTTTGATTCAGTGTGCTGGGGATTGTGCCCCAAAGCTCACAGTGGTGATTTCTTGAACCAGAGGTTGGGCTTCGGTGCCGCTGTGCTTCAGACAAAGGGAAGTCTGAGTGGATATTTTGGGAAATGTGTTCAATACGGTCAATCCATGATTACCGAGACCTGGCTTAGTGCACGTATTCATTTTAGTTTTAAGTTAAAGCTCCTTTCTCAGGCCTGGGATATAAATAAACCCATTTCCTTTGGTGCCTCATTCCCAAAGGATCTAAAAAAGGACCATCTCATTTCAGGAGGAGACTTGTTTTACTTGCTTTTCCCAGCGTGTCTAATCAGCTTCTCTCCATGTGGGGCCACAGCTGCTGGCCTCTTTTTGGCCGCCCAACAGCTACTGAAGTGTCAAGGGGCAAAGAGAAGTGCACATCTTTCCTTATTCCAAGAGTGGAAAATGAACTCTTTCACTTTCTTACCAGGTAAAATGCACTCCCACCTAATCACAGCCATCCATAGACCTCCTGGCACGTTTGGTTTCCTTCAGACAACGCTGGAACTGAGTGAACGCTTTGAACAACTTTCATGTCTTTAACTCACCAAGGTGATTAGAAACAATTTCAGATATGACTAAGTGCAATAATCATGTGCTTTGGCACCATAAATGTGTCTTAATTATTGTGGATTAACATCAGTTAAAACCACCAGAGCAACTAGCGAAGAGCTCTGTGAGTGCATTTCTTGGTCTGCAGTCTGTAAGCTGCAGGTCACATGAGGAAGTTAGCCGGAATCTAGCGTATCGGTGAGGAGGCTCAGGTGTTGCACAGATTTTCTCTGTCTCAGATAAACCATTTAGTCTTACTGTCCCCAGTTTCTTCTCATGTTGCTTGCCAATTTGTGGAATACACTGGAAGTAGTGAGTGCTTTGATCTATTTATTTAGACAGAATGATTTGGAGCAGAGATCGCCTTTTTTTCTGTGTATCCTGGAAGCACATTTGAAACTTCCTTCTCTATCTTCCAGATAAGCAAACACTCCCAATATGGTGTTCCAAGAGGATGACATTACAACAGGTAACACTGCACATCATTAAATAAAAAAATGGCAGCTTTCCATATGTTACCTTTCTAGAGGTAATCTAATTAGATTAGAATTCATTATGGATATGCAGGTTACACATCACATCCATTGCTCAGATTGCATAACCCAGTCTCTCGCGTTGCCAGAAGAAAAGGAGTCAAGCTGTTAACAGCATGGTGGTTGTTAGACTGTGTTGCCCAAAACCAAACTCTTAAGAAAATTAAAAAGAAATAAATTTCACAAATGATTTGTACTTATTTATATTGTTAATTATCACAATCTTTCAAAGAAGAAAAGTGTAATTCAGGAGTAACTCACCAGAAGAATACAAAGGGATCTTAACTGCAGAGGCTTGTTAGATTTCAGAAAACAGAAAGAAACCTTAAATTATCTGAATGTAGTCTTTAATTATTTAAATATTCAATGAAAAATAATTTTTAAAGCCAACATGAGCTGTCTCACACAAATTGATTTCTTAAAACATTTAAAATCCTTTGGACGTTTCACTTCTGTCTGTGTTGTTTCTTCCTTTTATTGCCACAGCAATCTCCCCTCTGCCTGTGCAGATCAGAGTAGCTGCCTTTTGCAGAACAGCAATCTCATTTTGTTTACCTTGTGTTTCAAAGAGAATTGAACAAGCCCAGGATTCACTTTCTCTAAACAAATACTGGCAAGACAAAGGTATCACAGCTATTCTAGGGACAAGATGTTTGTCGAGATGGAAAACGGTAAAGACTGGCAAGAAAAAAAAGTCAATGTATTTTTATCTGAAAAAAAAGTTAATCCTTTTCATGGCCTAATTTTCTTTGCTTTTGAGATAGCTCTCCTTTTTCATTTAAGTTTCAGAGTTTTTCAGCTAAAGGAACCAAGAAACCGAGGTATTTTCTTTGTTCCTGTCAAGTAGCTTGAGCAGTTTGAGAACAGAAACCAGTCAGAGCAGTGTGATTAGTGTACCCAATTAGGGTGCATTTGCATATTCACAACGCGGCTATCGAGAAATGATTCTGCAGAGGTAACGCAAGTGTGGCAACGCCTGTCTGCCAATCAGAGCCCCCTGGCGCCCATTCTGTATGGTAATTGAGAAATAACCACAGAGTGATTCTGCAGACCGGGCACCCTGCACCAATCCACGTTCTGGAAGAAAGTGCATTTGTAACAAGGCGGTCGGAACAGGATACCCCTGCATGTTGGGAAAGGTTCATCCACGAGCCGCTTACATAAAATGCAACAGCATCTGTCAAATGAGTTTGTTCTTCCAAGATTCACTCCAGTCACAACTTGTGCTAACATCCACATTTGGGGGCCCAGCCTCATCAGGAGTTTGGGGGACTTGGCTTTCAAGGAGAAGGCAGTTGGCCAAGGACCTGAGTGCCTGCAGCCTGTCCTGCCATTCAGCTCAGCCAGGAGTCCACAGGCATGGCGGGGTGCTGGACGCTGCACTGCACGAGGTGCAGAAAGTGAGCTCCGTGCAACGGCCTAAAGGACAGATGGTAAAGCTCTGCTTTGTCTGCCCCAAAAGGCCTTTCACCAGGGTATTTTTCAAGGATGAGGGAAGAAAGCAGCAGCACTTCAGGAAACCTTGTAGAATGCTGGATAACAAACTGGGGTGGGTGATCACAGCAGCTTTATTATCTCTGAAAGCGTAAAATCACATTATATTCTACAGCGACAACAATCCGTACTCCATCTCCATGTTTCTCTGGCTGCCATCACTGGTCATCTCTTACCAACACCACATTGCCACAAGCATTCAGGTGAGCATGACTGTGGCCAAGAGAGTGACGCCGAGAGCCAGCTGCCACTCTGTGCCCACATAATCTGCATCTTCAGGATGCTCTGTTTTCTTTCCAAGGGGCTGAGAAGTGATTGGCTGCAGTGTGCAGCATCCATGTGTGCTGATTTTAGAAAGAAATACAGTGATCTCTATCCTTAATGTTGTTGACTCCTTTGGGTGCTGGGGGCTGAAGTCATGTGTGCAATTGCAACAAATTGGGTCAGGAGGGACTGACTCCCTGGAGTCTTCTCTCAGATACAGCTGCACAGGCCACATATGCTTTCAAAACTGCTAAGGGAAAGACAGCACCACAAAAATTAACTTATGGTACTCACTGCTACAAGATATTGATCAAAACTTCAAATCCCTAAAATCAGACCATTACACAAATCACAAGTTTATAAACTGATATCACATAAACCTCGGTAAAGACTGAGCTTTCGACCTTTATGCCACAAAGAGACATTAAGCACATTTCTGGGGGAGAAATGTCTCCCTCCAGGAAGATACATGTTTTTACAATCAATCCATCATAGGTGTTTTATACCTATCTCTGGAATACTCACTGATGGTTTGCCTAGTCTAGTGAAGTATGTAAGATTTTTTTTTTAGTGGTCTCAGTCTATGAGTATCCACAATTTTCTCTTTCCTTCTTATCCCCTTTGTGGCACCAGCTCTTTATTAGAAAGTTAATAAACTTTGTGTATGTTCTAAAGATAATATTGAAAACTGCAAAATTGTGTTCTGCATTTTATAATTGGTGTGGAAAAAAGGGGGAGATCTAATCCTATTGGGCCTTCTCTCTCTTTTACTCTCTCTCCCTTTTTCCCTTTTGATGGTAAGCAGCAAATTTTAATTAGCTTCATTTCCACAATTCAGTCATGCATATGTAATCTTTGTTCACACTTTTATAAAGTAAAATTAAGTGAAAGAAATTGGGTAATAATAGAAAGCTTGTCTGAGCAGAACAAATGTGAATTATCAAACATAAGGAAAGATGACTGGGACTACCGGTCTTGAAGTTGTGCAAGGTTTGAGGTGATTTTTCTGAAACAGGGATGCATAAATAATGCATAGAAACAGGTGCTGATTATCCTGTTTTGGGCATCTTTTGTTCATGATATACTTGGGCTGCTGAGGTACAGCGATAACCACCGAATGTGAGGAGACTGCTTAATAACAGCTCTCTAATGTTTCACTTTTATCAAGAGCTGAACGTGTCACATGTGCTTGTCTAGCTAATAAAAATCACTTTGTGAACCCAGCGTTGTTAGATTTGGTATTGGAGCAGATCTCTGTACTGGGCCTCTCTCTTGATTATAGCTGCAAAAGCTGTTCTGCCGTTTTGCATTGTAATTTAAAGGTTTCCTAATCCATATACACCCCCCCTAATTAAATGTTTCCAGGGGTTACCTTGGGAGCCTTCTGTGCTATGATTTGAAACTAAAACTAAAGAGAGCATTAAATTCATTCCCCCTGGGGTGAGACACTGGAGGGGGAAGTACATTTTCATCCCCTGCTACTCCAGATTATTTGAAAGCATGAGCATGATTTGGATTACTAACTTCATTATTTTTGTTATCTAGCATGAGAAGATATAAACTCAAAGGGGGACGGTCGATGTGTCTAAATCTACAGTTCAGCTTATTTTATAACTTCTGAGAAGACTCTTCAAGACAGTCTAAAGAGTTATTTTAAGAGCTACCAGTTCATCAGCGGCAACTGAAAACCAGAACCTTGTGTTGATGTAAATCAGTCTGTGGCTCACAAGCTGCATAAGAAGCACTGCTGTGGTGGATGCCGAGGTCTTCGTTAAGAGAACTATACAGTAGTGGGCCATGCTGGCATTACTGCATATAGGAGTAAAGTCTGAAGCCCAGTTAATGTTAAACTCATGAGCAGATACATTCTTTTCAGCGCCTGTTCACATATTCAGCCTGACTCCACCAATCTAACAACTTTTGAAGAAACACCTCTTTTTGTTCCCGAGAAGGAGCTCTTATTACAGGAAGTGAATTTCAAGACATGGTTGGTTGGTGTTTGGGTTTTTTTTTCTCTCCTAAACCTGCTTTGCTACCGGTAACTAGGGAATAGCCAAGATTTAGGTTAATGGTTAACAGAGCAGCTATGACCACACAGAAACTCTGACTTCCTCCTGCTGGGGCCAGGACCGAAAGCTGCCTTCACTTGCAGAAGAAGAGGCAAGCATTGAAAGAAGAGTACTTCACACCGCAAAGACCTGGAGAAAGGCAGCTCCACTCAGTAGAGGAAGGAGGAGGAAAATCCAAAAAGAGCAGTAGGTGTCTGCCATCAAGATAGGTAAGAGCTGAAATACTTCCCTGCTCGGCTTATTGATTTTGTGGCTGCTGCTCACTAAACCCACAGGTGTGGCGAGTTGAGACGTGCTCGTTGTACCTGATTGCTCTGACCTGTGTGTCTCAGTGAGAGGGCAAAGTGAGAAACGACCTGTTTGCTGTGAATTTGAACGTTTGAAAGGGCAGGAAGGCTCTTCCTCCCTCCTCCTCCCTACAGGGGCTGCTCATGGCAGGACAGACATCCCCTTCAGACTGTTCTCATCTCATTGATCACAGCCACATCTCTGAGTTTGAGGTGTCTCTTGGGATCAAGATCACCTTGGCCTCGGTGTACATCTGCATCTTTGTTGCGGGAATCTTAGGTAACAGCATCACCATCAAAGCCACCAGGATCCTGCAGAAGAAAGGCTACTTGCAGAAGGAGGTCACAGACCACATGGTGAGCCTGGCCTGCTCTGACCTGCTGGTCATCCTGCTGGGTATGCCCATGGAGTTCTACAGTGCCATCTGGAGCCCCTTTTCCACCCCCAATGGCAACTTGGCTTGCAAGCTCTACTACTTCCTCTTTGAAGCTTGCAGTTATGCCACTGTGCTGCATGTCGCCACCCTCAGCTTTGAGAGGTATGTGGCTATCTGCCACCCCTTCAAGTTCAAGGCTGTCTCTGGACCCCGCACAGTGAAGATGCTCATCGCCTTTGTCTGGGGAACATCTGTCATAGTGGCTCTGCCTCTGCTCTTTGCCATGGGCACAGAATATCCCCTGGAAACCATTGAGGGCTACCAAAGTAAGACTGCCTGCGTCAAGCCTACGCCCAGGCACTACCTTCCTGACCTGAAGTACAACACGACCATCTGTACCAACCTCTCCTCCAAGTGGTCTGTCTTCCAGGCCAGCATCTTCAGCGCCTTTATTGTGTACATCGTAGTGCTGGGATCTGTCACCTTCATGTGCCGCAGCATGATGAAAACCCTGATGATCAACAAGGAAGGAACTGTGACAGTGAAGGGTGGACTAAGACACAAGGAGCAGTACCTGAGAAAAAGTGAGGGCTCGGATGGTAAGAGCTCCAGGAGACAGATCATTTTATTCCTAGGTAAGAGCTGTGTCCTATTTTGCCTCCTCTTCCCTGCCCGTTTTCCACATGGGAGGGAAACCCAGGAAACCTCCATTTTATCTCACTGAGCTCCCCCAGATGGAGCATGTATGGTTTGAAACTGGTGTGAAATGAGGGAGAGGAATACTTTTGATTGCGATGATGTATTTGAAGAACCCTGATTTCTCTGCGTGTTTTTGACTCAGTTAGAACAGATGGGAGAGAAGAAGGAGAAATTAATTTAGTCTGATATTTATGTTGGTTTGTTATCCTGCATGCCTATGTGCAGCAATACGAGTAACAGGGTGTTGCTGCTTGACCTTTGGGGTAGCAATAGGCAAGAGTTGTCTGGATATAAAGTAGCTCTACTTGCATGTTTTCCCATTAAATTACAAATATGTGCATATTTAGTGAGGCTCTTGATGGTAGGAAAGATTGTCTTGCAATATCTGAAGCTTGTACCGCTCCGAAGACATGTCCCTGTTAATTCAGGATGCTCCCTGGAGGGTGTTTATTTACCCTCAGCACTTGTGGCTGTGTTACGTCTGAGCGCTAAGAAAGCTGGGCTGGAGAGTTGATTTGGTCTTGCAAATTGCTGTTGCCCTTGTTGATTTTTTTTTTTCCTGGTTTTATTTGAAGGCCTTGGAATTATGTTTGATTCTGATCTCTCTCGCCACAGTTGTCAGACAAAAACTAATCAAGCTGTCACTTTGCCAACTTGGAATCTTTCCGGGCTGTGATCCATGTTGTCTACAGGTTTGTTGATGGTCTGAGAGGCACCCTTAATCATGTCCTGGCTGCATTACTGCTAGTTCTTGTTTTGTTGGGTTACTTACTGTGATACTAGATATAATAAATGAACCATCTACAGTATGAATGTACAGCAGACTTAGTATTTCTGTGTTGCTTCTTGGTGCTCTACTTGATACTACAGAAGGGGAATTGAAACTCATGCGTCTGTCCACTTCTGCAGATTTAAGTAGATTAGGTTTTTTATGAGGTTGTTTTTTTTTTTTTCTTTTCTTTCCTTCTTTTTCTGAACGCTCTCTGCTTCCTCATCTAGTTCTGCTTTTGCCATGGTCTCTGGCTGGGACATGAAGCTGCAGGTAAAGAAATCCAGGGTGCACCCGACTCCTTTTCTGCTGTGCCTGTGTTAGATTGGGAGCATGGTGAAAACTGGTCATACAGACAAGGCATGTGACTTAAAGGTTTGGGGGAAGGGTGGAGCTGCGCATTGTGCCAGAGAGAGGATGACAAAGGTTTTGAATGGGAGATGTGAGGCTCCAGGCTGTACAGAGCTATTCCTCATACTCAGAGTGTACATCTAATGAAGAAATCATCTCCTCACACAAGGCATCTGTTAGTCTGGGACAAGAAGCCCCGTACCTGGGTCATTAAAAAGGGTCTTGGTACTCTTACTCCACCGAAAGTACTGCTTTCTGGGGTAGAGGCTTAGCAGCTAACACTAAATACAACTTATTGCACAAAGTAGACAGAGATAAGGCTCTGTTCTTCAACGAAGTGCTGCTGTGGGATCCTTAAATGTCTGTGGATTTCTCTCCCCTTGTAAATTTTTATCATCCACAGCTACATCGAAGCCCAATCTAAGATCCAAATCCTGCAGCAAGTTTTAGGTAGGTTGAGAGGTGAAAGGTAAATTGCCACAGCTTTCTTGCCTTTCTTGATTGTTCTTCTTGCTTGGCGATGGTCTAGTGTGAAATAGGGCAGGCCTAGTGCTCCTTGCAGAAGCATTAGAAAGCTAAATGAAAATGGTTGGCTTGTCCTTTATGTTAAGGAATTTGCCACCAATATCTGACCCTTCTCCTGTGCTCTCAGCTTTCTGGAGCCAGTAGGTTGTTCTGTGAATTCCCCAAAATTATTTCCATGACAGGACTCCTGATACAAGTCTTGCTAATTTACCTGAGATGGGAAATAAATAAACAAACTGAGGAGGAAGAAACTGTGGCCTGCATCCCTGAGAAGAATGCAAAGCAATTTAATTTGGAGATTTCATAAGAGTGATGCTTTAGGGCAGTTTTAACCCAGAAGAAATGAACATATAAATTGTTTACAAATCGCTGAATTTAAATATAGTGATTTAGATTTGTTTTTCATTTAACAGATGGGTCAAATTAAAACAAATACTTGCACATTCCCAACATATTTCACGTTTAATGTGAAATGTAAATGACAACATATAGCATGATGTGTTTGAACATCTAACAGCAATAAAAACAATTTAGCATCTTCTTCTGGTTGTTAAAAGTGATAAGTTCTATAAAACAGAGATTAAATTCATAAATCTCCTGACGATGAGAAAAAGCTAAGTAAAAGAAGACACAAGAAGGAGCTGATGCTTCTTTAGTGTCACGTTATTGTGTGGCACATGAGAAATTAATGAATTGTAAATGTTGAAAGTGAAAGACTACTTGCCATGGGTAGTATTGATGTTTGCAGAACGGGATCCAGATTGGGTGACACTGCTGTGATGGAGGAGGAAGCTGACAAGGGGCCAAGCAGGGAGAGCACCACCGTGCTGGACAGGCTGAGCTCACATGGTGAAGAGTTTTTGTCCAAGGAAGGTGCCTGCAAGGTTCAAATCTTTTGGCTTAAAGCCATGATGGTCTGGTTGGTGATTTGAAGTCTTTGATGCAGAGATGTCAGTTCCTTCTGTTTCTGGCTGGCTGGGTATGTTCTTGGTGGAGAGGAGGAAGTGGCACAATGGCTGCAATAAAAACTGGTAATAATGCCTGGAGTTGGGGAGGGGGTACTTCCAGGGGCTGTTCAGATCAAATTTTGGTAGATTTACTCCAGTGGAGAATTACAAATTTGTCCTACTATTTTGGAGAAGATCAATTCTCTTTTTATGAAGTGGGCTGTGCAGCGCTATTGCTTTCAACTTCCTTCCTACTGTTGCCTTCAAGAAAAACATGATAGCACATGCAAGTCTGCTTAATGCTCCTGCTCCTGAAATTAGGCATTTTGTGCTTTTGGATAGACTGAGGCGTATTTCCTGAAATCCGTGTGCGTGTGATTTATGTAATCACCTTCTGAGTCATGCCTCCAGTGGGAGCCCACCCACATGAGCAGTGTAGATCAGACAGGTAACCCAGGCAGTGTCAACCAATGTTTGTTATTGGGAAAGCAGCTTTGTTCACATTGGGACAGCAGATATGAAGGTCTGCATGGGTCCGTTTGACTGAGGCTTGTCAGGAATAGCAGGGAAAATATAGCTGAGCTTAATTTTTTGAGTGGTCCATAAATGTTTCTCCACCCCCAGCAGCAGAAACTGGATAGCTGTAGTGCTTATGAAAATACTTGGCTGACGGCACTTTGATGAAATGCAAGCTTTTAAAAGTATTTAAAACCTCCTAATGCTCAATCCACAGGGATTGATTCAGTCTTTATGGCTACTCAATTTTGTCTTTCTGTGGCTGTAATGGGCAGGGTAGCAATCAGAGGGCTACTTAAATGGTCATGAGGTGCCACTGGGGACGTCTTGCTGCTCCAACACTTGATCCCTTAAGAAAGAGTGAGTTTAGAGACTTATATGTATTATTGCATCTATTATAACTAGGTAACAGCAAACAAAGAAGGAGAATGTAATGGAAGGATCCTGGAAAAGAGAGATTTGTCTAGTGCAATAATTACAACTGTTACAAAAAGAAGGCACTTTCAGAGCTGAAACTACATAAATTAAAAATGTTTAGGAAATGTTAACGGGTGGCCTGCTCACTGGGAAAGGGGAGCAGTATGGGACAAGCCTCCAGGCAAGCTACTGGTGCGGTGAACCTCGGCACCGGTGGCTCCATGCCAGCAGTGCTTGCTCACTGACCATGGCTACATCCTTCTTAATATGCTGAATAATATTAAGCCACATTTATCCAAAAGCAGTGGTAAGGTTTGTCATCGTCAGACTAGATCTGACTGACCTGACCATGTGCTCTACAACGAAGTGAGTTTTGACTATCCCAGATGAAAATATATTGCTTCTAAGGCTTCTGTGATATTTCCCTTGGCAGCTTCAGTATGGTGCTTCTGCTAAAAGCCTTATTTTATATCAAGCAGCCTCAAGCCTACCACGGTAAATATGCTGAAATAAAAAAGTTCTTTAGTGTTGCTACATCCTCTGCTTTTCTTTATATACACTTCCAATTTGCCCTTTGGAGCAGTACTCTTCTGTTTGCACAGCAGAGGGGTCCCACTGCATGGGGCTGCTCGGCACTGTGGGTGCTTTGCTGGCATCTGGGCAGCACTTTTCTGCCTCCTGATGGTGACGAAACATCCACCCATCCATCCACCCACCCATCCATCCATCCATCCCAAGTTCATTCTTCCAGAAGAGAGAAGTATCAAAGTAATTTGTCTGCTATGAAAGTATTGAGGTGGATACATTAAAGCACTGCAGCAGTTGGCAAGAGAGAGAGTTGCAGCTGGACCTACCTAACTGGAGACCTCGTTGGTACCAGTCCAGCGCCATCAGCTCCCCCATGCCAAGTGGGGCAGATAATTCTCTCTGCCGTCTTTTCCATTACTACAGAACTGCAGATTTTCTGCTTTGGACCTTCTGATTTAAGATGAATTTTACTTACGTGCCTGGACAGCAAATATCCTACAGCTTCTTTAATGAGCAGGGAAGGGAATTACTTATCATAATCTAAGGCAGTGCCTTCATCTGAGAAAGGCAGGGAGGTAGTGGTGGTTTATTATTTTTCTTTGGTCTAACACTTCGGCGTGTCAAACACACTAAGTGCCAACCTGAAGAGAGCGACGGTGGTGGTGGTTTTGTGTGACGTACGGTACAGGTAGCTTCAGGTCTAGTCTGCTTTGCAGAGCAATAGCAGCTAGAGGCTTTACTGAGACTCTGGTACGTGTCATAGGAAGAAAGAGGGTCTCTGCCTCCAAATCCAAATAAAATGGGCAAAAAGGAAGGACTGGAAAAGCTAGACCAAAAGAGATCGGTGACCTGACCAAGGCTACAAATTACATGGAGAGTCACAACTGCATCTGCTGAATCTTGTGCTAGTGCAGCGTTTATTGGGTTGCCTGGCCTCTCTCCTGCCTCTTTTTTGGTAGTGACTGTTAAAACCATGCCAGGCTATTCTGTAACAATACCAATGCCATTGTAAGCACCATGAACACAGCTGTACCTAGCATAAGCTAAAGCTAGATAAAAATATGAGTCAGAAATTAAAAAGACCTCTTAGGACGTAAGATGGAGCAACATTTTTTTTCCTCATATACTAGCGCTGGCAGATTAATGTTTTGCTCTGAATAAAGGTATTGTGTATAGAAATAGCCTTTCCAAAGATCACTAAGGAAATGTATTTTGTAAGTCACTTGGCAAATGGCTTTTCAGGAAGCAGATTATTCCAAGTAGTTGTGAAAAATACGTGGTTGTCATCTAGAGATGACTCAGACACAGTATAACTTGACAGTGGTAAGACTTCTGTTACAGGAAAATTAGATGCTTCTTCACAGGCTGGAAATTAACTGGGGTTTTTCCTTATTGAAAAAAGGTAAAGCTTACAGATAGAACAAAAATTTAAAGAATAACCTAATTGATTAGATTCCAGACCACATCTCCGACCCATGTTCTTTAAACTGAGCTTCATTGACTTCTCTTGGTTCATTTCTTTAATCATTCCACTCAGCTGCCTTTCTTCAGAGACTTCGCTGGAGAGGTGCCTGAAGATAAATATGTTGTAGGATGGATATCATTTCCATTTCTGGTTTTTATATGGTGTCTCCATCCATATATTTCCCTGAGCAGGGCTTCAAATTACACAAGTAGGAGACTGAATGCACTGAAACGATTAGCAGGAAACAGACCAACAGACCAGTGTCTGGCCATTCAACTGAATGGGACACCCACTCTCTGCCATTAATAAGATTTTTCTTTTAGGTGCTGTTTAATGAAAAAGAGATAAAAGCAAAGAGTTTACCTACTGATGTTCAGTAAAATTTCCTGTCCTCTTCTCTGCAAAAATATTAACCTGAAGTCAACAGCAAAACCGATCAACACTACTGAATGCTGGTAGCACAAAACCAAAGCTCAGCTATTCAATAAATGACAATGAAAGGCTGCATTCAGGGATCATGGCTTCTCGGGCAATTGTGTACAACCAAGCTCCTCTGAAGAGCTGTGGGACTTCTGCACGGCCACAGTAAATAGACTCAAGGCAAACTTCCAAAATCCAGATATCTGTATGTTCAGTTTTCCCTCACTGTAATTTAAAAATGAACATAAGCAGAAACTAGCGTAATTTTCCTGCCTATTGTACTGAAAGCAATTTAACTGCTCCTGCTTTTAACTGGACTCATGTAATAGAAGACTGTGCTTTTGGCTTAAGTAGACAGTCTTCCTTTCCTCCTACGCCAAGGGAAGCAGAATGATACAGAGAGAAAAAGAATGGAAGAATAGGGACTAATTGAGGCCAGCACCCCCTGGGTATTTAAGACTTTTGTAGTTTTAATGGAAAAATCAATGTGTGATTACACTTTGCATTAGAGTACTTAAAAATTGCTTCAACATGAAAAGTCTGCAGCTTTAAAAACAACCTAACCCTGCAAATGCTGTAGTCAGAGAACCAAATTCACCACTAGTGTAATCCCCATAACTCTCCGTGCGTGATACCCAGGCAGCTACGGTCTCTGTGGACACGTGACTAATGTCTTTGCTTCTGTGCTTGAGAAGCCCATGAGGACAATGAGAGTTTTACCGGTGCTCGGTGAAAATCGCAGTCATGCTTCTGTCTTTCCCATGCTGCCTACGGGGAAAGTGGTATTTCACCTGGTCTGATAGCGAGCTACAGGCATTGGTGCGCTGCTTCAGTTCAGCTCATCCTGTGGCGCACGTAGCACAAGTATCTTTTGACTCCTTTTATACTCTACTATCTGTGTTGATCAGAGACTAAGTGGACAGCTGAGATTTCTTAAGTATTTCTGCCCTATACTTGCCTCTGGCCAGACTTTAAGCCTCGTTAAAGACTGTTACCAGTGTTGTCCTGAAAATTAGTAGTATTATTAACCTCTCTCTCTCTCTACCTCTCACAAGCTGTAGATAATAAACCTATTGGCCCTTGGTTCTTTCTGCCCCCTGCTAAGGTATATGCTAAGAGAAGGAAGGAGGGAAATGCAGGTGATCTCCCTCGCTGTGGCAGCATGAGTGAAGAAACAGGCAGGGAGCTGCTGCCTTTTGGGAGCTATATCTGGCTCTCTCATCTCAGTTTCTGAAAAACATACTCTGTGTCATGGAAAACCCTCTCTAGGACCTGTTTTCTTGTAAGTAGAAGCCTTGGAAGCTGTCTCTTCAAAGTAGATGAGAAAGCAGGAAGGTTTATTTTTGTCCAACTAGAGAAATACACATGTTGCTCCAGGTATAAAAAGAGTTGAGGGAGACAGCCCTCAGATAGAGTACAACAGCCCTAAGTTAATTAACTCTGTCCCATCGATACTGGTCTACTGCCCTCATTCTTTGGTCAGGAGACTATTGTCTTAAGCGTTAATTTTCCATATCCTCTCTGTTTTCTTACTATCTCTCCTGAGCCAGACACCATCTCAAATGTAGATTTGCTCTTGCAACTCTCCAATTTCAGTAGACTCATTTGTGACAAATTCACAGATGATTTATTGAAGTCTTCACCTGTGAAAACTAAACACATTATCTTTTCCTCTATTGTTTCATATTCCAATTATACCACATTTGACAAAATTAAATCTATTGCTTTCCTACCTGATGTTAAGACCATTATCTTTAAACAATGATTGCTAGCCTGTGAATTTTAATGGAAGTGAGCTTTAATATCTGAGCATTTATTAGTAACGTGAAGCTTTCAATTTTATCCTACCTAATTTCTTGATTTCCTAAAGACAACATTTGTGTTAGAAACTGAGAACCAACCAACAGGTTAAAGATTATTTTCTTCCATTTCATTGTTGAGTTCCTAAACCTGTTTGGCTGGATAGGTAGTACAGTTGAAAGTAAGAAGGAATTCTAAAATTATGTTTTACACTGAAGAGACACAGTTAAGATTTCAACTTACATTTGGCATAATATGCTGTAGCACTTTTTGAGTCTTTTTTGAGGGCATCATAAGTATGTTTATGCTGCTAGATGCCGGCCCCGTACCTAAGCGAAAAAGCAGTTATCCTTCTGATCTCTATTGTGGATGCATGAGTAATACCAAGGTCAAAATATTATGGATTAAATGAGTCTGCCAAGAACCTTTTAGTTGTATAAATAGTGACTTGCAAGGAAAAGTGAAACTGGTATTGCTATGAGCTAACTTTTCCTTGTTTCCGCTTAAGCTGTTTTCAGGCCTCTAGTTGTCGCATTTAATTCTCTTGTAAAAGCACTTACTATGTTTGTTCTTATGACTTTTAAAAAGAAGATATTTAAGTTGAAAATACTGCTTATTGGGTTAGAGTGGCAGTTCTCTGACAGCGAGCGTATGCTTATTACGGAAACATGTAGAAAGTGTTTTGTGAGCACTCAAAAAACACTTGACATCCACCTGGAAACAGGTGCACATATGTAATAATTACCAGGAAACTCAACTTTACTCATGAGTATAAAGA
Organism: Baryphthengus martii; assembly: GCA_013396935.1. Taxonomy (NCBI): domain Eukaryota; kingdom Metazoa; phylum Chordata; class Aves; order Coraciiformes; family Momotidae; genus Baryphthengus; species Baryphthengus martii. The sequence goes on from VWZK01021374.1 coordinate 112,557, forward strand.
AACCAAAGTGCATTAGAGAAGATAACCTTGCTATCCGTCCTTGTCCTCACTCAGTGTAAATGGCCTTCTTTTCTCCTTTTATTCGGTAGCATTTGCGCAGATATTCCAGAAGTCATTCTGCTTCAGTCTCCAGCTGAGCCCTGCAAAAGAGCTCAGATACAGCCCCTTTTGGAGGGTAGCCTATATACTTTGTCCCTGCTCATATAGCATTTCTGCAAATCCACCTTGCTTGACTCCTCCATATAATATTGCCAGGTTGCTTTTTCTTGGGTGTAATGATTGTCTTACAAAGGTAAAAGAGGGGCTGCCTCATACTCAGTCTTTAGTTTTAGTGGTGTAGCCAGCCTGGTGCAGCTGAAGGTGATTTTGATTTGAAGATATCTTAGAAGGCTGTCCTGATTGCTTCTTCCTAGAAAAATCCCTGGAGTTCAGTATATATGTACCCCTTCTATTAAGTTGCAATAACTACAGTTATTCTAGCACTTTTCCCATAAAGTATAAAATTTAAATTGTAGAACTCATTGTTGTGGAAGCTGAATGTAAAAGTGGGCTCTGAAAGAGATTAAATGTAACCTTGAAGGATAGTGCTGTCAAGAACAAGATATAATCTCCACTTTAGAAAGTTCTGCTATTGCTGAGTGCCAGAAACTCAGCGTGAATAGGAAAATCCTTCTATGCTTGTTCCTTCTCCCACAGATGTCTAAGTGGGATCACCACAGAGAGAAATGAATGGGCAGATGAGTCCCAGGTCTGTCCCAGTATCACTTAATCTGAAATGTTCTGTATGTGCCATAATACGCAAGTAATCAGAGTCTGCCTTCAGCCAGGTACTGGAACGTGAGCTTTTTAAGATGGTAGAATAAAAAGTTTGATTGGACAAGAAAAAGAATCAGTTAAAATGTTGTCCTTCAAAATTTGGTTACTTTTTTCCTACATCCCTCTGCTGCCCTAAACAAAAATTTTTCATGAAAAACTGTATTGATTGCCGGGCAGTTTTTTTTATCTCTGTGTGTGTGTGCAAAAATGTATATCATTTGATAAGCTCCAGTATTTGCTATTTTTTTCATTCCTGTGCCTCACATTCTATCTCTCCAATAAACATGACTTTTGCACTCCCTGATTCTGAAAATAAAACTGAACTTAAATTTGTCAGTTAAAGGCATCAAGAATGAAAGTCCTCACCAACTGACTGTCTTAGTAATGCTTAAGGATATCTATAGAACAGAAGTTCTTGAAACTGCTATGACTGAACCAACGATTAGAATTAAATTTTTAAGGAAACTAAAGACTGCAGTACCTCAGCAATAAGGTGCACAGAAATTCAAACAGTCTTTATTGTGGACATGACTTTAACATGTCATGTTTTTAATCATTAGATAAGAACTAACGCGGTAGGTGAAGGACAAACAGAAGTCAAAAACAAGCATGCTGGTCAAGTTTGCCTTTGTCCTTCAGACAACAAAATTGCTAAAAGCCTTCTGACGTTCTGTCACAAGTTTACTCCGCAGATCTTTCTGATCGGTTGAAAGAAATGCGGGTCTATAAATGGGCAGAATGGGTTGTGTCACAAGTGTTCAAATGACGGTATTTGAGTGATCTTTTTGTCTTGACAGCCAAAATACCTAAATTCTAGTGGTAGTAACGATGACATCAACTCCTGCCAAAACGTGTCAAAGCACATACCTTTGAAAATCTTGGACAATGATTCTAGGGGGGTAACTCAGATACTGAAGCTGGGTTAAAGATATCTTTTTTTAAACTTGAACTTTTTTAAAAAAGTGCAGTGTCTATCTATGCGCGTTGAGGTTGGAGAAAAGGGCTACTAAGATGTCTGGAAATGGGGAGACAAACCTTTAACAGAAGCTAAAACAAGGTTTTAGTTTTTAACGTAGCAAAATGAAACATACAGCTGGCTGTGAGTTGTCTGTAAGTACATTGGGGCAGCGAGTACCAAAAAAAGGGGAAGATCTGGTTTGTAACCCGCTTTGAAAATCTTGCAAAACTGATTCAGCAACAGCCATACGCAGAGTGACTTTGGGTACAACCCATCTGACCTCATTGTGTAATGAGTTACGTGTAGCAGTCTTGTGCACCTTTTGAAACTGCCCAGGGAGCCTGGCCTGTTTAAGATATTTCAAGAAGTCTGCAATTGCCTTTGTTTCAGTTGCAGGAACAAGGTCCTTCCCCCCAGTATGCACAAATCTTCCTCTTCAGCTTAGAGACTTGAGTCTGAAAGTTGCAGTGCCCTTGATTAACTCTGAATCTTCAGAGCTTTAAATCCACACTGAGTATGGATTTGCTAATTTGGTCTTTAAAAAAGAAACACACCACCAATAGAAAAGCAAAACGAGAGAGCTCTTCTGAAACTGCTGGTCTGGTGGATGTGAAGGCCCATCACCCCTCAGTTGGAGCAGTCTCTGAGCAAAGCCAGAGCAGATCAGATCTCTCTGTGCCTATGGGAGCTTGTGAGTGCATATCCCTTCTCTCTTTCAGTGCTTCTTTCACCCTATCTTAAAAGATTTTCTCCACCTAGTGTACTTGGAGGCAGCCTTGGGAGTTCACTGTTAAAAGTTAGTATCTGGAGATTGAAACTTTCCGTTGTCTTGGTTCCCTTCCCTTTTTCCTATTCCTGCTCATGTACACATCTACTGAATTCTAAAAAGCTTTTTGATAGCGACTTGAAATTCAAATGTCTCCTTTCTATGTGTCTTCTGGTCCAAGCCAACATTTAAATGCATTTTTTTATTATAAAGAGCATATTGACAATTTAGGAAACATTGTCCTGCAGTGCAAATGCTCTGATATTACAAAATATTGCAATGTTCTCTACATTGATCTAAATGATGGCATTGGCATGAGAACTAATAGGTCTATAGGGGCCCTGAATGAGTACAGACAGAAATGAGAAAATTTCTCATCGTGAGAAGGACATGTTCAGGGACAGCCTTCCAAGTGGAGAGCTGGACCAAACTAGTTCAGTTTCTGGGGTAGAGAACGTGATCATTTCTGCAAGTCCATGATGTGATTGCCTGTGCTGGGAATGGAGTTATGTCTCTGATCATAAAGCCCAAGCCTTCACTGGGTTGGAGGGAAGAGGTTATGTTTATTGCTCCTTGGTGTGGTACCATGCGACTCCGTATCCTCCTTTGGGAGGGTGTGGAAGGTCCAGTAAGCTTATGCAAGCCAAACATTTTCTTACTAAATACCCGTTGCCAAAAAAGGAGACTTTCAGAAAGCTGGCCTAGGACCACACAGCTTGGTGCACATATGGGGCCCTGCCCCTAAGTGAAGGATCCATTTCCTGCAGGCTTTGGTCTCTGAATCAAGGGCAAGGTGTCATCTGTTCTGTTTCTCCTCTTGCTGCCTCACATCCACTCTGCCACCCTGCCTTGATACCCTCCTTCACAACCTACGTGGCCATCAGCCTCCCTGTGCCCGCTGACTAGCATTCAAAAGCCTGCCTCTGAGTCCCTGTCTCCAGAAGAGAATTGCTTTAACCTTATCAAATGGAGGTGAAATTTAAAATGACTTAATGTTTATTTGCTGACAGGCAGGAATGTCCTCTAAATTGACTGTCACAGCTCAAACACAACACTGTAGGACCAAATCATAACCTCTTGTTGGCCTTCAATGAAACAATGTTAAGTCTAGGGAGTGGGGGATATTATTTTGGCCTCCCTGGATATATGGATAGCATTCTCATTTTGAAGTTTTATACAATGAAGTTATATTTGATATTTGCATAATTCAAATAGATGAAATCCTCAAACAGGCACAGAAGACTTGATTTCATTAACTGGGGATGCAGCCATTCCCATCTCTCATGCAAATGGAAAATACCTTTCCTGTTAATATACTTTAAAGATTCATTCTTTCTCTAATCAAGTGGCGAAATCCTACTCATGGGAACCAGAATTGATTTCTTTTCCCTTCAGACTGAAGAGCATAGACCTTATTTGGGTTAATGTCTGTCATGAAATGCAAGGTTAACCCTTCCGTGTGCTGCGAAACAGCTAAATGTGTTCCTGTTCGCTGCTCCAACAGACTGAAAATGTACACGGTGTAGTTGTTCTGCAAATTTAGCCATCAGCTCAGGAAAGCTCTGTCTATTGTCAGCAAGGATCTATTTCCACTGAAGCCCAGACCTTGAAGACTCAGTTTTAAATTTCCTCCTGGTCCTTCAACACTGTAATTGATTATGGTTGTTTTAGTCTTAGTCTTTAACAATTAAGATGAAGAATTGCTCCCAAATTTGTTAAGATGTCAGGAGGAAGGTAGCTTCCTCAGGCTGAATGGACAGTGTCAAGCAGCCACAGCGTGCAAGGAAGCACTGATGGTTCTGGTGAGAAATGGAAATCGGACAAAAATGCTCCTCTCGGAGCTGGCACCTGTGCCTTGTTCTCTGCAGGGGGCCTCTTGGGGTATGAGAGAGCTCCACTGCATGCAGACAATTCAATGGTCATCAGTGGAGAACTAAAAGTATCTGATGTTGGTCCAAGTAGTGATAGGGATAGTCCCTCCCACTATGCAGTCTGAGCCCATGGCTGGGACTTCTGTCCGCAGCAGTGCTTAGGTGAATTTCCCCCTCTACTAACTACTGAATTGTCCACATATCTTTGTATGCTATTTTCTGGTTCACCTTCTTGGTAATAAAGCTCTGCATTTTATTTTCTGTCTTTTGGATATATAACTTTTTGCTTCAGTTGTCTTATATTAGTTGAAACCGATAGCCTGACCCCTTGGCCACTCTGCTTCTCTGAAACATTTCCCAGGGCTTTCATCGAAAACAGGATGCTCTGCTACATTTTAATGAAGGGCTGCTTTTCAAAAAAAAAAAAAAATCCAACGGAGGAAAAAAATGTATTTTTCTTGGTAATTTGGAATGCTTAGTTTTCTAGTTCTCTTTGTCTTAGAACACAAAGTGGTCACTGGGGATGGCTTTTTCTCTGCGCTGAAAATGAATTTATGGTGTGCTCTCTGCTTCTCCTGCCCACTAGCCTGCCCTGTAGAAGAAAGCAGTAGGAGGTCAGATGCATTGAACAGCTCCAGAAAAGCCAAGATGTCCTGGGTTTTCCTCTTGTGTTAAAGGAATATTTTACTCTGTAATTGGCACTAATTAGTAAACCCTTCCTTAAGTGTGTACACATTGTGGTATTTGACCTCTAAAACTCCTGGGGTGGGGATGCGCACTGGGTAGCAAGCTCTGGTGTTTCAGTTCCTACATCAGATGTCAGCTGCCTTTCATGAATGAGTTTAAAAGTTCAGCACTGTGGCTCCCGAGAGCTTTTGATCAGTCTGACTTTACTGTTTCATGTAGTTAAACTTTGCACTGCGTGTTCAAACCTCCGAGTTGCCTTCACTACTGGGGCATGCGAGGCCCGACACCTGGTGTCAGCTCAAAAGAGGGAAGCAGTAGACTGAGAGATACTCTGCCTTTCTGGGGGTTCATGTAACACCAAAATTGTGGCTTATTGACACCAGGGAATGCTGAAACACTCTATGTCTATCTACACACAAATACGTGTATATATACACACATATATAGGAGTATTGAATCATTAGGAGTAGCCACTCTCACCAAACCATTGGTCATACCTCACGGCGTGTTCCTCAGGCTGAGCAGCTTCCTCACATCTTGGAGCTACAGCAGCCCAGAGTGCTCTTGGTTGGCAACACGTTGCCAAAAAAAACCAGCAGCCCAAAATTACAGGGCCTGAAACAATTGTTTCCTCTTTGCGTATCTAGGACTTTTGGAGGTTTCTTCTCAGTTTGGGAATTGGCTCACTGTTTTGTTCGGTTTAGTGTTTAAGGAGACTCAGCTCGGGGGCTCCAGCTCCCACAGCAGCAATTTGGAAAAAGTCTCATTCAGCCAAAACCCCAAGAGCGTAGGGAGTGAGGCACATGCCATGCTTGTCGGCGTGCTCTGGAGAGGAATGCACTGAATCCAGTAGGAGCCAGAAGCATTTCAGACTTTTGGTGACAGATACCTTGTTGACTGAACTCTACTGAAATCTACTTTCCAGTAATTTCAGGTCAGGAATAACTGCCACCTTTACATCACGATTTTCAAATTCTTTATCCCTTGAAGCAACACTGAGAAAGTCAGCGTCCCTAATGCTCAAATATTCTGTATTTAATTTTCCTACTGTTTTAATATATCAATGGTTCTGATCATTTTTTGCTGAATACAATTTTGAGGAGAAAATTCAGAGGCGTGAAAAAGTCTGTTTAAAGTGAAACCTCATGCTTTTGATTCAAGGACTGATGTTTTATAGGAGGAATAGAAACAAAAATCTCATGATAACCTCTCTGCTTTCCTAAAATAGAAAACCTGCCTAGTTAATGAATATAAATGAATGTACATTCACTTCCTTTTTTTGAGGTTACTAAAGCTGATTAACATTAGGTACCACGGTTTATTTAAAGCAGTTGAGTAATTATTCTGCTTCCTATCCCATGAACATGCAACTTATTTATTACTGAGGGTTTGGGCTTTTTTTAAAGTGTACCCTTGAAATCACATTGAGAACATGTCTTTGTCATCATCAGAGTTTTAAAATAAGTATTTTACAATAAGTAATTCTGGTATACAAGTGAAGAAGAAAAATTGGGCAACGCTATAGAAAGTCAATAAACTGTGATGCATCGTCTTACAGGAAAGGACCTGAAAACCTTAGGAGCGAGAAAATGTATTGACAATTTGGGGTTACACAAGTAGAATTCAATATTCAGCATAATTAAATTAGAAATTGATAGCTTCAGCAAAACAAAACAGTTTTTCATATAAAATTTAAGAAGGGTGAAGCTCCTTTGCTTTATTGTGGCACTGGGTGGATCAAGGTGCTTTGGCTGAGAGTTATTTTCCAGCAGATCATCATAAAGTGATTTGTACGTGTTGGCCTTACCTGTTATGCTAGTCTAATGAGAATTTATTCTTTGCTTGCGAGGAGAGGCTACCGTAGTTTCTGCCGTCTTGTTAGTTATGCCAAGCAGGTTAAGTTACTCTGTCTAGGTCCATATTTGCTAAAGCTGCATCTTCCCTTCTCTCCAACTATCCATCCTCAAGACTGAGAAGGGCAGACAGAGGAGTAGGGAGATCCTGCCTGCAGGAGTCGGGCAGGAGCTGTACAGTTGTGGAGATTTTGCAGGCTTTTTCCTGGCTGTCCCTTGGGTTAACTTTAATAAGCTGACTGCTGAACAGAAATCCCTTTAACCTGGTTAAAAGTTGTTTTCTAAGTTTGCATAGTTTGAGATAGTGTCAGAGCTTTCTTTGGGCTGGAAACGCTTTTAATTCCTCGTGCTTGGTAATGGGCTGTAAGAGCATGGAAAATCGTGTGTGAAGGAAAAGAAGCATTGAAATTCTTAAACACAATATAATTATTTTAAATGTAGTAACACCATTTTACATTAACTAGTACTTGAGTATGACAATTCTATTTCAGGATTAATGACTAAATCATAGGCACCTCTAGCCAAAATAAATGAAACTGTTGACGTGAGCACTGTAACAGAGGAGAGTTTCAGTACTAGGTCTGCCTTCCCACAGGAGCACACACATAGCTCTCCTTAGTATTTGCAAGTTCTGTGTATGTGCCCGTAGAGGAACATACACCACTTTAAAACTGGGGGAAAATCAAAAGGGATCTGCTCTGGAAGTTTCCCTGCCAAAGCACTTGAACCTCATCTAAAGGAGTATTATGGGACAGAAAAAAAAGTTCTGCAGCTGGTGAACTTTATGGCAAAGTTGCATTTCATCCTCAGACCAGTTGTAAAATGACAAGTTAAAATAAATCTTCTACATTCTGCAGATGTGCAGACAATTCATGAATAAAATGTTTCTGCAAGCAACCTATTATAGCTATAATAACAAGTGAAAAAAAATTCAAAGCAGCTGGATGCTGCTCATTTAGAATCACTAGCTTCTGAAAACAATGATATCTGGTAGCCTCTCCTGACTTAGCGGAAGCAGTACTGATGTATACAAATGTAGGTACTTCAGTGATGTATCTTGTAGTTTATCTATTACATGGCAGTATTTTGGAGCCCAGTCATCGATGAGGGGGCCGCTGTATGTGCATTGGATAGACAAAGAATCTCTATGTGAGAACACGCGCAGTCTACACAGAACCGGAAAGAATGGTAAAAAGGAAATTGGATGTATAGTTGATATTCTTTAGCTTTTTATTAACACAGCTGTTGCATATTAAGTGCATGTATTAAATATTTTGAAACTAGATAAGAAATGTTTATTTACTGAAGAGAAGTGGCCCAGCTACTTCTGAGAACTACAGGCTGCATGACAACTGTGTAGCATGTTTTAGGTACTTCAGTTTTGCATTTTCTGAAAATGCACATGCAAGAATCTTCATTGTAAAAACAATTCTTTTTAATTTGAAAAGCTCCTCATTACCAGGAGCTCCAATATGTGTTGCATTTTTTAAGATATTCGTCATGGGTTAGTACATGAAAATGAACTGCAGTCAGCTGTCAAGGAGAGATGGATTTGAGTAGCAAGAAATGCTGCTAGTAGACATCCATTGTCCGCCACCTCTGATGCTGGTGGTGGAAGATGAAGAGGATTATTTGTACCAGCTTGTAGCTGCTCAGCGAAAAAAATAACTTCTGTGTATTTGCAGATTAGGCTAGACATAGGCTTTGCTTCTCTGAAGAAAACTCCTTAATGTAACTTGCATTGAGGCTCTGAAATGCAGCTTGTTTGTATTTCTCCCTTGGCAGTGTTAGAAAACCTCATCTCTCCCTGATCTGCATTTGAATAGTCCTCATTTTTATCTCCGTTAGATAAGGGACTTCTCTGCTTTAAACACTTCCTCTCTTTCTCTCATTTAAGCATGGAGATGGTGGGAGGTTTTTTCCATCTTCAGCCTGTGCAGTATCCAACTATTTGCTTTATGGTGTCTCTGGTTTGTCATTGATGGGCAGCCATATTTCCAAATGGACTGACTACAGCTCTCCTGAGCGAGTCTGTTTTGTCTGATTGTGTCTTGAATAACCCAGGGACAGCCTGCAACCTCCTCTGTTCATAGTCCTGCACATTCAGACACAACGGTGCATTAAACGTCTGTACTTCATGGATTTAGGATGGCAGGCTTCCTGTGACACGTAGGATGCAGGGTTATCAGTTTTAATAGGCAGTTTCATGTGCAAAAGAATTATATGGAGTGTAGAAAAATTAAGAGAGCAATGAAACTGTACTGTTTAATTCAGGCACACATCACTCCGCAGGAATAGCCATTTGTGTGAGTGATGGGGGTGTCACCTTAATGCTTGCTGCACAACCAAATATTTTGGACTTTTGAAAAGACTAGCATCTGATGCTAATAATGCAGGTTTGCTGAGCCCGTGGTATCAAGATGTGAAGAAATGAAGCTGAAACCTCTCCTTCCTTTCCCCTTTTTCCTCTACCTCTTCCATAAATATGCCAGTTCTAGGTCAGTCAGCAATGAGCACGCATACAAGATCTCTAAATGGGATAAATGTGTACAGTTTACTACTGGCACTTGATTTTGAGACCAAACATGAGCAATTAAGCAGTTTTTTGAGACTGATCTTCCTTTTAGCCCTACCTGCACTCCCTTTCTCCTCAGCTGTGTGTGAGTGTGCATCTGCAGATAATACAAGAAATTGCTTTGAAGCCCTCCCTAAGTAAGTATCTTCCCTGCCTTTAATTTGGTAGTTTTTATCTGGGAAATATGATTATATAGGCTGTGATTTGACAGAAGGTGTTTTCCCCTTGAACGCCCATAAGACCAAAAGTGATTGCGAGGTGTCCACCGCTTTATGCTTCAAAGACAACTTCCTCTTTGTACCTTGTAAAATCCAGTAAGCCTGGAATGTCTCGTGTTCATAAAATCTGTGGCGCTCTCTTACACCCTAACCACAATAATTTTTTTTTTTTATGGCTCCTGTGCTCTTCATCAAGCAGCCAGGACAGTCACCTGAAAACAAGCACCAAATCTGTTGACTAGAGGTATATGCATAGTCTGGTTGAAGAAGAGCTAATATTGTTTGCTCTCTTGTTTTTGAACTGAACCAAAGAGGACTTTCTAATTCTCTGGTTGGAGAAAGAAGTGGTAGCTTCATAAAGCCATATTACTTGTTAAGTGTTACAGATGAAGATAATCTGAAACATGTGAACTATTAATAACAGAAAGCACTGGACAGAAGAAGATTTTCTATACGGAAAATTGCCCATCCACAGCACACTAAAGATTTTATTCCTTTCATAAGTCAGGATTCTGACTTCAACTAAAGCTTTTACAACTTCAAATTTTCAACCTACTGTCCAGCCACCTCTTTATTTCTTTTAGTGAACCAGTTAAAACTTTTATTATTAAAACAACTTTTCCAGGCCTCAGCACCATACACTGAGTTATATGCATATGCTTTGCTTACAGTCTGGCCAGGGTTATTTATTATTTAATCTGCTTGCAATCAGGGTTTGTCTTGGGTTCGATTTGGCTTAATTATCACAACAGCTGCTTGGCCAAGTAGCTGGGAGGGGCCACAGTTGGGATAAAAAAACCAAACCAGCCAATGAGATATTCAATACCATACTGAGTCATGCCTCTGTATAAGGGAAGGGCTGGCCTGGGTGGAGACCTGTTTTCAACTTGCTTCAGTGTGGCTGGAGCAGGGAAAGTTGGCATCTTGGGCATAGGTAGGGCTTTCCTAGCTTCTATTACTTACTTTGTCTATCGTTCCATTAGTGCTGTTGTTTTCTTCTCTCTTTGTGTTGTTGTATTAAACTGTCCTCATCTCAACCTCCGGGGTCTCACCTTTTTTCTTCCTCCCAGTTCTGCTTCCCATCGCACAGGAGAGGGTGTGGGTGAAGCAGTGGGCGAACGGTTGTGCGATGTTTAGCTGCCAGCAGAGGTTAAATCATGACAAGTATTAAAACTGAAATTAATTTTACCCCTTCACAGTTATGGAACAAACAGCAATTTTCTCAGTGCTCAGTAGTAGGAAACTGCCTCTCTCTTTCTCTCCTTCTTCCCTCAAATCAAAAGCAAATAGGATTTCATTTCATTCTCTCAGCCCCTACCTTAAGTTTTTCTGTCTTAATGGCACCATCACCATGATTTTAATTAACAAGCTTCATTCTGTCCACTTTTTGAAATAAACATGTTCACTAGCAATAACTTTGCTGAATTTGTAACCCGTACACTCAGTGACTAGGCACTCAGATCCTCTGTGATTTTGCTCTAGAAACATTGGACAAGAACTTCAAACAGTGTAGCTGGAAGAAGAACCTTCCTGGAATATTTTCATTTTTCTTTCAAAAAGCAGCAGAAATCATTTCAGTAACACACAAAAAGATCTGTGTTGCAGAATAGCTGGAAAGAGGGTTTCCCTCCATTTGTATTCATGACAGCTTCTACGTATCCAACTATCAAAACCTATTATGAAGAGCTGCATTGTAGTGTAGATAAATTTTTATGCTTGTCATAATACAAATCTATAGGTAAATTTGTCAATGATACATGCACTGTCATACTGCCATATTTCTTACAGAAAATACTCTTAATGTTATCTACCAAGTTAGACATCCTTACTACGTAAGTCTGAGGGGTTTGGTTGCTCAGTTTTAAGGAGGGTGTTTTAAATTATCAGGATTTTTTTTCACTTTGGAGCAAATTTAGAAACACAACATTTAAACCAGAAGTAATTTACTGGACTAGTTACTTTCTACATCCTGTTTTAATAAGGTATGCATGGTCCGACAAGCTTCTTTCTATGACTTCCAGTGCTAGATTTTTTCCTTCTTCCCGTTTATATGTGACTTGTCCAGCCCATGTTAGCAGCTTATTCTAGGATTATTTTTGACAGGTCGATGAAAAATCTACCCTCCTTGATTCATATTTTGAAGGTAGGGTTTGTTTAAGCTCTAGGACTGTCTTTAAAACCTAAAAAAGAAAAATACTCTGTGTGCCTTTGCTAGGAAATCCCCCAATGAAAGGAGTAGCTTCCTCCATTTCTTTAGTGTTTTGGTTCTCATCCTGTCCTCCCTCTCTTATTTCTCTATCCCCTGTTCTTAGCTGAAATGAGGATGAGGTGACCATGCAGTTACAGGGAGGGAGCATGAGGGAAAGCAACTGTGAGGTAGAGGGAGCGTTGGGCAGGGTGGGAAAGGTCAGCCATTTGTTTCAGAACTGAAGCTCAAGGGCTTTTTTTCCTCATCAAACTGGAGATATTTAGGAAAAAAAAAAATTGAGGGTTTTAATCTTCATGAGAAAAAAAATTAAAATAAATGTTCTTGGTCTCTTTAGCTCACCACTTAGGAATGTGAAGCCCTTAATATACAAAGAAGATAAAACCAAAAGGCATTGCTACGATAGTTTGGTCTGATTGCAAAATCAAGAGTGGAAGTGTCCCCTGCTCCTCCCACCCCATAAATAGCAAACCTATCTGGGGCAGAGGAGAAGGAAGAACTGAGGGCACAGGCTGCTTTTGAGACTCTCCAGGTTGTATCACGCCCATGGTGACACCTTCTAATGGCCACTGAGACATGCTAATGTCACTTCTCACATGCACAATCCCAAAGGCGTACACCTGCTGCGGTACCAGAAGTTACTGCTGTTAGCCTTGTGTGCTGACTAATATCCTTTCCAAATATAAGAATGACCTCAACCTTTGACTGAAAGACAAACTAGGTGGTGCCAAGAGGAAACAGAAATCTGAGTTAAAAGATGCTTCCCCCACCCCCCAAAAAGTCCCGGAGCACTGTGAGTGCCCCGTCACAAGTGCCCTGTGGAGGTGACAGGGCCCAGCCACACAAGGAACCCTCTGTAGGTGTGCACGGGACGGCTCAGCCAGCGCAAGTTAGTTACTGCCTGTTGACTTGCCCTGTGGGTGGTTGGGGAGCCACCCAAAAAGTGCAGGAGCCGAGCGGCGTGACCTTTCTCTGCAGTGATTTGCAAGGCCTGGTTTTCAAATCGACTCATATTTGTCCGCTTGAAAGCAAAGCTTAGATTCCTAAGGCACTGCGTGTTGCGTGAACAAACAGCCGGTGGGGTACCTGCACAATACAGTATGGAGCTGGATCTGCCCACAGCTGTAAGCCTGCTGCGTGAGAGATTTCTGTTAGATCTCTGCATCTCTTTTGGGGTTCATTCGTTTTTCCCAGTCACTCCTGTCTTTGCAGGCTCTGGCATAGCTTTTGGTTTGAGTTCTGAGCACATGCAAAAATCTGCAAATTAGCTAATTTCTGAGACATGATGCATAGTTTCCTGGCTGGTGGACTTGCACTCTGAAGAAAAAGATATAAATCTAGTCAGAGGAGCCTTTCTGACTCTATTTTACTGGGATTCTTACATGTTTCTTTTCCTGAATTACCCTGCAAGTTAAACTGCTACTCCATATTCCCCGTCATTCAGCTCCAAGTACAGTATATATTACGGCAACAGCGTTCAAGATGAAACCAAATGAGGTCTGTGTTTGTGAGAGAAACAAAATTAAAAGAGCAAACTAGTTTAATTGCTCCCCATCCAGATTTAATTCAGTTGCATTGCACTAAGAAAAATAAATGCTGTTGGGATGTTACGAGACAATTAGTAAGATAATGGAAAATAGTTAATACCCCTCATGTCTGTGAAGGAATGCTCTCCCTTCTGCTTCAGAGCACTCTTGAAAGGGTTTTCTGAATTGTATTTCCAAGTAAGAATATCTTTTCCCTTTGGAAATATAACAAAATCCTGTCACACTCCAAATTGGTTTACGCTTCGGAAATCATACAGTTCAAAGAAATCACCTTGGTCCCGAGCCAGCCCCAGGGCGCATATCCAGGCGCTGGGAGAGAACTCCTCCTTTGGGAACGGAGAGATAGGGAAACTTTCTCACCCAGCAGTTTTGATTGTGCCCTGTGTTTCCTAGCAGGCATATCTAAGTGTGTTCTTGGGCCTTTCACAGTAGCCATTTGAAACATTTCACAAATATCTCAGGCACTCAAAATGTATCACAACCATCTTGCTTTATTATGTTCAAGATGGAGGATTTTTTTCCTCTACCACTGTGACAGCGAAGTTAGAACAGCAAATTTGCCAATTATGTTTCCAGCACCCATCAGCACTTGCCCCTTGGCTATGGGATGCGAGACTCGGGCTCTGATCCCAGCTCCTCTATGGTCCTGCTGAGTGACCTTGTTCAAGCTGTATGTGCTCCTTGTGCCTCGGACACTTCTGCGTGGTAGGGATAATGATTTCTGACTCCTTTGTAAGAGTGTTTTATTTGCTGCAGTAGAGTCCAATTATCCTGGGTTTTATCACTGGATGAATTACCAGATACCAGCACCTGTGGGCACAGAAGGGTGAGCCTGAGCACACGTCTGGGCATTAGCACAGATTTCCTCTCTTCATTTATTTTGAAGGTCTTCCCTTGGGGTAAGGAGTTTGGGGATTTTTTTTTTTCTGTGTGCTAGTCTCTCAGCTGTGCAACTCCCATTAAAAGTCAACCTCACTGTACAACTTGATCGAAAAAAAAAAATCCTGTTTAATGTGAGATTAGTTCAGGCTTTTGTACTTGGTTTCCTTGGGACTCTAATGGCAGTCTGAAAAAGAAAATCACCCCTGAGAACGTCTAGCACTTTGGGTTTCACATAAATGTAATCCAATTACCCCAGTCTAGGCCATGCAGAACTATTTGGTCTGAGGTATACATCAATCTAGGAGAAGTACAATATACTGAACTAAAAAGAAGGCAGATTGGACATATTTCTTAATAGCATAACACAATGCAATTGCCAAAGGAAAGGCATATGCTTCTGTCCTGCATTACGCAGTGCCTGAACTGAGTAATTTGGGGGAGGAGAGGGAGTAAAGTCCTTGCAGGAAAGGATTTTAGAGGTATCTTCCCCGGAGGCCAGTTTTGTAAAGGCATACCATCTGGTGCATTCAAAATGCAAAAAGATTTGTTCTTCAGAAGTCTGAGCCAGGGATAAAAGTCCATCCCTGCCAGGGATGGCTTAGCGGTATCCAGAGAGAGGGATGAGTTTTATCACAAACAGCGAAATTCTCCTTTTCCTCCGCCCTTAACCTCTAATTCAAGCATCAAATGGATCGATCTTCCTGTAGTTGCTGGTTTCTGTAATGAAAGTTTCTGATTTCCTTGCCTACTGAGAACTGAGCAATGAACTGTTTCATTACTATTTCTGCTTTGCTTCCAGGCACCTTCACTTTACACAGAGGTCAGAAAGGGGTTAAACACAAACTCTGACATTATCCCAAGCAAAGCCTGTAGTGGGACTCAAACCCTCCATGCCTCCCTCGCATGCCTTCAGCAGCAGCCACACAACTACTGTGGTGTAGAAGCTTGTGGCTGCTCTTAGCAGCAGCCTCGGTATTTGCACCTCTGAGGCCTGAGCTGTAATGATTGAGTCTCTTTGCCGAATTAAGCATTTCTGCACCCTGGGGCTTGCAGGGTAGATTTCAAATTGCCTTTTAAAGGAACAGTCGGACGTTTAGCTTGCCTTGGAGACAGCGCGGACTCTGATGGTGGAAGCCCTCAGTGCATCACTGTCACAACTGAAGTTCTGTAGAGGCTGGAGGCTTGCAGGAGGCAGCCACTGGCTGATGATTTCTCCAAGCAGGAGGTACTCGGGGTTTACGGTGTGCTTAATGCTCCTATCACAATGCGCAGGCTGTTCACAAACTGACCAACACAATATGCTGTCTAACTAGAAGTGAAGACTTTACAACAAAAGATGGTGTAACCACTGAATAAGAAGACATTATTACATCGTGCCTAAATACCGAGGGATGTGATCGCAGCCCTGTGGCTCCTGGCATAACTCATGGCTCCAGGGTGAGTTTCCCTCTGGAAGCTGGGTCTGGGAGCCACAGGACAGGAATTTTGAAATACTGAGAAATTATGCAAATCTCTAGCTATTAGTGCTGCGTTTATCTGCACCTGCACAAAAGCAGCAAGACAGGCGGCTGTGGGCTGCATTTGCTTTAGCTTAGTGGAGCATAACGCTCCTCTGGCTCCCTGGCTCTCAGGTATGGTGTGTGTATGGAGATACGGTCCCCATGGACTACTCTCCTGTAGCCAGTGTCCTGGCAGCCCTACTCTTCTCGCTGTTCTTGTCCACAGAGCTTCACACTTGTCTTTATTATGTTAACTTGAACTCCTCTTTTAACATGCAGCAGATCAATGTGCTAGTGAGATCTGAGCGCTGTCCTGTTGAACTTCTCTCAGAAGTGGCTTTTTGGTCTAATCAGACATAAAATA
The DNA here is from genome assembly GCA_013396935.1 of Baryphthengus martii. Classification (NCBI taxonomy): domain Eukaryota; kingdom Metazoa; phylum Chordata; class Aves; order Coraciiformes; family Momotidae; genus Baryphthengus; species Baryphthengus martii. The sequence continues at coordinate 128,799 of VWZK01021374.1, forward strand.
AAAGCTAACCTTAATCAATTACTATATTTAAAAACATGTCTTACACTGGCTTTGCTTTTACCAGGAGAAAAAAATCCTGTTTGCCAAGTAGAAGCCTTCACAACCTCATCTTCGACAGGTACTTCTGCGAGTGAGAAACTTGTAGAAAATAACTTCTGGTCTATGCCTTGTAATTTCTTCTGCTCTTACTCCAGATTTGTGTATAGACTTTCCTGGGTTTTTGAAGCTTGATAGCTTTAAATTCATTCCAGACTTCCTTCAGTTACACCTAATGTGTAATATCACGGACCTCAAAAGGCAGTGACTCACTGAAAAGTTATTTGGCGTCTTCCTAATTCCCTCTAACTAATGGATGCTTCAGCCTGGAGGAAGAGAGCTGGGTCCTAGTGGTGATGCTTTGCTTTGTGTTCCCTTTATTCGTTCCTTATTGATCTCTGAAATCCATTTGCTGCAATATTATTGAGTTCTAACGACTCCCACATGAAATCTGTTCATTTTTTGCTCACTAATTTTGTATTGTTTGCTTAGTTAAGCGCTTACCTGGGTATAACTACGCTTTTTAACATTGACCGCAGCTTCTTCCCTGCCCATCTTATTCATGTCGACTGAAGGAGAGGAGACAGTGCAAGAGCAAATTCTGTTTCCTTATTATGATAACTTATGTGATCAAGCAAATTAATGCAAGATAAATGTGTTACGGAGGAGGAGTGGTAACAGAGCCCTTGCACTGTCCTTTGTGTGGCCGTGGTAGGGCTGGCTATTATGAATAAATCAAACTATTTAAATGGCAACATTTTCCTTCTAAGTCTTGCTTTCCTACATTCTCTGCCTGTCTGTTCTCTTGCTTGGAGGATCTTTGTAGGCTTGACAGAGCTTGAGAGCTGAGGAAAGCTTATTCAAATGTAACTGGTACAGTAGAGTTAAATGCTGCTCTTTGCAGCTCTTTCCCCATGTATATGTTCCCCTTCACACCTACCTCAGCAGCTGGAGCACCACATCAGTGAGGCCAAAGGACCGTAGTCACTATTAAACTTGGGAGAATGTATTAAAGCCCTCTGAAAACCTATTAAAGGTCAAGTTAGAAGCAGTGTTATTCTTCATCCGCCTATTCCTTTTAAGCTCTTTTCTAACCAACCATGTTGTAAATGTCTCTGACCCAGAAGAGTGTTTCAGGTGGAAGCCAGAGCAAAACAAAAAGCGTGCCAGTCCTCCTAGGAAAAGATGTGTCAACCGTTACAGCAAAATGCCAAAGCATCACTAAATGCTGTAAATATCCCATTAATAAAACACAGTTATTTAAGGTGGTTAGGCCTGATTTGCCAGGCTGTGTAAAGGATGTGTAATTTAAAACTTTTTTTCCCACTGTGATCTTCAGTAAGGAGAACCTTGGGGATAAATGGTGAGACGGCGAAGGGAAGAACTAGCAAGAGAGGCTGTTGTTAGAATAAATTACCCTGAACTTCCCACTTTAAAAGTCAGTACCGCAGTACCGCTGCTCTTCACCTTCCTTTAGTGGCACACTTTCCTCCTCAGCACTGAGCAACTCTCCAGAGGTTGTTTGAGGGCTCAGCAGGAAGGGTAAGCTGCCTTTAGCTCCTTATGTGCCCAGGCTCCTCTTGTGTGATACAGGGGCCTTGAGTCATTTCAGTTGTGAGGGACAAATTTCCCTTCTATCTCTGGGGGTCCGATGCTTCTGGAAGTCACTGAGCTGTTCTTGGCAATGAGTAGGAGAGGTGTATGATGTTGACATGAGTAAATGCCAAGGCTGTAATGACACCGTTTTCTGTCTGTCTCGTTCCTTCCTGGAAATGCTCGAGACAGGCAGGACATTTCAAGTGTCTGTAATTGAAAGCATTAAGGTTTTACTTGGCTCTGCTTAAATTGGTGGTCTCAAGCATAGAGTCCACTGCAATTATATATTGTTCAGTGCTTGATTTTATGTTTCTGTTCTCACAAACTTCTGCTGGAGCTTTTTCAGGCATAAGTAAATCTGAAACGTACAGATCATTAGAGGAAGTATTGAACCATTTACTTGTAGAATAGACATAGATTAACTGGGAATGGCTCAGTGCGCTTTTATCACATAGCATCAATAGTAAGACTGAAAATTTCTTTGGGATAAAAAAAAAGATAAATTGTTTGCAGTTACAAGGAGATGAGAGACAGCTTGAGAGAGCACGGTGTGAGCTGCATGGCAGCCTGCATCCTCTAAATGGAAGTACGTATTTGTGAGCAGACTTCACTCTTAGTTCAAGTGAAATATCAGAAGTAACAAAAAAACCACTGAGGGGGTACACAGGGAAAAGAGGCTGGCACTGAGCTGCGCTTTCTCCCCTCACCTGCCTGGATTCTGATAACTTGCTCTCTGCCACCAGGTCTCTACGTTCCAGTGAGGTGTGGGGAAGGAGTCACGTTCCTCTCCTTCCTCCATCCTGCAGTGGCAGCAGGGATCGATTCCGAGGGAGAGTCCCATGGCCTGGGTTTATTGAGCAGGTCAGATCAGGAGATTATAATGGTTCATTCAGCCTTTGTAATCTAATAACCTGCTTTTATCCAGTTACCCTCTGGACTTTAATTTGAGCTACTATTCAATCAGAGCACAAACAAATGATAGAAACTTTCAATGACAGCATGCCAGAGGAAATGCTACAAAACCAGAATTAATTGAAAATATATGTTCCAAGAGTGAGATATGGACCCTTTTCCTAATAGACTTAGACTTGAATATTATTACTGAAATACTGGCAAATTCACACATCAATGTAAATTGTCTTGCTGCATCTGTCAACAGGCACCTAAAGCAGTAATAAAGGCAGAATAGCTTCTCATAAATATCTGATATCCTAATTATCAGAGCTTGACTTAACCCATGGCAGAGTAATAAAAAATGAGATTTTTTTGATCTTTTGCCATGAAAAAAATGCATATTTTATTCTTTGAAGACTGACTGCAGTGTCACAACTTTTGTGGCAAATAGAGCATGAAGCATATTGTCAAAAATATGGTTAGGTAGTATGAAGCCACTAAATATTTTATCTTCCTGGCAATGTATTAGGAGAAAAGTATAAACCTTAAATCTATCAGGTTCCTCCTCCCACCTCCCAAACTGTTTTAATAATATAGAAATTCAGGTTCCTGAGAGAAAAGCAACACATCAATTTTCCAGTGTGCTTTGATACAGTGAGTATCATGAATTATGTGGTGTTTGCATTGGGGTTTAAAATGTCATCAGTGTATATCTCTAAGAATTATCGAGCAGCCGCGCGTTATGAACATTCGCTTTTTTTCCTTTTTACTGATCAATCAAGATGCACTGGTTGGATGCACTACCTCTTCTGAACTGGGTGTCCCAGACGTGGTGGGAGATGGGGAGGCCAGAGGGACCCCAGGGAGGGACAGGTGGTCACATCTGCAGTCAGAAAGTGTCATCCCTCATGGCGGGGTGAGGTCTCTGCTCGCTGTCCTTCCCACACAGCTGCTGCCAGCCGCTTTGTCACTGACTCTCCTTTCTGGAAACCTGGTAGGATGTCCTGCATGCCTGGCTGTGGCAGAGCCAGTGCTGGTGTGGCAGGACAGATGCCCCAGCTCCACAGGCACATTGGCCTGTGGGTCAGGCAACCCTACGTATGACATTGGCTTGCGATGCTCCTCATTTTTTTGCACGGTGCCTGCCTGCGCCCCAAGCTGTATTTTGGCCGTGAAATTAACTCTGGCAAGGAACAACCCACATTCTCTCTGGAACTTGCATCTCTTGAAGAGTAAGTGTGGCTAGATAAGCCTTCCCCCTTCCTCATCACTCTGTTAGGAAACAAATCTCTGGAGTGTATTACTCCTGTTGGCCTTGTGGCATGGTGCGAGACTTTACGCTTACGAGACCCTGTCTTTGATTGCTAACACGGCCTTTGACATCGTGTGAGCAAGGAGATGATCTGCTCTGCCTCATTCCTCATTAGTAACTCTGTCTTACCTTGCTTTGATGCCCGATTTTGTTATTAAATTAATGAGTATTTGTCTCCGGGTACCGTTAGGGAGAGGATAGGAACTGTGACACTGCTGGAAGCAGTAGTCCCCTGGATGTCTGCTCCAAGATACTTCCAGCAAAACAATTGGATAAATAGAGTTACACTTGGAAGCGAGATGGATGGAGAGGATCCAGGAGTAACAGGATCCATCACACTTTTTTTTTTTTCTCCTGTGGCCATTGCTTTGGTGGGGAACACATGACTGACTCAGTGACTGGCTGCTGACGTTCACCTGACCCTTGTGAAAAAGTTGTGCTGATGAGAAAGTGTCTGGGTCATAGAAGAGTTTTCTGCTGTTTGTTACTATCCAAAGGGAAAAGGGCATGTGTGCGCAGAGTTGGGTGATGTGAGGCCTCCAGTTACACAGCTAAAAAGCCCAACTTTCTGCTCTCTGACAGACTGGGTTTTCTGTTATACCAGTGATATGGGGGCAAATGATTTCAGGGCAAGAAGTCAATTCCTGCTTTACAAGTCGGAATCTCTAGACTTAAATGCTGCCTTTTCTCTCCTTGGTTTTCTTGAAAGAGCCAAATAGAGGTTTCCCAGACTTGGCCCACACGTGACTGCGGTCACAGGCTGTATCAGCCCAATGGGGAGGAGAACTGGCCTTTCTCCTGAGGAGGACATCTGGGGCTCACACCTGCCTCACAACCTCAGTTAAAACTCTGGTGCTCATTCAGTGGCAAAATCCTGTGCATCAAATTATTTCTTGAGGACACCTGGAGACAGGAATACATTATATATAGATCTTATTGGTGAACTCTGCTCTTTTGCTGTAGGAATTTAAGCACTTTATATGACGGTGCTGGCATAAAAAATATTGCTTTCACTACACTCCACATGGTTTGAAATAAAAAGGACTTTGAGCATATAGTAATGTTTTGACAACGGTGTTTTTTGGGAGGCTTTATAACAGGCACTGTTGCTTTTTTGATGACAAAACCTTACAGATGAATGTGCGTAAAGCAAAGGAGTCCAATTTTTTACAATCTGTGGGGAAAAGAGCTCCTTTTCGTAACGCATCGCTCATGCTCCAAGTGTGTTCACTTCTCTATTTTAAAGCACGAGGATGCGTAACAGCCGGGACAGCGCTGAGAGTACATCCTTTGGAAAGGATAGTCTATCATCTTGTCTCCAGCTTTATACTCCCTGTTGAACAAATCTGCCAACATGACACTGGATACTGATGAGCAATTTGTATGGCTATAAAAATATTGGCAAGACTCCATTGTTTTGCTATTTAATTCTTAATTTACATTTTTAATGTGCTGTGTCCTCATTCATATTACAGGTTTTACTCTTCTGTGTACATCTATAATAGAATGATCTTTTTCGAAAAAAAAGAAAATTATGAATACTAAAGAGGTGTTACAATTACACTGTGTTTGACTTAAAGGCTGTCCCTGTCTTTTAAGATATGCTTCCTTAGGAAGGGAGTACATTTGCAAGGAACAGGGGAAAATGGAGTAGGTATATGGTATAAAGCAGGTGTATTTTCAAGTGTTCTGCCTGAGCTACAGATTGCCTTCCAGTAATCAGACTGGCAAAAAAAAAATGTAATAAATGATGTGGCCTGAAGACCCAACCTCTGAGAGGCCTGTCTCAATGTATTTATTAGTCTTCCCTCCCCAACCCCTAGTTTTTGATGAAAAGGATGACACGTTTTTTGCCAATCCGAGGAAATAAGGACTTAGGAACAGTACCTTCACTCCTTGTGTCCAAGCTGTGTTTTTAAATTGCTGTGTCCGGTAAAAAAGTTTTATGAACTATGATTTGTGCTAGAACTAAACTACTGGTAGTTGCTGATTTTCAGATCCAGCACAACTCACCCGCAGAAAGCATCCTAATACGAGTGTATTTTTGTGCTGTATTCACACAAAGCCTGAGCTGTTAAGGGAGGCAGAGAAATACCACATCCCCTGGCTGAAACAGGGGCTGAGCAACAGGAGCAAGCCGCAGCCCCCTCAGGTCCCACTCTGTCCTGCCCATCCCACATGGGGAGCTGGGAGCAAGCAGCATTCCCTGGGCTCACTGCAGCCGTGAGCTGCAACAGGTACCACCTCCTGCGTGGAAAATCCAGAGGCGTAAACTGCCATAGAAAGAACTGTCTGCCAGGATTTTATTCCATTAAACAGACCGTCATCCCCAGTGATTAATGACTTAAGGAACAGCAATCCAGTGAAAACACTGATGGTAGGTTTCCATTATAGTTTAAGGACTCTGAATCTAGAGTAATAACAGTAAACAACTTCACGTGACACAGGCTTATAAAGTGGCTGCTGTGAGAAACTAGTGCAAACACAGGAAGAGAAAATGGATGTGTTCCTGAGAGCAGTGCACACGCAGGACATCTCAACGCTCCCGTACCGGTGCCATGGGTCCTATGTCCTACGGATGCTCTGGGGAAGACTTATTTACAATGCTCAAAGCTCCAGCAGGGAGCTTTAAATTTGCCATGAAACCTGGCACCTTTAGGGCCGCTTTCATTACTGTCCTCTTTCCCAAAACGTGTGCTCGTGCTGAGAGCAGGCAGTAGCAGAAGGAACTTTTGTTGTCTAATCGCGGAGGGACTTGCAGGAAGACTTGGAGCAGTCCGTGGAGAGTAGGAATTAGACTGGAAACAAGTTTTCACATACACATGCAGACTTATGCATTTTTATGAGGACTCATTAAGTCATGGTCAAGATAAAAGAGCTATGGGGAATGGGCACTGAGTTGATCAATGGAAGAAATAGGATATTGATTCAATTTGAGGCATATAATGAACAGTGTTGAGACAACTAACTCCCCTTTGGGAGGTGCTCCTGGGAGAGCTTTCTTGAAGTTTAAAGCATGGATTTTGTTCAGGCAACCTGGAAAATATAGAAACGTTTTTTAGTGAGATTCCTCACCATGCTGCCGAGGAGCAGGAGACTCGCAGGGCACAAGCAGAGAAAGAGGAGAGGGTGAGCAGAGGGAGAGAGATCATTAGGAGAGACGCCCACAGCCCTGCAGTCTGCTCACCTCTCACTCAATCCCAGGGTTACCTGCTCATATGTATCCCTCTCCTCCCTTTAAAATCTCTATGTGGCCTGTGAGAGGGGTGGGAACTGAGACCAGAAGCCCTCCTAGGTGTGAGGGGAGCAGAGGCAAATCGGCTGTGGCATGGGTATCACTTGCCCATGCCCAGGCGGGAGGAAGATAACACAAACAGATGCATTAGGGCAGAGTCGAAAGGGGACATGGGTGCCTAACCAGACCCCGGGGCTTTTGTTCTTGTTGCTGTCAAAGTGCAACTCCCAGGGTGCTGTGAGCTCTTGCAAGTGCTGGAGGCAGGAATGCTCAGAGAAGCTTGGACACCTGGGGAAATAAGAGAAATCTCATCGACCCGTTCCCGTCGTTCGGCTCTTACACTTACCTTGCAGTGTAGGGGAGACACGCAGATGCGTGTTTAAAATGAAATGAAGGTATTCAGGAGAGCTCTGTTGTGGACGTAGTGATTAATTTGTGCAGTCAACAAAGCCCATCTGCACCCCGTGCCTTAACAGATCTCTCACCGAGACTTCAAGGCAGAAAAAATGTTTGCAGAAACTTGTTTGACCCCTGGCTTACTTTGCATTTGTGTGTAATATTTTACAGTCACAAAAATCTGCGATGAGCCAGTGTACTCTGTGGGCTTGTTTCATGAGCTTTTTTCTCAAACACGCTGAAGTTTGTAAGGAAGTGTTCCTGTGTCACTTGGGGGCATTCTGCTGCTAAATGTTGTGTGTGTGAGAATCGTAAAGCAAAGCTCCTGATAAGTCTCTTGTTCTGAACAAATACTAAAAGCTGAAGTATGATTAAGGAGCCCAGGCAACTGGTTTCTTTTACTGAAAAAATATTGATGCTGGGTGTTTGCAAACTGGAATAATGCTTGCTCTTGCGAGTAATCCCACTGGCTACTTAGCAGGAAGCTCTTTGTGGAGCACTAAACATTTTCTAGGATGAGGAGCTTACCAAGCAGCTCTTTAAAATGAGACCGCTGTCTTTAGATCTGCCTCTAAGATAACCCACACTGTTTTTAAGATGATATATTTACCTAAGAGACATGTAAAAAAAGCCAATTAATCCACTCCGTTTTGAATCTGTACGATTTTGTGCATCCTGGACAACTTTGCTTGGATCACTGAAGATCTGTGATGCGTATCTCAGACCTTAAATGCTCACTAGATGTTCATTGTGTGGATCTATATTCTTAACTATTCATTTAATGCTTTATTTTCTTTTACAGTAAGTAGCCACAGTACTGCTAACAATAA
>VWZK01021376.1:0-184485 GCA_013396935.1 Baryphthengus martii
AAAAAAACAACTAGGTTGTTTTTCATATATGAAAGGTGCTGAAAAAAACCCTGTTTTTGAAAGGCAGCTTGGGTGTATTTCCTATCCCCATAACAAATCCTTGAAAAAAACCTGAAGGAGGGAATATAAGGGTGTGTTGCTCTGCAGTCTCATCTTTTTTGCTTGCTTACTCCCCATTTCCCAGAGGAGCTATCTGTCCAAACTCAGTAGGCTGAAAGGAAGTTCAGCCTGAGTCTTACCAAGACACCAAGCACTAGCCAAGAACATGAAGCGCATGTGGAAAACAGGGACTGAGAGAGGAAAATCCCACTGTACAGTCATCGGTGGACAGGCGATGTCAAGAGTTCAGTTCATTTGTATGAACTGGTTGTTAGCAGATTTGCCAAATAACACAAGGCAATGATTTCACTGCTGGAGTAATTCCCTTCAGCGTATAGTATTTAGACAAATCTGGACCCCATCCCTGCACAACACCCAAGCTTGCCTCTTCCTGACTTAATTCAGTCTCTCATTTTGCTATTCCTGGTGCACCATATAAAACTGTAAATCACATTTCCTGGAAGAGTAGAGAAAACTACATACCTTGCTCATCAGAAGTGACAAGGCAGACACAATTTAAATAGAGATGTTTTGAAGATGGTACATTGGAGGCTTTTTATTTTTTTTTGATTCCTTTCAGAAAATCAGACAACTTTGAAACTATCTGGAACTTTATAATGAGCACAGATTTCCCAGTTACAGCATTACATTAAAAATAGTTCTCCATATCAGATGCAAAACAATTTACCTGCATTATTAGTCTTCATTAGTTGTATTACTAAACCACTCAGGAGCCTTAGCTGTGAACAGCAACCACCACGAGCAAGGCTCTGTACAAATAACATAGACAATTATCTTTCGACCTGTTTTTGACATTTATAAAATTTGAGCCAAAATCACAGGAGCAGCACAAATAAAGTCAGGAAATGACACCCTGGGTCCGTTTTGACCTCCCCCTCAAGTCTTCAGTCAATACTCATTTATTTTCTTAGATATAATTCCCATTTCCCCTTTTAAAACACATTCTGGCTCAGACACCACTCTTTAGCATTTGACTATATCCTAGAAATTCCTTTTCAGTGTTTGTCCTGTCCAGCACTCCCTCTTGGTCTTCACAGCGATATCAACACTTTCCAAGGAAGCACAAGAGAAGCAAAGCCTTAGTCCCAGCAAACAGCAGCAAGCCTGCCTTCAGGAGGTATCTAATGGATTTCCATGCCCTAGCAAAGGAGAAGGCTTCAGCTTTCATGTGCTTTGCAGATTATTGTGGGGCTGTGCATTTCTGTGCCTCCACAAAGCTAAAGAGAAGTGTTCCTTCAGTTTCCTCAGTAGATTGCCAATCATGTATCATACGGACCTTCCTGACCCAGCTTCAGAGGGCCAGGAACCCACCAGCCTGGGTTCTAGATGGCCTAGCTACTCAACTACCAACGCAAGCTTTATTTGAAAAAATAACTCCATGGGATAGGGCAAACCAACCAATTTACCAAGAGGGGACAAAAAAAAAAAAAGTACCTTTTTCTCCCATCCCATTCATTGACTTAGGATCTGGACAGAGGTTTTCTCCCATGTAGGAAAGATTACACGTATTCCAGTTTTTTCAACATTCTCTTCATAAAGTGTAATTTACTGTCTCTGCCTTTTCTGAGTGGTCACTATCAATTCATCATCTCCAAGCAACACTCCATGGCTGATTCCCGTTATTTATTTGCTGTTTCATGTTATCAAGGACAGATGCTTTCCCGAGTCCTTTTAGAAGTGCTGCGCCACTAAATCAGTCAGGTCAGGTACCAAAACAGAGGATTCTCTGCACCAAAGGCTGTTCAACACCTCCAGGGTATTCCTGAATTCCCAGCTATGCTGGTGCCACCATGGCAACATTGCTGGTATTGCCCACTTTTACCTCACTTTTATGTAGATGTACTCTCAGGATGCAAGGTGTTGTTTGCTCAGTCAGGACCGTTTTATCAAACACAAAAGAAAGAAAAAAGTGACTGGGCGTATCTTTCAAGATGTCTTCACAGCTATGTTTTTTTAAAAGCTGAAATAGGTCTCGCTATGATCATAGTCCTTCCTAATCATGGGGACCTTCACTGCTTCTCCATTACCAGGGAGCAACAGGACATAAGAGTACTGAAGCCGGTATCCCTGCTCCCACTTAAAGCAGAAGATTGACTTTTCTGGGTTTACCCTTCCGCAGGACCCAAGGTGTGGGTATTTTGCAGCTGATGTCCAACCGTTTGTTGCACTCCAATATACTGATAGGTTTTTCCAGAAGACGTTCTCAATACTTCTGGTGACCTACACACTGAGCTACAGTCTCTCCTGTGAGCCTTCCTTACATTGTCTCCAACATGATATGAACTTGGCTATGGTTCCTGTTCATTATATCTGCAGACACTTGACTGAGAGTCTCTGCAATGGAAATATTTGGCAACTGGGCTTTGTAACTATCACATTTTTTCTGCTGACTTAATTTCTGCTGACAAAATACTGAAGGAATGAAGAAGAGATCTGTTTTAAATAATTGGGATATTTGACTTGGGGACATGATGCAGCTGCTTTAGTATTAAGAAAATTAATTACTTTTAAACGCTTTTGTCTGTAGCATGGAAAAGCACTGCAGAAAGGCAGTGGGAAAAGAAAGCTACTTGCCATCAGTGAAGGTTACTTAAAACTCGGGTTGTAAAGGAAAAAAAGCAATGGTACAATTAAAATAGGGATTTGATTTGGCGACCTTGATCATCCCTCAGTATAGGTCTACAATTGTTACTGTCAGTTCAACACCTCCAACAACGTACACAGGTCAGCTGGCCCAACCAGCTCTGAAATACTCCCACTGACAGCTCTCAGGAGAGGAGCTCTGCATGGAGCAGTTGATGTCTGTTTATACCATATTAAGTGCAAAGCAGAGGCTGCCTGGATGGACTGGTGAGGTGCAGGTAATGCTGGGTGGCCCAGAGCAATAGATGCGAGAGGCTGGGGAGGAGATGGACACAGGGAAGTTGGCCAAGGGGTGTAGGCACGTGAGTTGGCCGCCATTGAGGTAGAAGTGCTCAGTGCTTGGGAGGCAGATGGCTGAGGAGAGGCAGGTCTTCGACTCATATAAAACACCCCATATCTACCAACTTTAGCATGATCTCAGCTCAGCAAATCACTTTAAACCAGGTGGGCACCTGGCCTCAAATACTCTTCCATGCATGACATAGGATGGTGGATTTACAAGCAACAGTAAGAACATGACAGACACACACCATACACAGCTTCTCCAGAGGCTATGCCAAAAAAGTAGTCTGTCTGTCATGCAAAACTATGCTGCAACCCAATATGGAAGAGCAAGTAATAATGTTATATTCTTTCAAAGAATTAGTACGAAAGCGGATAGCTCCTGTTGGTTACAGTAAGTAAGAATAAGGGAATCCAGGTTCTGCAATGAGATAAAAGATTTAGTCTGTGGTTGGTTTCTCTGTACAGATAAAACTGATGATTAGAAATAACAATACCTTTCTAATGGCTTTTGTCACTGTGTAGGAAGTGGCCCAACACACTGCAATGTGTACTAGTTAACAATGCTAGTAGTCTTACTTCAAAACATATTAAGGAGTTGATCCTGCAAACACGCAAATATGCCCTCACTTTCAGGAATTCAGTCACCTCTCTGTTTCTTTTGGTGTATCGGCTTGTTTGCCGATGCACAGGACCTGTGTTTCATAGCAAGGGGCTGAGGTTGAGCCACAATCCTACGCCATAAAGACAGAAACTGAAGTACAACATCAGTAGCATCACACTCCTGCTTAGCGTTAAATGAGCAACTATTTCATGTGATGTTACACATCAAAGGTGTTAGAAACTGAAATTTGTTATCAGCAGAATGATGGAATTTCCCCCAAACTTTCATTTTCTAAGCTGTGAGATACAATCATAAACACAGATTCAAACTAGCAATGGTGCACTTGGATTTAAACATTTTCTTTCTTAAATGCAAAGGTAAGCGAAGGGAAAATAATCGTTATTAATGATACAGGTGTCTTTTGGATTCTCTGTTCTTTTGCCTTGTGTTCTTACATTCTGAATAATAAAAAGGGTATAGTTATCAACAGCAAGAACAGAATAGTTTTCCTAAGGGATGTTTGTGCCTAACATAGCTTATTGAGAAAGTTTATATAAGCGTCATGTCCCAGTACCTAATCCAGCAAAATAGGTCAATAAAGCAATGCCAGAGAAAAAGGAACTTTTTTTAAAAAAATAAGCTGTTTGGGAAGTTAATTCAATTTTTATTAAACTACAGCGTTCTTTTTTTTTGAACAGCGGGGATTAATGTGAGTATGATTGAAGCTACATGTCGTACATTGGCCTTTCAGCTCTTTCAGGCTGTCAGCATGTGCTGGAAAAGGAAAGTTTGGCTTTTCTACACTACGAAAGGCACCTCTGTGCACAAAGTCAACATTACACTTCCAAAATATCAGTGTACTAGGTGTCAAATCCATGCAATTCTTGTCTGACTGCTGCTTATCTCTCTGCAACCCCCGCTGACTCCACAAAGGTGGGACAACTTTACCTGCAGGTCCTCTCCCTGCTGCTTTGTTATTGCTCTGAACATTCAGGTCCCGTCACCACCGTTGTTTCTGATCAATCCTCAGAATAGTTGTTATAATGCAATTTCATTTTGCTACTTCTTCGCATGAAATCACTTGTGTTGCATATCGGGAGGGTAAACAAAGTACCTCTCCCTTCTAAAGGTGGAAAATTAGAATCAGGGGAACCATAAAACTGTCAGTGTAGAAAGACACTAGCACAAATAATTAAGCAATCTGTTTAAACACCAGGAGAACAATAAAGTGATTAAAAAAGAGCCAGAATGAATGTGTCAAGAACACATTGTACCAAACCCAAACTCATTTCCCTCTTCGACAGGATGACTGGGAAAGGAGGAGGTTTTAGATGTTGGATGTCTTGATTTCAGTCATGAGAAACTAGGAAGGTGTGGTTTTCAGAAGGACCTACCTGCAAAAACATGTCCCAGCATGTTGTGCTCAGGCAGCACATGTTGCCATTGGGCTCCTGAAGTGATCCAACCTGCTCAATTGTGCTCCCTGTTTCCATTAATCTTGTTAATGTTGGAAAGTAAAACTTAAGGAATATGCAGGTGGTCTCAATTCAGAAGGTCATACCCACCAAAGAGGGCAGGACATGTGTGTGATGTCTGTTAAAGCAGAGGCCACAGACAAACAAGAACCAGCTGTGACTGGACAAGGGGCACGAAACATCATGCTGATGGGGAAGGGGATGCACTCCCCTACCATGCTTATAGAGCTGTGCTGGACCAACGATGCATCATCAGCTACATATCCCTATAAATATACCTTCTGTATGTTAAGGTTTAAATTAGGATTAGCTGTCATCCTAACCTAAACTGAGATTAATTAGTAACCCGGTATGCCTTTGATTGGCTTCTCTGGCACCCTCTGAAAAGGAAACAACTACTGAAAGCAAAAATTTAAAGAAACCCCAAGCTATCTAACATTGACTGTCACTAAGATCTTACTTAGGTAAGACAATGTGTCCACAGCCCTGTCCCATGCTGTTATTTATTTCAGAAAATTCTTCAATAAATATATGACTGTATGTTTAAAGAAAGAAACGGCAGCTGGTAACATTGACAAGCGAGCTCTGTTTTCCTGTTATTTACTGTTGTACAGAGGTATTGATAAGAGAGCTGGAGGGAAGATGCACATTTCTTCCCATCTGCTTTATTATACCACTGTAAGGCACAGCATGAGAGGTCTCTGGAGAGTCAAGTGGAGAAAATAGTAACTAAGTTTGAGATAGAGAAGAAATTTAACTTGCACTTCTTCCATCCCAAACTCATCCCACCATACCTTCCAGAAAGGTGTTGTCACACGTGGAAACCCTCTGCCAGACTTTTTTCTCCTCACTTGAGCCACAGGAAAATTTGATCCCTTCCCATGGTGCCATCAGGCTTTCAGAATATCTTTTTTACAGATTTATTAAAAACAAACTCAGTCAGATAAATGGGGTAGTCCATGGGAATTCCACAGCAATGGGGACTCCTTTTCTAAGTAGGGAAATGTCTGTCTCCTCTCTAGGGAAGTTTCTCCCAATCTGCTAGAGCTCAGAGCAGTTCAAATCTCAATAAAAGGGTTTATTAGTGTGCAGGAGGGGAAGGCTCATCAGCAAGGGCTGAAACTAATATCTCTGGTGAGATGGTGGGGCAGCACCGTAAATGAACATATTCTCAGTCGCTCCTCCACACAGTGTCCCCATGGGTCCCCTGGGTCTGCATTCAAAGGTAAGGGACAAAAAGCTCAGTGCAGCCTTAAACTCCAGAGATTTTCTGTAAGGGTCCTCAGGGAAGTTTGTGTTTTGCGAGAAAGAAACAGCAACATGAGCTGCTACCATACCCCAGCCCTGCCTCCACGTGCAGGACAGAACTCAGCCACCAGGTCTCCCTTGGACGTTGTCTAGCTGCAGGGAAGGACACCTGAGCTGTCCTGCAAATGGGATGGCCAGCACTGCTGATGCAGTTGCAGTCGTTAATTACACTTTTCATCTTTCATTTTCTGTGTTTTACTCACGGAAAGAAAAATATCATTATCCGAATTTCATAGTTACAAAATAACAAAACTACAATAAAGTGCTGGAAAACATGATGAGAGATCATCGCATACTGAGACAGGGAGCCATCCGTGGCTAACTCAGAGTCAGCATGAGTTGCAAATGAGTCTGCTCTCTTTTCTGTGTTTCTTGACCCACTCTAAAAAGGGAGTAGCAAAAAACAAAACAAAACGCTGCTTTCCCAGAAAGGACCGCTCCTCTTTTAACAGTCCTGCAGATTGTGTTAATATAAGTAGTTTCAGGGAAGGTAGTGTAATGTCTTGTGTTAATATTATAACCACATTTTTTCTTCATATATATTTTCCCATGTTACTGATAACATCCTAGGATACTTGAATGAGAATAATTCAAACTCCATTTGCTTTCACTGCTTACCCTCCCAGTATCAGCTTTGCTTAACATCCATATGCATTTTACCTTCACATTCTTCTTCCCTTGTCCAATGTCACGTTGTTTGCAGAAAGAATTAACCACAGCCAGGCCAAACAAGCTGTCAAGCAATGAAGATGTTTCTGTTCCTGTCACATCTCAAGCTTCCTCTCACTCACCGCAAAACCCACAAGAGAAAGATTATGGAGGAAAGAAAAATTAGCAGCCACTGCCCAATCATTCCTTACAATCATTTCCTACCATCAGTTAAGTTTCTTACTCTTGTCATATTTTGATTAAGAGTATATTGTAAACAAAGGGAATGCTTCAGAAATCCTCCTCTCTGCTTTCATCTCAGCTAGATAATCTAGAACAAAGGGAAGCAACCATCTCCTCCCTGGGCCGGCATGGAAAAAATGCAAAATGCATCACTCGTGGAGGGCTGTTAAGCAGCCTGCTTTAGACTACGGCTCTATTATGAGTCTCTTAATGACCACTAGATGGGGAGAGAAACTTACTGTCCCTAAATCCCTGGAAAATGTGTAAGCAGTGCCGTGCATTCTCACTCCAAATTCATAGTTTTTAATCTGACCTTTTCCCTCCCCCAGTTGCGGATGAGTGGTGGGGGCCATGAACTAGATGTGATCAGAGACAAAACCTTTCAGTATGATCTGCAAGTTTTGTTTATGACCTGTAGCTTTTCTGAGCTCTGTTGCAATCCCTGAGATAGCGGATCTTAAATTTGTTGATGGCACAGGAGTTAGTTTAATAACATGCATGGGAAATGTTGGTCTGAAGTAATTATTAGGGTTGAGTTCCTTACTGAAAGATTTATTTGGAAGAGGGATTTGGGTTATTGTTAGTTTCTTTGATTTTTAAATAGAAGGTACTTAAAGAAAGAATCGGGTTTGCAACTTGAGAGCCCAAAGAAGAGAAGGATCAAATTCAGAAAGTTTAAGATAAAGATGACTCAAGAGACACAAGACATGAATTCTCTCTCCAGTTCTCAGAGATGCTGATGTTACCTGTTTGCAAAGACTCAGTTATCTAAGCTCTCCCTAGATAAGTTTTTAGAGGGGCGTCTGGGGTCTTTGGAGGGGTGGACCTCACTAAGGAGGTATGTCATTCTCAGCAACACTTCAGCCCGACCTCCAGGTCAGGCACTTTTATGAATTGCATCCTACTATTTAGCATGAATCTGGGCCTATGTATCTACGTGCTGTCATTGCAGAGCAAGGTGAACCCTAGCAGTATTAGCTTTAAACACCAATACAGGCTTCAGAATTTTCCAGTGAAGGTAGATACATACCCAAACAATGAGTTGATGAAGGTGCTCTATACTTCAGTGGTTAGGCTATACTCATGCCCAAATGGCTAGTCTAAAGCTAGCTTGAGTCCGTCTCTACCACTCTGCATAACAGACATGGCTGCAGCATAAACACATCCTCAGAAACCCAAACTCTTGGGATTTACTTCAGAGACAGAAGCAGAAGTTCTCCTTCTCACTTGCAGTCTTAGCTGAGAACTACAACAGCACCCACAAACAGCTGTGGTTGCTATAAAAATTATAACAGCCTCTTAGTCACCTTTCAGTAACGAATACCTTGAAAGCACTTGGCTTCAGTTACTGTAGCTTTCTCACTTTGTGTCTGGTAGTAAACAACATCATCCTTCAAACAAGATGTGAAGGTTGCCATGGAGCTCCCAAATCTTTTCGGTCCAAGGTAATGTTTCAAATATAACATTTTGATGAGGATATTCTGTGTGGTCTTTTTCCTCCACATTCCCTGATAGAGGGATCATTACCTATGACCAAATAAGAGATGTACTTGGCAGCTCCTGCACTTATCTGCCAAGTACAGTGTAATGTACTTCCAAGAGGAACATCTGGCTCTGTAATTTTGTTTCCTGGCAATGCAGCTGTTGTCTGCATGGCTGGCTACCCCTCTCTGCTGGCAGCTGTGAAACTGCATTGGGGTATGCTTTGGACACAGACTGCTGCTCTGGGGTGTCTGGATGTTCTTTGTTCTTTTCTTCATCTCAAACTTGCCTACACCAAGGAATGATATTGCTTTGCGAATGGGTGCAAGGTGCAGTCCATCAAATTACACCTCACTGCAAATGAAAGCCACCAGGGAAGAATAGCAACATGGGCCTATTTGCCTGCTCACCATAACTAGCTGTAGGTGTTGGAGAGCTGAAGACCACTGGAACACCACCTGCAGTTAACAGGCACATATAATTATGCATGCTGTCCACACAGGGCGTGAGAGAGAAAGGACTTCCTGTCTCAACTGAAAGCCATTTAATGAAAGCTTCACTGAGATCTTACAAGGATCCAAGACAGAAACTGGTGAGTTTTCAAGATAATTTAAACAGAAGATGTATCTTTCAACAATAGTAAACATATAGGATGTACAGATCACCATTAAATCTGCCTCGCAGGGATGTAGCATTAACAACTACAGTGCTTCTTAAATACACACTGACCATTGACGTGGTGAGTCACCTAACTGTCCAGTGCATCCAAAGCTTTTTAGAAACCATCAAGGTTTTACTCAAAACTCAGAAGATAAATGGAGCAATGGCTTGAGGCTGAAAGAAATAGAGGTTTTCATTTATGCTGGAGGAGAAATTCGTAGGCAGAAGAGCCAAAGTATGAGTCAAGAAGTAGTAAAAATGTGGGTAATACAATGGATACCTTAAAACCACCTTCAGCAGGTGGATGGGAGAAATGAGCCTTGCAAGGGATGCATGAAACAAATTGGTTAATGTCATACAATATCCAGTATTGGACAGAGGCTCATACTGTACAATGCTGAGCCACTAGATAGTGTTGAATGGTGATTTCATTTTGTATAACGTGCCCTTCCATGCTGAAGGGGAGACAAGGAGGAGGTGTTTGCAAACTGGGCAACAAAGAGAAAAGACAGAAGAGGCTGTAAATTACTGGAGTGAAAAATCAATATGGCAGAAACGGAGTCCTTGATTACGGCAACCAGATCATGACTGGAATTTGAGGTAAAAATCAAGAGACTCCCTCTGAATGAAATAGTATCTTCTGACAGCACTTCAGTTTTGTCAAGGAATGGTTATCTCCCCTCCAGACAGAGCATATGCTGGGTGAACACTACCATCAAATTGCGTTAAAGGACCTGGAGACAAAAAAAAAAACAAAAAAAAAACCACACACGAAACCAAAAGCGTAAGTCCACCAAAAAAAACAATACCCCAATTTGCATGTTCTGTGGCCACCATCACAGGATCTGGCCAAAAAAAAGTCAGTTTGAGGTGTCCAAGCACGCAAGAGTGTGTACACACCAAAAATGCGCAAAGCAGGAGTAAAGAGATTGTAAAAGCACTGAGAACAGAGGTTTTTTTGCGGAAACAGTGGAAAAGCTCACTTCGGAAGATGAAAGAATTCACCATCAGCAAACAAATGAAACAATCTTTCATTTTAAGACAGTTTACCAGTGACAGGGCACTGTCCCCTCAGGAACAGTGACATCAGGGGTGTTAAAATTCTCCTATCTGCTTGCTCCCCAGAGAGCAGGGTTTTGATAGGCCACAATAACAGAGCTTGGTAGCTCAAGGTGACACAAATCCTGCTTTTAAATTGTAATATTCCCGCTTTAATTCTCTGTGGTTTTTTTCCATGAAATGGTTGGAGCAGTCCCCAGGATTCAAGCCATGATCGGCCTCTGACATTGGGTATAACCTTTTGAGCAGATAAACCCGCTATTTTCTGTGAGGTACAGCTGAATGTTTGTTACAGCTCCCTGGTGAGTTGCTATGAAAACTAGTGTCAAATTAATAAAAGCCTTAGCAAAAAATGTCAGGGGGTCAGACACGGTTCCATATTTGGGGCTGCTAATTACAGAGCGGCGGGAGAGGCTGGGATATCACCTGCTGGCACTCTGCTCCACTGTACTTTTAAACCAGAAAACCCCTTCGCGGCTGGATGTAGAGGTCGGCTGTGTGAAGAGACAGAGAAGCCGAAGCAAATAGCTTGTTAGGGTTTAAAGCCTGAGTTTTCCCCCTGCATCTTAAAAACAAAGCTGTGTGTATCCGCAGTGGGAAATAAGAACCATGAGCAGCTACCTATTGCGAGAGGTAACCTTGTGGTTATGTGAAGCCATTTGCCCAATCAGATCTGTCCCACTCAGATGTAAAAGTGGTTTCTATGCTCTGGAAGGCAGGAGAAGAGGTGAGGTGTGGTTGTGTACCTGAGAAGATCTCATAGCTATATTGTCATATGCTCTTGGTTTTCAAGCCTATGTTGAATTCACTCTTCTCAAAACCCAAAATTTGCCAACCTGTTGGATCCTAAGTTGATTTATGTCATCTAATAGCCAAAGGACTTGCCAGTCAAGGAAATTCAGTTGCAGGGAAGCGTCCAGGCTTGGACTTTGCCCCCTGGGGAAGAACAGCTGCAGCTGGTGTGAGCCATGTAATGTAGCAACTTCAAATCCAAGTTCAAGCCAAGCCAATAGGGATGGTCTCAACAGGGACAGGCAACAGGAGTATGAAAGAGCTGAACTAAGGAAAGGGCCCTATGTTATCAGATTTTTCCTTGCTTATGTCTTTACAATCTTTGATACAGCTGGGTAGGAAGAGAGAATATACTTTTTCAAGTGACATTTCCATGCAAACATCTCTGCTGTTGAGAGACTCGGAGGAGTCCCAGCCTGAGCCTACGGGTTGTCTGCCCAAGTGGCACCCGGAGGACAGTTTTAGCACCTTACGCTCAGTCCTCCTCAAATGCTGCAGAGTGACAGATCCCACAGGAAAATCCTATAAACAGCTAGTCTGGCCCTGGTCTTGCATACAGAGCAACCTATTGTAGGCACAGCACATGACTGGAAGGCACTTAACTTAGCAGATAACCACTGATTTATGAGTCAAGGGCATGGACTGCTATTTCTAGCAACACCACTACCTCACACATCAGCTGGACAGCCCTTTCCCCTCTGGTTCTCCTGCTGTCCTTTACACCTTTAGGCTGTGAATACCATGAGACCTGCAGTCTTCAAAGCACAGCTGAATACAAATCCTATGTGCCAAGCACAGGGCAATTGGAGCAGTGGCCGCAGTCACAGGAGGACAATTAAATGATGATATTATACAACGTTAAATGAGTACACAAACCAGACCTTTTGCTGAGATAAAAAGCACTAGTTAACTTTTTCCTTCTTTCCACAAGCACGCACTCACCCCAGTTCCATCAAAAGCGAGGCAGGCAGTGACACGGTTGAGTGCTGAAAGGCTGTTGCTCTGCTATTCACAGCATGACAAGTCACAGAAGGATCTGTCACATGAACCCACTCTCATATGATTTCCCAATGGACTGTTTTACAATTCCCCTTACCTCAGTGCAAATTTGGAAAAGGACTGATAACCTGGTCAAAAAAGTTGGGAAATCTCATGAGGACAGATTTTCTGATAAGCTTGGCAGCTCCTTCTCTACAAAAATCTTTAAAGTAAGTTTCCTCTTTTTTTCTTCTCTTTCTTTTTTTTCTTTCTTTCTCTTTCTTTTATTTTCACCAATAATCATAATATGGCCCAAGATGTTCTAGATGAACCTGATCTAGTTGAGAGGCATCCCTGCCCATGGCAGGGATCTTAGATTAGATGATCTCTGAGGTCTCTTCCAACCTAAGCCATTCTATGATTCTATGAAAGAGATACTGATATGTGTGGTGGCAATCTGAGCGGTGCTTCCAATCTGGTAAAAAAAATAATAGTGCTCAAGACTCCTAAGAAATAGGAAAAATGTATATAAGCAAAGCACCATTATTCAGATGTTTAATGAATTACTTTAATTGGGGATTATTATTTATATTATTTATCCAGTAACTAACACAGCAAAATTGGTCTCAATGGCCATTTTGAAAGTGGGTGAAGCTCTGAAGATGATCTACAAGAAGGATTTAAAATCACTGGGGTATTTCAAACAGCGTGATGGTAACAGGATGAAATGAACCATCTTATTCCTGATATTCATGTGCTCTCACCTGTGACAGCGGGAAAGACATAACATCTTCCCTGACTCCAGCACTTTCCCTTCTTGGGTAGAGCTGAGACACAGCTGATAGACCATCCCCTAAAGAGGGGACAGGAAGGATTGAAATGCTTTTGGAAGCCATCATGTTTCTCTGCTCTTGTGTACCTAAACCACACCTGCTACATGGGACTCAGCTCAGCTGAAGCTGGTGGCGAAAGCTGGTGGGCTCAGGACTAAGTGTAGGAGCCCGGCTGTGCTTCACCATCATCACAAGCTCTGTGGCCAAGGCATTAAAGATGCCTTGCTCTGGAGGGTGTGATTAGAGTGGTTCCTGCAGCAGTGTGCTCTCAGGCTGCTTGGATGCCTGAGTGGAAACAAGAAGGCAGTCTGTGACAAAAGGAAGGGTTCACAGCTGGGTCCCCTGACAAAAGCCAGAGCAACATATGGTCACAGGGCTCAAATGAGCACAGCTGGCCCAGGGCTTTGGGAAACGATTTTCCAAGAAAAAGTCCTACTGGGTGATGCCTACTGAGAGCAGACAGTGTCTCCAGATCGCCTCTATTAGTTACAGCACAAAAATTGGGACTGTTTTGCTGCTGTCACTGATGAGCAAAGTCCATTAAAGAAGTCTGAAGTTTAAGTTACAGATGCTTATCAGCTGCTGGCTGTTTTTAAGTTAGTTCCTCTAATGTTTTTCTTCATATGTTAAATAAACCCACTTGTTTCTAGATATTTGTTCTTCATACTGTACTGATCCCCTCTGGAGAGAGGACACAGAGGCCCAAAAACCACTTCCACAAGTGAGGAGGAGAACCTACTTGCTTCTCTGCATATCCAAAAAATGTAGAGTTCATCCCAGCCCAAGTGAAATCAAGTCTGATGCCTGCAGGGTGCAAATCAGGCAAGAAAGAGGATGGATCTCCCTGGTTGCCTTCTAGACATTTGCTGTAACAAATAGCAACCTGTATCTAACTATTATCAAATATATCCTGAAGATAGAAAATAAATTATTTTGGAGTAAGCTCAGTCAATAATTGTTCACCGTATCTGGAGTATACATAATATTTATTTTGACAGAAACAATTATATTCATCAGATCCTAATGATAGAAAAGTCACGATTTCCTTTGTGACTAGAAGGTTCTGCAAAAATTCTTGAAATATGCTGCAGTGCTGGTCCTCAGAGATACGTGTGGGAAGAGGTAAACACTATACATATGCATGGCACTTCTTTGTGTGTTCGGACAAAGGAAGAGGTCAAGCTGCATGGAGCATCTGACCATGGAGTCACAGAGTAGTTGAGGTTGGCGGGGACCTCTGAAGATCATCTGGTCTGATTGCCCAGCTCAAGCAGGGCCCCTAGAGCCAGTTGTCCAGGACTCTGTCCGGACAACTTCCGAATATCTCCAAGGATGGATACTTCACAACCTCTCTGATGCATTACAGGACCTTTGACTCCAATCAAGTTGAACAAAATTGGAAATTCTTAGCTTTGCCCACTAAATCTCTTGAAATACCACTATTGCAAAATACACTTTTGTGAAAACAGCGTGGTCTCAAGTGCTGCTGAACTAAGGAAAACAACTCACAGGGACACCTGCCATTTAATGGCAAACACTGGGATCAAACCCAGCAAATATGAGACAGAGAAATGTGTAGCCAGGCTCACTTTACATAAAGGTGCCACTGTAGGAGAAGGGAGACCAGGGAAATGGAGCCCTGACCCTTAAAGCCCTCATGGGGCTGCATCACTTGATTGCAGCACAGTGCAGAACAGAGGACAATGCTGCAGTATTTTACACAGTTTCTGAATGATACACTATGCCTAAATTTCACAAATGGACGCTGCTAAATAAGCAGAGCTTCCTGCTGAGACGTCAGTGGTCTCTCCAAAGAGGAACAAGCCAGATGGCGATGAGAAAGAGGCCTCACAGATGGGTGAGTTTCAGGAACGCCTACGTGGCGTGTCTGCAAAGCTGTGACTGCGGCTTATGCCACACACAAACCAAGTACATTAGCACAGGTACATTAACTGATGTGGTACCTGCATCAAAAGCTCTACTGAGCACTGCAAAGCCTGTATAGAATTCTTGGAAAGCTCTGGGATATATGCTTCAGAGAGCGCAGGACCACATTTCTATGGCATGAGCTCAATGAGCCCTGGAGGTAGGTGCAACTTGTAAACCCTTCACAGGCAGCTGAAGAGAGATGCAGGGCGGTGCTAGTGACATTGAGTCAGTGACATGAGCCTCCATGGTGGAGAGAGACTGAGCCACCAGGACCTGTTGAAGGTGACAGCATCTAGTTGTCCCTTCTGCAGGGAGCTCTGGAGAACCACTGCAGCCGCTTGCTGCAGCGTTCATCTACCATTCTCCCACAGCCCAAGGTACTCATAGAATGGTTTGGTTTGGAAGGGACTTAGGGATCATCTAGTTCCAACTCCCCTGCCATGGACAGGGACACCTTCCACTAGATCAGGTTGCTCAAAGTCCCAGCCCACCTGGCCTTAAACATTTCCAGTGGTCGGACATCCACAACACCTCTGGGCAAATACTCAATATGTGTCTGATGGCTTTTGACC
Organism: Baryphthengus martii; assembly: GCA_013396935.1. NCBI lineage: Eukaryota > Metazoa > Chordata > Aves > Coraciiformes > Momotidae > Baryphthengus > Baryphthengus martii. The sequence continues at coordinate 15,629 of VWZK01021376.1, forward strand.
ACAAGAAAATCTTGTCATGCAGTTCATTAGGAGAGAGAGATTAACAGCCACTGAGCTATCAGCCCATCCACACACATGCTCTGACCCCTCTGTCCACCAAGTGGAGAGCTGATGAGATGCCGTTGCATTTGCTGTCGCTGCAAAAATTGCCAGTAAGTAGTCAGCAGACACTGCAAATCAAAGTTTTGAGTACTTTTTACCTCTCCCTCCCCCTTCCATTGCATGTTCGGGTACTTGTAGGTCCTAAGGCCTTGGCTTCATGCTCTAACCTTAGGCCTCACACAATTTTGAGCATACGTTTCAGCAGCCTTAGGTAGGATGTGCACATTCCTCACTTGTTTTACCACCACACCCAGACACCTTTAAAGCAAGAGAATGTTCCAATTGCTACAAAAGGAGCAGTAACCTGCTACTGTCAGCATACCTCTCCTGTCACTGGTGGAAAGTCAAGCTGTTCCTATAACGACTTGTGGGAGTCTGGCCCACAGAAAACCAACATGACAGGGGAAAAAAAAAAAAAAAACAACGAGTATAAGAGCTTCCTGCATGTTTTCTCCTTTAAAAAGCTCACTATGAGGTTAGACCAAACATTTTCTTGGTGACAGTCAGCAAGTAAGTTGGTTTAGCTTTGTCATGGACCAATCACACCCTTCAAACAATGCAGGAGCTGGTCACTGCCCCGAAGGTTAGCAAAATACAGAGGCAGAAAAAAAAAGAAGCATTCCTTAGTCCTGTTTCAGACATGAGATAAGGGCATCACTGAAAATCTGCTCCACTTGTGCAAGTCTGAGCCCAGGTCTCAAATGCAGTGCCTTTGCCACAAGACTTTGCTGAGAACAGACTCAACAGAGAGACACAACAACAAAAAAAAAAAAAAAAGAGACATCCCTTTGCTTTCCACCTTGGTCCTCCTCCTGTCTGCCTGCTCCTGGAATGTGGACGCAGCGCCAGCCTTCTGCTTATTTTTGAGTGGAGGAAGAAAGATCATATGAAGCACAAAAGCACATCCCCTCCCTGGAAGCAGCCTGCTCTCTTCTTTCCAAGAGAGTAAAAACTCTGCATGAATGTTTTATGAATCAGCCGTGTGTTCTTTTCAATGATGAAGACAGCTTGGCAATTTGGCCTGAAAAGGGGGAAGCTGAAAACCTACAGATTCCAACTGGCATGTTTTTAGACACGAACTTTTTCCTCCCATTGGAGACATTACCTTCGGTCACATCTAACTTGAGGAAGTTTCTCTACTATTAAAGAAATTGCGAATTATGTCCCAAGCATTACTCAGAGATGAACAAAATAGATTTGTCCCTTTTATAACCTCACTGAGTGCATGCACACACCGTGCTAATTGGTCACAATTTTGGTGCCCTCAGTTCAGCTTGATTTCCTGATTGCAGCCCTTTTACATTCCCAGCAGTCCACCATCTGCAGAGGCAAATGCATTTCAAGATGCAGAAGAGGCTAGATGAGGTTCTCCTTTGTTTAACCTCCCGCTGTATTGCTCAACCTAAAATAAATATAATTTAGAAAAAAAAAAAAAAACTCTTTGGAAAACATCATAGGTAGGGAGGAAGAAATTGCCTAAAATGATATTTTTCCTGCTATGCTAATCCCAGGCTGAATGCTCAAGTCCACTTCTCTCCACTGTCTTCAGGAGAGAGGTAAACAGCTTTTGTCAGACATCAGCTCTACTCTTGGGAGAAGGGAGCAGAGCAGATTGTTGAGAAGAGCGGAAATTATGATGAGATAGCCATGCAAGAACAAAACCAGAAAGGAGAGAAGGCAGAGGCAGCAGCCAACCATTTTCTGGAAGAAAACAAGAGAAGCTTGATGCAAATGGAGGGGTACACCATGCTACGTGCCATGTGCGCATATTCCACCATCCAGAGGCAACTTTCAGACCACCAAGGAAAACTCATCCTCAAAGTCCAAATACAAAAATAGCTCAAAAATACAGACCCTGGACAAGTACCACCAGCTCTATGGATGAGTAACACAGCACTATCTACAGTCAGTGACACAGAATGAACTGTAAGGTAACACGCTGAGCACCACCTCTCCTAGCTGAAAACAGCCCTCCCCATTCACAAACACACAAATACACCACATGCAATTCTCATTATATAGCAGTTGTCTCTGGGAAGCAAGAGGGTACTCTGATGGACATGACATGAATCATCATTTGCTGACCTTACCTCCCAAGAGTCATTTGTTTTATAAGCTCATCCTCAAAGGGAAACCAAATAACACTAATGATATTCATGGCAGCAGCATGAAACAGAGAACCCCCTGCTGCTGGCATGGACCACCATGGTGGTGGTGATGGTGGTAGTGTGACTGATGATGTGTGATGGCTGTAGAAAGGCTTACTCTCACTCAACAAGCCTCAAAGCTGAACCTCAGCACTTGCCCTTCAGCAACCTGCCTCTAAAAAGGCTTCACACACGGCACTCCCACCCCTCCTGTGGTCACTGTTAAACTATTATCTTTCCTCCTTCGTTTGCTGCTTCTGCTTTTCAGTATATCAAATTCACCTGAGGTCTCAATAACAACTTTACTTGTGTGGGAGGCTGATGAATGGGGCCACTATCAAGCAAGAGGAAGAAAGGGTGGAGGGAATAAGGATAAAGTGCCCTCATTTCAGTTATTCTTAGCACAATGTGGAGGACCATATAGGCAACCCAAGAACAAAAAGCAGCCACCCCAAGGCTGCTCTGTCTAGGATTAGGGGTCCTCCCTTGAGAATATGGTGACTCTGGCGGTGTCTTAACTGCAAGAGTCTGGCTCTTACTGTTACAGTCCAGGAAAGGTCCTGAATCTGATGGCCAGGGAAACCTGGTTTTGAACAGTTCAGTGATAGCTAAGCTTAATATGGTTCTGGTATGTTCAGTCCAGTACCAACACAATCCCTTTCCTAAAAAACTCTGACAATCTAAACAGATTAGACCGAGGATAAGAAAAAGTGTGGGAAGATTTGCCTGCAGTCAATTTACAGTTCAGTTGTAGTGCCAGAAACTTCATTACCACATCAATGCAGGTAGGTAGAAGAAAGATGGCTGACCATGGCTGTTTCTAGCAATGAGATGTGGGGAGAAAAGCTTCACGGTAATGCAGTCACCTTCAAAATCCTCTGCCACATGGAGCTTCCTCTTATAGGTGAGAATGTAAAGACAGATGTGCTCAATTTAGGCCAAGAGGGGATTAGGATGACAAGACATAAGGAAAAATAAAGCCCGTATAAAATCAAGGCAGTGAGGTCTGGTGAGGAATCCATTTAATGAAGGAAATACTCCTCTGAGTCTCAAATTTTAAGTTCATAAGATTGCACAAAGGAAGATCACTGCATTGCAGGAGGCACTGGAGAAACGTGAAGGTGGCAGAGTCGGGAAGGAGAAGAGAGCAGGGAGAGCATGAGAGCATCATAGCCATTTTTTAACTCTGCAGGCCTGCAGAGACATATAGAATAAACTGGCAAACACATTGCTCATTGCAATGCTAATTAACAAATTTGCAAGTTCTTCATCTCCTACAGATCTGCACATCAAAATTTCTTGCACCAGCCTTGAACTTGCTACCACCCAAGAAAGGAGCTCCAGGGTCTACCCTGTCAGACCTGTGTTGATGAAGATGAAGCTGGTGCTTCTGCACAGAAGTGTGGGAGTTGGAAATACTCTGCAGTCCCAGGAATTGATCTGCTGCCAGTTAATTTGTTAATAAACAAAAGGTCAGAGGCACTTCATCTAGAGCAGAGCTCTTTACTTGAGAAACTTTGCTAGAAAGTGCCTCGAGTGATGTTTTCACATTACAGTGTTAAAAGCACCTGCTCATATCTATTATCTATTTCAACCTTCCTTCTTCCTATGGTGGCCTTGATATAATCTTATAAACTGATTAGAAAACAAATTGGTTTGGATACCCGAGAACTGCACACACTTAAACAAGTTTTCCAAGCATTCATAATAGTTGAGTTCACTTTTTTACTTCAGCCGCGTCTGTCTAAACTCTGTGGCTTGGAACTAGGTTGCTCTTCTTGGGTTTGTGAGATGGAATAACTGAAATCTTGTGAGCAAATTTTACCATTTCTAACCTGATTAGTGAAAGAGCAAAAAAGCCCTGGATTGAGATTAAATCACTAGACCTTCTGAACATTACTAATCGTTACCACAGAATTGCCTGGATTGGAAAAACCTTGAAGGTCATCAAGTCCAACCTAACAGTGACAAGTCCTCAACAACCTTGTGACTTCCATGCTGAGGCTCATAGGTAGCTCCATTGTGCAGAAGTAGTATTAGGGGAGCTGAAACTTGCACTGCAACTGCAGAAGGGTCACCTTAACCTAAAGCATTGCCACTTGCAATTTGCAGGTTGAGAAGTATTTTGTAAAACATAACAGGTTTGCCTTAAACTTTGCTAGACTGCTAGATGACAGGACTGGCTACTAATTCACACAACAGATTCAGAATTAACCTTGCAAGTAAAGGATACAACTCCAGAGTAGCAGAGAGGTTAATTTTATCTCAATCTGCAGAGAGAACACAGTGTGATTATACTTTGTTGCAATTAAATCAGCTCTTAAAATGGTTTGGTCCAGCTGATATAAATGATGCCAAACCAAGTTAAAGTGATGAGATTAATGAAAACATATGTTTTCAGATACAGGTCTTGTACAGCTTTACAGGATAAAGTTATATGTAATGTATATAGGTAAAGCAAAAAACGTAGCACTGAATTTGAGTTGTACAGGCGAGATATCAGCCTTCCTCACCCTCAAGATAAACTCATCCTGTCCCAGGCAAGCTGTTAGATAGGCTCTAACAGTGTGGCTTCACCTCCATTATGCATACTAAAGGATGTAAGTTCTTTTATCAACCCATCTTAGTGAAAACTCGTTCACCATAAAGCTTCCCATACATCAGAGCTTTGAACTGGAAAGGTTTGCAAAGACCCTCAAGTTCAGCCCCTTGATATTTTGAGTATCTCAAAAGCTATCCCTTTTAAGCAATTTTGAAAGACTCTAAAGAAAGGTCGAGAGGCAGCTAAAGGATTTTGAAGCCTCTGGAGAATCAGCAAGGGAGTTTCATTGTTTAACCTCTTGCAAAAAAAATGGAGGGGACAGAGTCCTGCTGAACCTGTCCGGATTTATGGTGACAGTGACACAGACCTGCTGAGCATGGAGGAATGAGCCACAGGGAGTTTGTTGTAGGCCTAAATCTGGCCTAAGTAGCATTAAAGCTTGCCTTAACTATGATATGTCTGATCTTGAAAAATCTTACAGGTAGGTTATCGCTGTGTAAAATTGGAAGCAAGATAACTGTTGCTTTTGACTGATAGACTCAATGGGGAACTGAACTGTGAATTATTGGAATTTTTTGCTTCCTCAGACTCTGCTGTTAGCTTGCAGCAGCGTGCACTTATATATTTGTCAAACTCAACCAACAAAGTCACTAGGTCAGTAAGCAAAGGCATAGAGAGTATCAGTGCGCTGGTAACTACTCAGCTATGTAACTGCTTAACAGAGGCACAGGCTTTGAGTTTGACCTCAATTGCAACTAGAAAGAAACTTAAAGAATATATCCTTTTAATACTTGATGTCCCTCAGGATGACTCAGCTGTGCTGCTGATAATGGAAATGATCAGCAGAGAAAATTCATGGAGAATGGGTATTTAGGTGCCCAGAGCTAACAAGTTTTCTTGGATAAGCATCAGCCTTGGGCTGTAGTTTTGAAGCTAAGAGGATGTTACCTGAACTCATAACAGCGGGAAACCCTGTGACAGCAAATGCGATGCTATGCCTAACACTACCTACTAAGATCCCTGTTGCTAACAGAAGATGAAGAACATGGGACTCAGTGCACACATTAACTGAGTGGCCAAGACTCTTGACAAGAGACAGCAAACAGAACTTCCTGGGGCTCTCCAAGTAAACAGACAAACCTTCTTGACATATTTTATCCATCTACCGTCTCTTGGAGAAGGTGTTCAGAGCTGGTCTTGCATACAGTTAGAACACTGAAGAGCTCTGACAGGCATGGGGCGTAACCTGTCCAGGGGAGATGGCAGGCGGATCTGCTGCATCCCTTCACTTCAAACAATGAAGAACACACAATTTGAGGCTAAGGAGATTCATTTTTAAGGTTGTGTTTGCTGTTCTTCATGGAGTTTGGGGCTAAGACAGTCCCTTTTGAAGGCTGTATTGGTCTTTACACTTCCAGCTGTGCATCACTCCAAGCCTGTGTATGCTTTTGGGCATGTCTTTCTAAGCAGGCATGAGCAAGGCAGGAGAAGCATTTAGGACCGGTGTGCTTCCCTGTGGAGTCCCAGAGGGGAGTTGTTTCCCCCTTTCAAAGCCTTTGAGTTTTGTGGAAGGGAAATGCAGCCAGCAGGATGCACTGGGCTGTTGTACTGGGGTTTTTGTTAATGTCTGGCTCATTTCTGCTGGAAATTGCAAAAGCTTTCCTGTGGAAGAAGCAGGGAGTTTGGCCCTTCATGTGCATATAGACTGTTATATATCTAAATTGAGAGAAGCACGTGAAACACCAGAACAAAACAAACAAGGTGGCAGGAATCATACAGTTCAAAGGTAAGTAAAACTACTGCACAGAAGTCTGTGGATACGTATTTTAAAAAATTTTTAAATGCCTGTGACTCTTAATTCAACATTTTTCTGTGTTTACAAGTCTACACTAGAAGAGGAAAAATCCCTCTTTCTCTTTTTTTGGGTGGATGAGAGGATATGCAAGAGAAACTTTGGCTGCCTGAATTGAAAACTAAATTATTTATTCTTTCTAATAAAGTTCTTTAAAGAGCTATAGACACAAAAACCTGACATTAAATTCTACCTATGCACTACAGCTCCTTCTCTGCCTTTCCACCTTTTCCCCCTTCCCCTCCCGAATGGAACAAAATACCTATCCCAAGATCAGAGGGGATCACGCCTGGGAACAACAGACAGCCCTGAGACACTCGTGTCTCTCTCGGGCTTTCCGAAATTGTCCTTGCTGGTCTCAGTGCCGGCAGCTTGGAGAGCAGCTCGAACGCGGGATGGAGCAGGGAGCCTAAAAATTTCATTCTGCAGAGAGACCTCTAGTGTTTTTCTTTCTCCATGTCCTGGCAGAGTTCCTCCAAAGTACAAATACGCACAGAGCTCCCATTGTTTGCAGCCCTTCACAAGCCCACTGATCCTAATATGGAATTCAGCAGGAAACCCATGATTTCCTGACACACAGCAAGCTGGAGAAAGAAAGGAAAAACTCCATTAAAAACCTCCAGGCTCTCCTCCATGTTAGAAATGAAATGGAAAATGGAGTGGATTTAAGAGGAATCCCCGATTCCCGCAGCCAAGCTGGAGGAAGAGAGACGCGAATCAAAGCCACAGGCTGCTGATATTTTTTAAGTTGCAATAAATACTGAGAACTCCAGGACAGGATGAGGATTTCCTGACTCGGACAAACGATAAAGGACAGATCGCTTTTTTAAATGATATTATTCTCTGTATATTTAATTTATTCACCTCGATGATTCTCTTGACTGATCTGGTAATTGTTAGAAGCGTCTGTGACAGCCTGGAAACATTAGTATGATTTCCTGAGTTTGAGATTTGCTGTCTCCCACCCCCCCTTCCGAACTCAGGAAAAGTCAATACAATCGCACTTCATTTTTCCTTCATGTGCACTTGGAAGTCTTGGGAGCAGCAGGAGCGGCGGCAGCAGCAGGAGCAGCAAGAATGAACTGCAAGGAAGAAGATGACAACTGCACTGACGGGAGCAGCAATAACAAGAAGAAGATGTTAAAATGTGTGGTGGTTGGGGATGGTGCAGTTGGGAAAACCTGTTTGCTGATGAGTTATGCCAACGATGCCTTCCCGGAGGAGTATGTCCCCACTGTGTTTGACCACTATGCAGGTAAGAAAGTACTTTAGAAGAAATTTAAATGAGAGCTGCAGGAAGACCAGGTGGGAGGTAAAGGAAGATCAAGGAGAGGACAGTTCAAAGGGGATGCTTGGGTTACTTGTCCAGGAATGGGATTCAGGCCTGGATGGTAGCCAGGCAGCTTAGATGGCAGCTCATACAATTAGGGCAATACAGGATTTATCCAGAGAACTTATTTGTTTGCTTTAGCTTTTTATTTTGGTTTTGGCAAATAAGCAGTGTTAGTGATGCAATTAAATACACGGGATTTTTGGGACAACAAATATAAAAATCAGCCTCCATCAATTTGTATTCTTGATTTGTTTTAGAAATCCTGAAGTTCTGAACTTCACAGGCTGCAGTTATGATGAATTATATACAGATACATAAAAATACATGCTATCGGTGATCTTGTACCTCCTGGCAAGTAATGCATAAATACTTACAGGCTATTTAAGGAGTAATCTCTGACTAAAACAGCATAGTCTCAGTGCTATCACAATATAACTCAAAGACACTTGTTACTGCATCTGTAAATACATTTCAATGCTATAACTTGATGGTAGAAAAAGCAGAAATGGTCGTTGGTTTGAGTACTTTAGAGTGAGGAAACTTGTAGTATAACAAAAAAAATATGAACATAATCAAAATCATAATGATGTTCACTGCATCACTGGGCAGAGCAGACCCACAGATTAAGTACAATATTCACAGGCCTCTTTTCTGTAGCAATCACTTACTTTACCCAGCTGTGTCAAAAGTTATCACGCAGATGATGGGATAGGCTAAAACCATTGCTCAAATCTCTGCTTAAATTTTCTTACGCCAAATCCTGATGTTTTTCCTCTCTCACTACTCCTTTGGCTTACAGTTGTTGTTTATGAGATCTCTGAAAAACAGATTCTAGAAGCACTTCAAAACTCATTGCTTATCTTGCAGCAGCAGTTTCCCTCATTCTGTCCCCACCTCCTTAAAAAACTGAATTTTCATGGCGTGGCTTATCATAGATTTAGTATTCTGTAATGGGAAAAATCTCTGTTTTCATTCTGGCTTTGTGTCAGGTTTAGCAGATGAACTGGCCAAACAAGAAGGCTGTGTAATTGCAGAATTTGATCCATGGAAATGTGAAGACTTTTTCCTCCACAAGAGTGGGCAGTGTCACTTCTAATGCAAGCAATGCTCTTTCCTCTACCCTTCCCACCAGACAGATTAAACAACCATTTTAGAAAATAAAGCCTTTACACCAACAAGATAAAAGAACACTGCACAGTGGAAATAAGTACTTTCATGAACCAAAAACCCTAAGGAAGCCCGGCTGCATGAATTTATGCTTTACATTGCAACAGCACCCGCTTTCGCATGATAAGCTGAGATCTGCTTGTCCCTTACAGCCTCACTCCCCAGAAGTACAGCAGTCCCAGCATCCACTGCCCTTTACTCTCTCTCATGCCCTGAAAATACCTCTGCAGATGGAAAAACCCGTACAATGACCAGTACCAGACCATGTACGCATCATCCTGCAGGCTGTGTAGTTTTGGTGTGAAAAAGGGGCACACACGCGCACACCTATAGGTGCTGGTGCCAGCCAGAAAGGCTGGCACTGGATGTGGGCACCACTCCAAGTTTCTCTTCCCTACCCAGCCCAGGTGACACGCAGGGACTTGCTTTGATTTTGCTTCCTTCCTGTCAGAAGTCGCAGAAAATGCCAGTAGGCTCAAAAGTTGCAAGATGAAGGGTGTCACTACGCAATCCTTATTTCCTCAGGGTGCCAGGTAAAGGCAGTATGCATGCACTTTTAAATCAGGCTACATTTTCAGAGTTTGAAGATTCAGACCACTAAGGTATCTCCAGCAATTCTTATTTTCCTTCTTAACTATTATAACACAGAAATGTAAAATAATAATGTTTTCAGTGAGAAAGTTCAGAAAGATAAAGGAAAAAATAGCTCTGTATATTAACATGCTATTCTGAGACAAACTCTATCCAGCAGCAGCAGGGGTCAAAGCTAGCACTGATCAAAAATGGAATTACAGATTTTTGAGAAATCACATTGTTTGTTAAACCAATTTCACTACAAAACTGCACACAGGATTGAGCAGTGGAAATCACTTCTGGAGCAGAGTGTTGGAAAAAAAAAATCTCACTCATAAAACATAAAAATATTACATGTTATAAAGTACAACATAACCTATTTAAAATATTGCCCGTGTTGAGAGAGGAAAGAGCTCACTTGAGGCAACCTTACTCCTGAGTTTACAGCCTGTAGGATATTCTGTTGCAACAGCCCCTTCCACATCTATCTGTATGGCAGCCCATGGTCAAGAGGAGGGGTGGCACCACAGTACCATGGGCACAGGAGTACCAGGGACATGATTATATCACAGGCACTGTGGCACACAGGGAGGCTTCACATGGACAGATTCTGCAGGGTGGTTGAGGCTCTGAAAAAAGCACATGGGAATTTACCTGAGGGAACTGGTTTGATTGCCCCTGCTCCTGCCCTTGCCAAAATCAACTGTTGCAATTTCCCCAAACAAGCTGAAATCGTTTGATTCAATTCTTCCATGCTGGAAATGCTCAAAAGCAATTAATTGCTGCAGAGTTTTGTGAAACTGAACTTTCCAGTGAAGGTTTTTCACCCAGGCATCATTACCAGCAGTGGTGTGTTAGCAAGTGCTTTCTCTTGCCTCACCAGTTTGTGACCTGGTTGTGAGTCCCAGGGCATTTACCAATTTCCTTCTTTCTAATGAAGAAGGTAGGGGGTGGGAAGAGCATTAAAACTCTAGGATTCCGGTGGTGATCTCAGAGCAGTTTCTCACTGCCATGACTCCAGCAACTTGGGAGACAGTGATGCTATCCAGCCCAGCATTGGGAAAAGCTCCAGATGCACCATCACTGTGGCCAAGACATTAACTGTTCATGGCCCCGCAGCACCAGACACATTTGCTTGCTGTGCTCTGTTGCATCTTTTTAATTCCTTCCCTGGGCAGGTTTTCATGGCACAGGTGAAACAGGTGAACATACGGACAAGGATGGCCCAGAGGAAACAGCCAGCATTGCAAAGGGCAGAGCTGCAACAGTATTAGATCTAGAGGATACTTTAGTGCCTTTCACATGAAAGGGCTTGAAAACACTTTAGAGGCAGGCTGGGCCCAAATTTTATAAGAAAATTAAAGACAGTAGATAGATTTCACTCGGGGAAGGAACAGGTCTCCTGCAGATAACTCATACAGCATTTACAGCTCAGATACAGCAATGCCTGGGACGAAAGTCTGTTGGTATATGCAGCTGCACTTGTACAAAAGTCCAAACCAGTTAGTAGCTCCACACTAGTAATATTCTGCCACAGATCTCACCCACAGTCCACAAAAATGAATTTGTTCAGGGCCTGTTGCCAGGGCTGGGATGCAATAGATGCAGAGTCGGGTCAGGTGCAAAGCCAGACAGATGGGGAAGGCAAATTTGTGACTTGGATACAAAAATGGTTTCTTTTGTTGGATGCGTGGAAGTTTATGAATCTGGTTCTTTCTCAAGGCATTTTGAAGAGGTTTTGCTGGAGGCTAGAGCCCTGAGCAGGCTTCCTTACCTTTGGTGAATTTCCAAGTCCCACACTGAAAGGGTCTAGCCAGAAGGTAAATGGCTATCTCTAGGGCAGGCAAACCAAAGTGCAACTGCAGTGACAAACAGGATATTACTGGCAATAACTGTAACAATAGCGTGTTTGGACAGTGAGTAGATGCTTTAACATGCCGGTTCCATTCTGTCTTTTGAACATCAAATGGTGATTTTTTTCCGTGAGCAAAGGTCTCTCAGCCAGCCTGACTTGTATTGTGTCTAGCTATGTGAGGTTATAAATGTTTAATTAGTGTTGAGGTTGTACAACAACTGAAATTCAATTCAATTACTAGCAGAGTTGGTTTAATAGTGCCCAAAATTAACTGACTTGATCTGCAAAATACAGAAGGGAGACCGGTCTTATTTATTACTTAGGCAGCCATCAAGCATCTATTTGATATTCCTCAACTCTAAAAACACCCAGCAATTTTAACATGAAATTCATTCACCCTGAAGGTTTTATTCAGACTTCCTAGAGAGGTGGTTGATGTCCCAAGCCTGTCAGTGTTTAAGAGGTATTTAGACAATGCCCTTAATATGCTTCAACTTTTGGTCAGCCCTGATGTGGTCAGGCAGTTGGATTAGATGACTGCTGTAGGTCCCTCCAGTTGGAACTGGAATTCTATAGTACATTTTTTTAAAATGCAAAAAACCTCGGTGACCAAGAGGCAGTACCAATGCAATGCGTACTACTTTGGCCCACTGCGCAGACAAAGGTGAATGGATTCATTAGACAGTTGAAGTCTAAGGAGAAGGTGGTGCTGAGTAAACTGTGCAATTCAGGCATAGCATATGGATGAACATCCTACAAATAGCTTTAGGAGCCAAATTTATATCTTTGGTAAACAAGGTAGGTCAATGCCTCCAAAGGAGAACTGCAAAGCATCTGCACTAAAGACATAAAGTAGATGGCGTAAATATGTCCCTCCCTCCCCTTGTGCGCCGGCACAAACTGGCGAACATTTATAAATAGTGAATCCATTTGAAAAAAATTAGCAGTGGCATGTGATCAGCTAATGAATAGCATACAGAATAGTTCAGCCATGACTGAAGCTCTGTAAATTAAAAGCAGTATGGAAGCCGGCTGTTAATCCCTGTTAGGAGACATTTTTTTGTTCTTAAGTGATGATTCAATCTAATCTGTCTGACTTTACACTGAAGTGGTCTGGAGTGCTTATCAGTCTTGCAAAGCAGTGATCCCAACCTTACTGGGCAGGCAAGCCATGTGGGAAAGGAGAGTTTTCTACTGTGGCACTTCTATTAGCATAGAAGCAGTACTACTGCTCTTGCCCAGAGCAGTCAGCTTGTACTGGTGCAAATCCATAGATGTATTGCATCCCACCCTTATGCCACAGCACTGACTTAAATCCCCGTTCCCCATGTCCTCCCATGAAAGAAAGTGGTTGAAAGTGAGCTGTCAATGATCGTGGCTGGCCATTCTCAGTCCTGGGGCAGGCAGGAGCACTCAAGGGAGACTGGGACCACCCTGACACCAGTGACAGGCCATGCAGAGCAACTTTGCCTTGCAGCCTCTCCCCATGGGTGAGGAACCACCAGCCAAGACATGGCATAAGCCAGATGGGAGCAGTAACATCCCAAATCTCTCCAGCTACAGGCACAACTGCACATCTGTCCACACTTCTGATATGCTAGTTATTTTTAATTGACTGCTAATGCCCATGGGCTTCAACTCACCTCTGCCTGCCATGCTGTGTAAGTAGTGACTTAAACCCCATCCCCTCACCTTTCTCCCCACCCCTCTATTGAAACTTTACTAGACATTGAAGAGACTACCCAAGGAGATTTGCAGTTTCTGCATGGGTGCTGTCGTGGGAGTCTTCACACTAACACATTCTTGAGACAGTTGTCTCGTATAAACAGTCTTGGTAGCATATTAGAGAAACCCTTCACACAGTGTTTGGGGTCATTAAACTGAAAGAGCTATAAATAGCACTGAAAGAGAGCTGTTATGTTTATTTGCATGAATGCTTACAGTGGGATTTTTTTCCTTTTAATGTTCATCCAATTTTGATCGTACAGATTTGAACTTTATCCTTGAGACAAGAAAGCTTTGACTCGCTTAAGATCTGGGTCTTTAGACCAGCAGCCACAGAGTAGGTATGTTCATTTCACCTCTCAGGAGCTAGAAGGATTTTTCTGCCAGTTTTCCTGGTGTCATCCAGATAAACCAGGGATCTCAATAAAACTTCATGGCTGGCATTTATAAAGGTAAATTTTACAGAATTGCTAATTTTAGGCTCCCCACAGAAGATTAAATTCTGAGTCCTGTCTCACATAAGGCAGAGGAGATCAAGTGACCATCAAGATTTTTCATATCCGGGAAGCCTAGATAGTCTTTATACCAAAAGTGTTCTTTTTGCCTGAATCACCATGGTTATTGCACATTCAGATGAAACAGGCACTACATACACCCTCAAATGTCTTAAGACTTTTTTCTTCTGAAGGTGTTCGACTATATGCAAAGGCTTGACATAACTCTCTCTCATATCTCTCTTCCTCACACACATCCCTGTATTGTCCTGCAAGTGCACAACCCACATGAAGCCTGTGGAAAGAGAGGTGTGTGCATGCTTTGTGATCCTATTTACTTAGAGCAGTGCTGCAGAAACGATCTGCTTTAAGTGCTGTGGTGCCAAAGTCCCAGTTGTCCCCTGGCATTGCTGTGGCTGGGCAGGAGCCTGGAGCACCTGAGCTGCTTCCTACCTTTGCCTCTGACTCTGTTATACAGCTTTTCTTTGTACTGGTGCCATTCCTGGTTTGAATTTATACCAATAAAAGCTTTATACTACAAAGACACAGTCCCTCCTCTACCCACCAACATCTTGGTGATCACTCAGGACTCAAATGACAGCCCAGAAGCTGCTGCAGAGAACTGATTTCTTCATCCAATATCAGCAGTTAATGGATGTCCTTGTGCATCAGGCACAGCAAGGGACAACACTGTGCCACAAAGAACATTTACAGTCTGAAAACTAGACATAAACTACAACGCACATCAGGAAGGACAGTGCCAGGAATGGGAGGAGCAGATGAAGCAGACATGTTAATTTATGCAAACTTACCCGCCCTAAACCCCACTATACTATTTTGTATCAGCTGTGTGGTGTTTGAAAGGCAATGGGAAACAAAGAATACAAAGCAAGGAGTTAGACTAAATGTGTATTGGTGGTCTAGGTGTAGAATGATGGGGCTTTTTCAAAGGTCAACCACAGTCCTGAGGGAATGGGTTGGAGAGACAAGAAAGTCAAATGGCTTAAAAAGAAATAACTCTTTGCGTGGTATATGATTATTACCATACAGAAGTTACTGAGGACAAAATTTTAACAAAGTCTGCGGAAAGGGAGGTTGGATGTGACGTCAGGGAGTTTGGCAGCTATCATAAGCTAATGGAAGACTTTTGCAAGAGATCAAACGTGGACTGATACCACCTTCTGTTAGAGGCCAGGATAAAAACCTAAATATGGTCCAATGAATGACAAATTATCTTAAATCTGCTCACTGCTGCGTCAGAGGTGAGGACTTGACTGACTCCCTGGGCTGTGAATTTGACCTGATCCAGCACTTTTGTACTCAGTGCTATAGACTTTTTGGACTGATTTTTCTAGTATATAGATGGGCAAACAAATTTTGAAGTTTTGCAGCATTCTTATGCAGCAATGGATAAGAGATGTGGAAGGATTTGTCTTGAGCACTGAAAGTGTTAACAGTGATGAGAAAGTGACCCTTTCCTTCTCTACTGCTCCAGAACAGTCAGTCTTGGTCTTTCCCTGATCTCCTAATCAGGGTAACATTGCAGGAGGTGACATCAGCAGAGGAAACCAAAACTGAAACTGTGGCCTCTGGCTCTTGAAGCACAGTCTCTACATCTTGAACTAGCAATCACATCCACTATCTTAAAATCAATAATTGACTTAGTACATGTGGCCAGCCATCCACCCCAGGGGGGGAAAAAAAAAACCCACTCACAGGTGGTACTGACCAGGTACAGGTTGACAGCCAGGCAGATGCTTCTCAATAGCAGGTTCTCCACATGTAGGGACCAAAATAAAAACCAAAGTCTAAGCAAAAAATTCCTAGACATGTACAAACTTTTAGCAGGATGTGGCAGTAACTAAGCCATCATAAGGGTGACTGCCTAAGTCAATGTAAAATGCCTCCACTAAAACTTCCTTCTTATTTTCTGTTCTCTTGATAAAAATTGATGCCTTGATGTCTATAGTATTGGTACACATGGCTGCTACCATACCTCACGGCATATGTTTTGCCCTGCAGGCAGTGCCTTTCCTATGTTCTAACTTTCCAGTTGTTATGGCCAGACCTAATGACATCATGGAAATGGCAAAGCATGAGGAAGAGCAAACATATTTCCTTCAATTGTTCTGTTCAGACAAAGTCATTAAACAGTAATGACATCTCCTGTCAAATTATTCTTTATCTTTACAATGAAAAAAATCCAAGTCATTTTATTTCTAGTCTGCTTTTAAGAGTGATCACTCACCAGTCTCCTGTCAGATATATTGTTCTTGTATACCAAGGTATCGATCTTCCAGCTAAGTCAGGGAATAAGTTACTGAAGAATGAAAGCTTTATGAATTGTCACTACAAGTTCCATCCCACGAGGCACTGAATGAAGGAATTCTAGACTGGATTTATGGACTGATATCATCTCTTTTCCTCAAATAAGATCAGGGAAAATGAGTTTTTAAATAATGTCTAATAATTAAAAGCTAAAAAAAAAGTAAGTTGATTTGCCTTATTTATCATCACGCATTATTCACATTCAGGCTCAGAAATCTCTCACCCAAGACAAGCCATGCTACCAGCAGCCTTCGCTGAGTGCAGGGACTAGATTTTACACACAGCTTCTACATGTGCTAAAATGCTCAAGGGTCATTCATCATCCAATGACTTTCTCATGTACCCAGACAGACAGGAAAGCTCTCCCAGATCTGACAGTGACTCATTACACCTCCCTGCGATCCCAAGTGCCATCCGTCATGTCTCAGCAGTAAGGATAGAGCCAGCTGAGTGTAGCAAGGGAGGACCCAATGATACAGTCCAATTTTGTGGTTGCTACCACCTTTGGCTGAAGTGGGTACAGATCTTGTTATGCAGTGATGACTTTTCCTTAGTATTTGTTCTGTGGCATACATAGATCCAAAGATCTATGACCAAGAGCAAAACCCTCTTCTTAAATGGGTATCACTGTGGGCATGGAAAGTCATATGAGATTAAACAAGATGGCTCAGAAGGGCCCTGGGGGACAGAGTGTCATCTGTGGCACTTCCTGGGAAATAGTGTCCCCAGCTAGTCCCCATAGCCAAAATGGTATATTTAGGATCCCAGGGAAGGCATGAAAGACCATGAGAGCTTGGTGTTTCAGCTAGCACAATTCCCCAGACTTAGAATGGGTCCAGTGTACCAACAAATCCAGCAATGGGGTTGCCTTTCTGCCTGGCACAAGCACAGCAATTAATCCATAAATATGAAATGCAGCAGCCAGCCTCAGGGGAAGAAAAGGCTGGAAAAACCATTCACTCACAGGAGAAGCACTGGAAAAAGAAAAAAGCTCCCAAAGGAGGTGGGTGGACAGCTGTAAAAATATTCCCAAGCACAGTGGCACAGAAGGCACAGCCAGGAGGGTGATGGCTTGGGAGCAGGACGGGAAGAGCAGCACAGCACTGTGGCAGGATCCTCACTCCTGGTTCAGGACAGTATGCAGGTGTAACATGAAAATAAATGGCAGTCCCAGGGAGGAGCACAGAAGCCAGCACTTCAGCATTTGAAAGAGTTAAAGAATTGTGCAGAGGGGCTGGACAGAAGAGTCCTACCATAGTGTAGAAAGATGCCTGAGATGACTCACTAAAACTACTTTCCAACCCCTGTAATTCTGAGGGAATGGAGGCCATGTCTCTTATTAAAGACTCTGGCACAGACATCCAGCTGTAACTTTGAAGTAATGATATTAACAGGATCTGCTAATGCTTGGCTTTCTGCAGACTTTAAGGAAAAGCACAGCTTCAGCAATGAGTGGGAAAGCCTACAAGTTCAAACATAACATTAATTTTTATCCCCTGGGAGATGGGACAAAAAGAGCATCTATTTACAATAATAACGCTGCTTCGCTGAGAACAGACCATAAGGAAAATCCCATAAGGTTGGAAAATGTGTTTTAAGTTCACAAAGTGTCTCATGCTCCAACTCCACAGTGGGCAGCCATCCAGCTGCTATAAGCAGCTCTGTCCTCAAAAGCCAGACCCTCCCCATCTCAGACACTCTCAGCTTCTGAGCAATCTCCGAGATCTGTTTCAAAACTGGTTATCTGACCTCAGCATACTTTCCTCCAATAACTAGGTGTAGAGTCATCATCTTTTTAAAACTTGAGGACTCATTTGCTTGAGACCTTGTTCACAAGGAACAGAAGTGCCAAGATCTAATTTTTGACTTAAAAGGTGAGGTGCTTCCAGCAGGAAACCTCGGTTCTGGAACAAACTTGCACTGAAAATGCCTCCTGAGACCATCACTTTATTGCTATATATATATATAAATTTTATCATGCAACGGCTTGTGGAAGTAATGCCCAAAAATTCATGTAGTCCATTCAAGCCTGGACAAGAGCACTGCTCTTAATAGGTTGGGTTGTATGATCATGCTTCCCAAATGGCTCCACATGGGCACAAAAGCTTCACTGCGAATCAGAGTCTGTCTACATAGAGATCTTTATTTTTGTGTAGCTATAACTACACATAGACCTTTTCAGCTCATCAAAACACAAAAGCACTGTAAAGTCAGTTGTAATTTCTTTCTAGTTTAATCCCGTTTTTGCTTTCAGAAATCTTGCCATTAATATTTTCAGCAAAAGCATGAACAGAATCTAAGAGGATATTAGTATACTCTCATTTAAGCTCTTTGAAAGATCCTTTGTCTTCACATTGCTGCTTTGCTTTATTCTGTGCATGTGACCAGTAAATCTCAAAAAAAAATCAAGTACAATTCCCTTCATCTCATTGCCTTCTAGTTACTGCTTGGAATATTTTAAGCCTGTTCCAGGAATACAAAGGAGTAATATCTCTCATTAAAAAGTTATGTGCAAAACAGCTTTAAGAAAGTATTTTTCCAGGAATACCATCCATGAAAACAGGATCAAACTCAACATTAAAAGAAGAGTTCATGTTCCAAAAATGTATTTGTTTAATCTGCCAGAAACCAGGCCTTACGGAAGAACTCCAAACTTGCTGAGCCAGTTCATGATATCATTAATATGGAGAGTTTCCCTTGTCATGCATAATGTTCTCTGATGGAGTGTGCCACTTGGAGATCTGCTGGGAATTTACCTAAACCGTTCAGTTTGGTTTAAGTCCAGAGGGGTGAGGTTGTTGTGGTTCTTGTTATTTTAATATTTTAGAGTGTTAAGTGCATTTTCTCCCTCTGGGAAACTACTAAAGTGGTGAAATACTTCATTCTTCCATTATTTGAAGCATATTGCCCAATTTATCTCTTTTCCTGTAAAAAAGTTGCATGTAGCAATACTGTAAGTCCTTCCTCTTGCTTCCAAGGAAGGAAGCAGCAACAGTGAGTGTGAATGTAGAACGAGGACCCCAATCTGAATTAATGTTTGGCAGAGAAATTTTATGCCAAGAAAATGGCAGAACAAGAATAATTTGTGTTGCCTCCATATGGTGTTCCCAACTGGGTTTCTCTTCCCCTGCCCTCTATTTAAATGCATGAATGTGAGAGATTATAAAAACCAAAACAAACAAGCCTTGTGACAATTTTGCAAGGAAAACAGTATTTTGAGACTATGCCCAACAGGGTGGAAACTCCTGAGGTCACAAGAAAACCTTGTGCCTGGCTAAATGCATTCACAGTACATTATGGCAAGGTGCACGAGAATTCATACCAAGACCACCTGACTAGACAGCACCTTGTGCTTCCACCATATTACACACTTCCATGTCTTGGTTTCCTTTCTGCAGTTCCCTCCATCTTTCAGAATTAATAGCTGCATTTCCTTTTCTCAGTATTTCCTACATGGCCTTTTTCCCCACCTGAAACGTTACAGAAAGACAGTTTGTCTTTCCAAAGTATGCTTGGCTGCAGCATAGGACAGAGCTGGCCAGAACTAGACATGGGTCCTGAAGAGCTATCCCTGAGCCAGCGGGGTCCAAAACCAAACCACAGACATTGTACACATAGCAGCTGCCCCACAAGCACCGAGTGATAATTATTACCATGTGGCTCTTCTGATTTCCTCAAGTGCTGCTGAGCTGGCAAGGACCACAGCTGGCCAGGGCATGAGAGCAGATGTTCTTGCCTTCTGACAGATGTCAGCTCTACCTGATGGAAAATGCCATCCAAGATAAGTGAAAAATCAAGAAGCAGCCAGATGGGGCTTTGCAGGACAGTTGTGGGACAACCTCACAGTGACCACTATCCATTGCAGAGATCATCCAGTAGCCACCTCTTTCCTAGCAAACCTGTGCCACAGCATACAATAAAACCCATTATCTCAGCATTTCTTCTTGTGCATAAGCTAGGGAAGATCAAAAAAGCCAAGTAGCTGCATAAGAAACTAAAAGAGCCCAAGAAAACAGAAGAATTGGAAGAGGGTGGGAAACAAATGTACATCCTTAGAGGATGGAGGGGAAAGGTATGTTTAAGAGAAGACAGTCCAGAAACAATCCATAAACCATAAAACAAGTGACTTGTGATAACTATGTTTTAGGGAATATGACTCATGATTTTGAGCTTTTGGGGTTAGCAAAAGTTCTGTCCAGAGCATTTTTGATGAACTATCCCACCAGGACAAAATGCTGATTCATGAAAGTTGAAGCATTTTTTAAATACTTGGAAGGACAAATTCTTGAGGTCCAGGGCCCTCTGGCTATTTCTGACAGCACAGCAAGAAAGACCTAAATTGAAAACAAAATATCTGAAGGTTTTGTTTTCATTCCATTGTAAAATGAAAATAAATTCTAAAACCTCAGAAGCTGTTGCAAAGCTGAATTATCATCCCCCTGGCCAGTTCTAGTTGGTTACTGTTATTATCCATTTTACAGTTATTGTACTGTAATCATTATTATTCAAAGGCAGACTTAGTCCCACTTCCTCTAGAAGAAATGTTTGTGCAACAAAGACAAAAAATTCCAAGGAGAGAGTCTCACATAACACGAGCTCAGGTGTTGTTTTAGGCTCTCTTAATATGAAGAGCAGCAATGGTTGCAAGGAGAGGTTGGCAATCCCTGAAAGCCTTGGCAAACCTCGTGGCAGAATCAGGCAAGCACTTAGGAGAAAAGTCTTTGAACTGACTGTCATTCATTATGCTTTTAATCTCTCTGGTACAGGCTATCTGGTTTTTTTCTCCTCCTTTGATTACTTTTGTTGTCACATTACTGTCTAATAAATTCACATTTCTAATTAATAAGACTGCATAGGTTTGACTTCCAGAAGAAACTTGGCCCAAGTGCTCTCAAAGGTTTTTAAAATACATCGTCTTTCTGCCAGACACAATCTTGCTCCAGTGGGTGATTCCCAAAGTCAGTGACACTAGAACAAGGACTTCAGCCATGATACCCAGTGGACCTGGAAGAAGGTGTGTCTAGGGCCACATTGCAGTGATGCTGCTTGCAGATTATGGAGGAAATACACAGTAAAGGAACTGACTGGGAGCTCGTGCCATATTAAGATAGGAAGAACACCATCGTGGTTAGGGGAAATCAAGATGTGAGCAATTAGTCTGAACTTGAAAAATCAACCTATATTCCAGCTTCTGAGATCATTTACTATCGGGTCACTTTCAGGATTCCTCCCATATAGCTGCATTTCCATTACCTGTTACATTAACAAACCAAGATGCCCCTATTTGATAGAAAGGGTTCATTCAGTAAGCCAGAAGATAAAATGACCTGTCCTTCCCAGGAGCTTCTCAGAGGGCTCAAAATCCTGCCTTAGTATAAATTACATCTGACCTAAGGAAGTTCATCTGGGGTATTTGAAGACCAAGGAATTTCAGGTTTCCTATATAAGCCACCCTTTTTAATGTGCTCCTGCTGTGAGGTGTCAGGCAAGAATAAAAACAGAGCCAACAGGGGTAACAAGAAGGCACTACCAGTGGGGCCTAATGGATTTCCTTCCTTAGAAGAGCTGGAAGCATAACCTGAGAGACTGGTTTCATTTCCCAGTGAGTGTGGGTATCTAAAATTAGATATAGTCTCCATTAGTTGTAAATATTTATGCCTCTTGCCATAATACATAACTTTGATGATCTTCAGTATGAGGAAATTATGGCAAATCAAAATGTATTTGGAAACAGAGGAGATAATAGATTTTTAGGCAATCCTTTTGAAAGTTAGCTATGCTCACACAAACTTCTAAGTTCATTTGGTTTTGGAAGATTCACAGTGCTGGGAGCAAACAAATTTAAATCAGGAAATCTTTGAAGGAGTGCATAGCATATAATAAAAGGCCAACAAGTAGATGAATAAAATAAGTGAAAGAAGATCATTTCCTCAATGCACTTCTGTTCAAACTGTTAAGCTCCCAGGAAATCAGAATTAAGATATTTATGACACATGATAGATAATATCAAAAAGAATATATAAATTTTTCCCCTTTAATACTTCATTAATTATTTGCAGGAGGTGCAAGGAAGTACTATTAATAGCTGCAGTATTTATTTTTGTCAAAGACTTACTAGATTACAAAGCTACATGTTTGGGGATTTAGGTTCCCCCTCCAAGTTTCTGTGTTTGCTGTATTAACTTATATAACTAGTTACAGAAGTGCCTATAATTTACACTTCAGTGAATTTTTCTCCAAATCATTTGCCCAAGTGCCTTCTACTAAGCAAAGACAGCTGTCCTAATGCCACCCACCATTTCACAGATGCAACCCGTGCTAATCATAGGAAATAGTAAATGAGCTTTATTTCTCTCCAGGCTTTTTTAACAGTATGTAGAGAATAAAGAGATTGATAAGCAGGGGAATACATACACTGTCTCAGGATGGGGCAGGGGCATTCCAGTGTTGGAAAATCTCCTATATACCTTCTCAGACAAAAGCAACTCCACTATAATCCCGATAAGGGCCAGAGGTCACCAGCAACAATAAGAGAAAACAGTAACAGGAACCACAAAGTCAGGGCAGATCAGGCAAGACAAACACCAACTTGAGAAAACATGCAAAGCCCAGAAGGAACCTGGCATTCACACCGTACAATAGAGTTGTTCCTGAGGCAGAAAAAAAGTGTAGCTGGCTGGAGGACTCTTCTGTCTTGTCTGGGCAGCTTGGGCTGTGGCCAGATGCAAGAGGATGGAAAATGTCTCTCACGAAAACTTAGGTCAGAGGTTTTGAAGCCAGCTTGTAGACCTGGGGACCCCATTCATTCCATTTGAAAACAACTATTTTAGGTTCCTTGGAAAATTCCCTCTCCTTATTTCGATTCCCAAGAGGTTCAAATCTCCTCATTCAGCCCCTCCATGGACTCCTCCACAGCCAACAGGCTTGTGGTAGACGTCAGGGTCCGCTCTGCAGGATGGCAGCAAGCCCGTACCTCAACACCCACCCTATTAGTTTATAAAATGGCTCATTTAGATGTTCATTAGACCTTAGGCTAGAGAAATGAAAGCACTAAGCAGGAGCTTTCGTATCAGAGATGCTTAGTAGCTGTACAAGAGGATGTCAGACATCACAGTTTTTAGTGTCACCCATTTGGAGGGAACAGCAAAATTCCCTTAGCTCAGCAAAAATGTAGTAACTGGGTGATGATCATTGACACAGGGAGTGCAATGGATACACTCCAGATGTCTCTTCAACATCTGCACAGATTTACACCCACTTATTGACAGATGGGAAACCTCAGTTTTGGAAAAAAAAAATCTATGGGCTGAGTTTATAGTAAGGTATCCAAGACTAAAATTTCTCTATGTCATCTTACTGTTTCTAGAAATACCTCTCTGCCCTCTTGGAACAGCAGAGGGTATATTTCCCAGACATGTAGCTGGCTTGAAAGAAAACAGATCTTAAACTAGGAAGAAGTAAGCCTGTGGAGATCAGTATGTCTGAAGGAACAAGGGTAGGAAAAACTCCAGAGAAAAAAAATGTTTATGAAGGAAAGCAAATTCTCTAGAGAAAACTCTACAGTTTGCCATCATCCATATACCCTTGAAGTAAGGAAAGAGCTTTTTCTAAGTGAGTGAACTTAAGCATACATGGCAACACAGGCTGAAGGACTTAAAAATGATACAGTGCTCAGACTATTCTTGAAGAGTTGTCTCACATTGTTGAGGAATTGCAAAGGAACAGTAAGCTCATGAAGATTAAATGATCCATAGGTTCAAATTTACTTGTCCCTAGCATTTTCCTGTGATGACTAGGACAACATATTTTCTCCATAACCAGCCCCCAAGTGACTTCAGCACTGGCTTTCTGGATACTGGGTCAATGGCCAATTAGTATATCCTGCAAAGCATCTGACTTACCAGCCTTTGTTAAACAGGGGGTCTGCTCAGACACCCCAAGCCACCTGATGAACATAGCATTAACAACTTTGCATTTATACAGAAGGAAAGAAGTTTGAAAAGCTATATAGGAACACATTCCCTGACAGTTTTCTCATCTTAATTTTTCGAGAGGGTCTCAGCAGTGGTTGATCCATCTGCCCCCAAATTCAAAGTCTGAAGATCCTGTGCATATAGAGGAGTGCTGCTGTGCTCAGGGGAAGAGATTGAGACATCCCTTTTTTTCTGAAATCCTCTTAAAACCAATTCAAACCAGTTTCTTAGTGGTCCTCAGTGGTGCGGTATAAACAAGATTTAATTCTTATATCTTTGCCATTGGCTCACTGCTTTCCTCACTGAAATGGCACCAGCTGGTCATTATTATTTCACACTCTGGAAGGTTCAAATGTTCATCAGCTCTCCAATTCTGTGGGCTCTCATTACTAAGAGCAAGAGAAATTTCTGGACTGTTTGGTCAAAAAAGCCCCACACTTCATATATAAGCACAGCATAATAATGCATACACACTGCCTAATGTTAAAAAATTCATTGCACGCTATTGAATGCTTAAAAATAAAGTGAACCACTGTTATCTTAGACGATCTTGGTCATTAAAGCCCTGCAGGCAGCAGGCATCGCAGCAGTTAATAGTAACAGCATTTAATATCAAGAAGTAGGGTATATTAAGTAAACACTAGGTTCGACCTGTAAATAGTCCCTAATATAAGCACAGTAATACATTAGAGCTCACAAGTTTTTATTTAAAAGCAGATTTGTGTCAATACTAACATTTTATTTGGAGGGAAATGCTGGCATTGGGAGGATCACAGAGCTGCAGGGCAGGAATCAAGGCCTAATCATCTGTGTCATGGACCAAAACTTTACCCACAAGCAGCCCTGTCTGCTATCCTGTGCACATACAAGTTGCTTCTGCCTTTATACTTCTCCTGGAAGTGCTCAAGCTTTAAGCCCTGTTACCGTCGCCAAAACACCTCCCAGCCAGCCATATACATGGCTATTGCTTCTCTGTTGCAGTGTCTGTTCACACACACTGATCGAAACCCAGTGTGCTGAAGGCAACGTGCCTGTTTTCATGGCCAAAATGGGGATTTCACCCTCTCCCTCAAAGCCGTTTCATCTGGGCAGCCAGGTTTTCCACTCACTCTTCAGGCTGTTTCTCACAGCCTGGCTGAGTCCGTGCCCACACAAGTGCTGTTGGAGATCACTGAAATCTGTCCTCAGGGAAACAGCCGAAGTACAGGACAAAGGACCACAGACCATTGCAAACCCATGTGCTTTCTATCACTAACAGCCATCCTCCATATCTACCTGCAAGATCTCATTCAGCCCCCATGCAGGTGTAAGCACATGCCAGGAAGCCCAATCCTTAGGAAAGTCCTTCCCATAAGCATAAAAGACATCCGGGCTTAAACACTAATTGCAGATAAGCACACACTTGTGCGTTTTACTGAAACAAATCCAGAATGAGGAAAGTCTGAATTACACAATATGAAAATAATACTCTCCATTTATTAAGCATGTCTTGACAGCACATTAAAAATTCTGGAGCTTTCTTCGCAGCCAAATATTTCTCCCACTTCATACCATAGGTATGTTCCAATTGTGCTGGGAGCAGAATGGCAATACTATGACTCACTTCATATTGTAGGCTGGAAGCACCATATTTTGTTCCAGAAATAAATAGGCAGATTTTTTTAAGCTATACTCCAGTGTATTCTGGAGCACATTTTGATCGGTCGGACCAGCCAGTACCTCTTCAGCTCCAGCCCTGGCTGTACTTGTTCTAAAATTTCTAACTGTGCTGGGAGTATAGCATGTCCAAATTAACCTACAGTGGTGAATGAGAGGGTTAAATGGTTTTTGTTTTCTTCCAGAGCATCTCTTACAGCCGTATTCGTTGCCACACACCTTTGCCATCAGCTCAAGGTTGTGTCCCTACTGAAGCACCCAGGCACAGATGAAGTGGTGCTGTTCTTGTGTCTCATCAGGACCAACTAAAGTGATCCAAACCTTTCTAGTTGTCAGCCTACAGGAAGTGGAAATAATTATCCTTCTCTTTTAGTTTTACACAAATTGTACAGTGTTTGTCCATCAAGACTACCATGGGCTGAAGATTTAGATATAAGTTCCTTTTGGTGGTGCGTTGAGAGCAAAAGAAGAAAAGGCAAATTAATTCTGGGTATTTAACAGGCGATGCAAAATCCCCATGCTGTTTGACAGCAACAAGTTTCATTCATAACAATCCACCACTGTACCCTCTATTTAGGCTCAGACACCAACTACCATCGCTGGTCCCAACTGACCTAAACTGGAAGCTTCAGGAGGCCACATGACAATTCCTAAAGAACACCTGTAGGATTAGAAACAAACTTTGGGAAACAGTACCTTGACCCACAGCCTCTCTCACTATGACTAAAGCATTTTTACATACTACTGTCATGTCTCAAAAAAAAATCAAAGATATATGGAATTTACTGATGTTTACTCTAGAAGTATCCAAACACCAACCATGTTTTTTACTTGTGAGAACAAAAGCCCATATGGTAGGACTTTGTGACCCATACCAGCCAGCCATGCTTTTTTTCTAGGATTTGCCTTTTAAAGGACAGCATCAGTATACTTGTCTGGAGCACAGAGAAAACATCATATGTTCGAGGTTCCCATACATTCAGGCCTAGCAGCTGACAAGTATCTTTCCCTTCTGCAATTCAGATTTTATACCTGCATTTTGTGTTTAACCACCAGAGTCCTCTGCAACCACACTCCACATACCTCCGAAACTAGCTTACATCAAAGAAATCAGCACAGATAGGACAGTGCTGGAAGGTTCCTGCCTTAGCTTTGCTTCTAACCAGAAATCCTCCCACCCTCCTTGACCAATTCAGTCCCTTATAAGCCCCGAGCTTTACTGGGATCAGCTGCACCTGACATTTTTGGCTCAGGGCCACATTCCTCAAAGGAACTTTGAATCCCCTAAAGGACCTGCTCCAAGCAGATTTTTTTTTTTTCCTCTTAAGAGTGCAGGATACAGGAGGCTTCCTTCAGAGGACAGATGTACAGATAAAGCCTCAAAACTGTTGCATATATAGAAACAGTTGGATGGCAGAAAGGCATTTTGCTTTTGGTGACAGCATCCTCACTAGTCTGGAAACAGCATTACCCATCTGACTCTGCAACCTCTGAGAAAACACCACACTCCTGTGGGTGCAAACCAGGCCTCCACACAGCACCTGTACGAGCATGGGGAAGGACATCATGGGATTAAAAAGACAGGGAAAGAGGGTGAAAACACATATCCTGTAAAACCAGGTTGGAATTTTTTCACTCTGCATAAAATCAGCCTTCCAAAGAACACTCCCAAAATGGTGGATGTCCCAGAAGGTCAAAAAAATTAATAGAAGGTTTAGAAAATAAGCTCTGTGGGGGCAAAGCTTCCAGTATTACAAACATCAAAGCTGAGGATCACATGAAAACATAATACAGAGCAGCAAGGTAACAATCCAGAGGGAATAAAGAATAGTAAGTGCAGGGCAGAAGGGAACTTTTTTTTTTTTTTAAGAAGTCCATGCATACAGAATAGCCTAAATGATCTCAAACAGCCCAAAATTTAGAATAGTTATATCTGTTTAGCCCATAACCAGGTCTAAATTATAGCAGTTACTGTATCACTCAATGACCCCTCTCCAGCCAGGAAGGGGGATTGGGAAAAGGAGAGGAGACACACAGGTTGAAATGAAAATAGATTTGATAAAACAGCCAAACCAATACCAATATAAAGTAAACAACATCGTACTCAGCCCAGTGAACATGTGGTGGTCACAATGAACAGGAAGGCAGTCCTCAGAAGCAGGAAGATGAGGAAGAAACTTCAAGCAGAAGACAACCCTCCAAAGCTCACGCCTTTATACTGAGCGTGAGGTTTGTGGTCTGGGATACACCTGCAGCCAATACGGATCAGCTGCCCTGGCTGACTCCAAACTGCTACCAGCCTGCAGACCATGGCTGGCCTGGGATTCTGGTCCAATGAAACCAGGACAACAATTTTTAGTAAAATGCAAACTGTAATCTGTGGGCCAGTTTTGAAGCTGAATAAACTGCCCAGTGAAATGCCTATGACGCAGTCATTTCAGATACAACACTGGGCAGGGAGAGAACACTCATTCACATGGCCTAACAGCACGGCTTTACCTCCAAAAGTCACACTATCTGTTTTTGTTCTGTTTATCTGGTTAAATAAGAATCTATAACAATATCCAAAAAAAGCCATTATACCCTCAACATGCTGTGGTGGTTGGAGAGTGCACAGGCACAGTAAAACAATCTTTGCAGCACCCCTCCAGCCTGAATTCAGTGCAAGGCCTGAGAAGAAGGGCATGTCTTTGATGTCCCATTTGCTGTTGTTATAGCCTCTGGTTTTAAGTTTTAACCTTCTAATAGTGTAATAATGAGCTTTCCATTTCTTTGCTGACGTGGTTGATGCCTGTAGGTTATTGAGTTTAAAAGCCAAAACACACAGACATAGAAGATTTGCTTCAGGGTTGAAAAAATATATATCCTATTGGAAGGGTGGGATTTAATTAGCCTTTGTTCTCCCAAATCTCACATAAACAAGCACAGTCGTATATCTCCTAGGACAAGGCAAGCAAAATGAAGAGTGCCTGTTCTAACTGGAATCTTACAAGTCCCTGGTGGGTGGCAGAAACAGATGTGTAAATTATAAGGCTTGAAATTTAGGTCTTTGCTACACAAAATGTCCACCTGGATCAAATGAGAGATTGCCACTCATTGTTGTGCATGTTGTGCACCGCACCAGATCTTGACAGCCTTGGTTCTGCGGGCCAGCATTTGCCTGTCCTGGGAATGCAGTTACATTTATGGTTAGTACATGCGTCAGGATTTGGTGTAGAGCTATTTTGATCTTCAGCTGTATTATTTGCTAGTAAGTTGTTCTCAAAATACTTTATAATCCACATAATACTGAAAAAAAAATAAAAAAAGAGACAGAGAGGATTAAAGGTGTTGGTTGTTACTACATTGTAACCATATAATTATACATCGAAATGCGTCTTCTGCTTTTGTAAAACTGCTGGTGTCATTTCTCAGCCATTCAAAGCAGCCATTAAATGATGCTAGGAAACATCTCACATTGTGTGCTGTATTGCCTACCTCCTCCCCCTCTGCTTTTGTGTTTTCTACCTCTTTCCTCCTCCTTCCAAGCGATTTCAGAAATATAAAATATCACTGCCTGCCTCAAACTGTATTAACTGGGAGCAATTCCACCAAAGTCAAACCTGGGGGAGGCAAATCTCTTCGAATGGTGAGGGAGTATCGTAGTCAAAGAAGGGGCCAAGGACAGCTTATGACAAGTGTCTTGGTGACTACCACCAGTAACGGCAGTGAGCATGGGAAAGTGTTGTTAATGATGCTGGCGAACATGAGGACAGGATGCTGTAAATCTGCAAAGTCTGTCTGAAAGTCTTTCTGTATGTGTGACTGTGTGTAAATACGTGCCTATTAAAAAAAAGAGGAATATTAAAATACTAAATATTGGTGAAGATGGGTCCTCTAAGGACACTAACAAACGTGAGGATAACCAGGTCAATGGTAGATCCTATAGAAGATTCTATTTTGTGATAAATAGGTGGAAATGCAAGAGGCATTCATATCTTCATGAGGTTTTTTATGTGGTCAAAATATTAGACCCTGAATTACCTGTCAACATATCTGGGAGATATCTGCCATCTGTCTTTCTCCTGACATCTGCCACTGTCCTATTTCCAATGGCTTTCCCTGAGCTGGCAGATAAAGATGCAGTTAGGAGGCTTCCTGGGATCCTGTTTCTACCCTATCCCTTGTCATGGACATGCCCAAATTTATCTTCCAGCCTCACATTGCTCTCTTTAAAGAACCACATTGTGTGAGCTGAGAGCTTTCTCAGCGTACCACCAAAGACATTTGCTTTCTTTTAAAGGTTATTAGTCCAAGGAACAAGGACAAAAGATAATAATTAATCTAAAGAGACAGGGAGGAGAGAGGAGGACAAGTAAACTACGACAGCCTCCAGTCCTTCTTGTAAAGTTATGGGCAAAACCTCTCTGTGAAAAACAGTTTATATCTAAATATATACAGCCAGATGGGTATGGTAACTCATCGCTGCTTGAGTGACAGAATCATTGAAAAAAAATATTATTAAAACAGGCCCTTCCCAAGCTATCTAAGGACTGGTTTCTGATTTTGCTAGTTGTTTTAAATGATGTTATGTTTTTCTTGATAACAGAGAATCAAAACCACAAGTAAGTTTCCAGAGCAGCACTGACCTCTTAGCCAAAATAATGGAAAATTTCCAAAAACCACCAGGAGAGCATAGAAACGCTCATCACAATGCTTTTGCTGTCATTGCTCGCTCTGTTTTCCCAGGGACAGCTGATGGAGGGCTGTTCCACTGGAGGTGGAATTTCAATTAAGAACTTAACATTTTAGTAAGTACGGACAGTAAGAAAAAAAACTTGTGGAACCGAGACAGTCATATTAACCATATTTATGAATTTGCATTCAGGCTGTGCCTGGAAAGAACAATGCGGTCTTTTTTTTGTTAAATATGGAAAGCTGGATACAACAGAGCCCTTTTCCTAAGCGTGTAGTATACAGTGGAGGCATTGGCTGGTTTTCACCCTGTGCAAAGTTCAGCCTCGCTACTCTCAGCAGGCAGAGTCCCCGTTATATTCCAGATGCATTACATATACATCTGTGTACAGCATACGGTCCAGATTCGCCTCCTTTCTGAAGTGCAAATGAGTCTTCACTTTCTCCAGCACTTAGGAATTCTGAAAGCTTCTTCCTGAAGCATTTGGGTTTTTTCCTTTCACCTACTTTCTCTGACCATATATATGAAATGAGCAACATCTCTTGTGCCTGGGCTGAAGCCAGGAGAGTATCTCAGCCAGCAAAAGATTAGCTGCAATCATCTTTATTCATCATTACATGCAGTCCGTGAGCTCGCCTTCTTAGCAAGGGCAAACACTGCTCTGGCGATCTGAGAGTTCGGAGCAGTGCCCTAAATTTCAGCTGTCATTTGGTGTTGGATGACAATAGCCATGTGCTGCTTGAGGGGTGATTTCTACGTAGCCACAGAAGGGACATCAGACCATGTCAGGCTAGCACCTCATGAGTGTGAAGCTGCTGTAGTTTATTAATGGAACTGAACTTCAAATGAGCATTTTTTTCTGGTTTGACTGACCTCAAATGCCAGTTTAAACCATTTGACAAGGCTCCTGATTTTTTTTTCATATTCAAAGTGGCAGCGTTTAAATCTTCTGGGTAAATTATCGTTACTGTCCTAAAGAAGGATCTCCAAAACCAGATCATAATGGAGTACAGAGGGTATGTACACATATAGGCACTTTGCACATTGATCTTACTTTTGAGGGTGACAGTTAACCCTCATTACTGAGCTGTTATTACCCTTCTAGTTGCATATGTTTTGAATTATAGTCAGTGTCAAATTCAGACCAGGAAGAGAGTCTTAAAAGCAAGTTCCTACTTCCAATACAGTCAGCAGGACTTTTCCATTGACCCACTGGGATTCAACCCAGAAATGCTGAGACACCAAAGAACAGAAAACAGAATTGGAGTGATAGGATGGGAGCTTGGGGCATATATGCAGAAGTCACCACAACAGAAGAGGGGGCTGGATAACTCTAAATTTGGTAACAAAGTTGATGGAATTTCTCTACGTTTTTAAGCTTACACAGTGATGGGAAAAACACAATATACTTAAACTCTGAGCGTGCTTACCAGATTGTCCCACTGTTTGCTGACTAAGATTTTTAAGTCTCGTGTTGAAGTATGACCTTGGAAAGCCTGGAAGGGAAGAGATCTTTTGAGCATCCAGTTGCTACATGTATCACTGACAGAAGGACAAACAGCCTATTTGGCAGGACAAACTCCTAGGGCATTTTCTAGCAGCATCATCTTTAAGAAAGATAGAAGTGGTGTATTCTTACTTAAAACTCACTGCCACAAACATTATAGGAACTGTGTTCACTCAGTTTGCATTACTACCAGGAAAAAAACTTGGGTGTACATGCACACCACAGATCCTAATATCTGAAACTAAGTGTTCAACTTGTATTTTAATGCCTGATTTATTATTAAATCATTTGAGTGAAAACCAAGATTCAGTTAAACATAATTTTATTTTTAGATAATTAATTATATTTTTCATCTTCCAAGATTCACTGCATATGCAAGACACCTATGCAAACCCCATGGTTATCCATCAATTTCCATGCAAGGCTAATCCTACATTTGCTCATTGTCTAGTTTGTTGAAGATGAGAGTTTTACATGAATAGCTGAGGACAAAATTCAGGCCCCCCCACGATTGGTAACAAAGTAGGATTTAGTGGGACAGAATAGTGTAAATGTTTGGGGGGGAAAAAACTGGAAAATTAGAAAGATTTAGGCAATACTTCTTGAAGTTAGAGTTTGAAAAGAGCCCAAATCACTTACAAAGTACAGTTCCCAGTGAGGACTGGTGACTTTGTCCTCTGTAGTCATTCAGCTGCCATTCAAAACCTGTCACCAAGACACTGTTTAGCAAAAAGACTCAAGACAAATAGCTGACTTAAAAACATGTCCTCTCCCAGCAGCCA
Source organism: Baryphthengus martii (assembly GCA_013396935.1). Taxonomy (NCBI): domain Eukaryota; kingdom Metazoa; phylum Chordata; class Aves; order Coraciiformes; family Momotidae; genus Baryphthengus; species Baryphthengus martii. Next base: position 48,340 of record VWZK01021376.1, read on the forward strand.
GAGAGGCTCTGCAGGAACACACGCATCTGCCCACACACATCCAACCACAAGATTAGGGCCAAAGTGTTTATCGGTGGAACTTTACCAGAAATTTTTTTTAGATATGTTTGCATTAATGTCAACACTGGCTTCTAAGCTTTTCCACAGTTTGACAGTAAGTGACATTTAAAGGGACAAAAGATCTTTTTACAGACAGTGCTGCATGGCCAATCATGCAACTGCAAAGACAGTAGTGTAACCCTGTGAATCCAGAGACACAAGCACCGTATCTGCTTGGCTAAATGCTATTATCTCATCAGGTCCGTGCAAGGAAAGCATGTGCCCGTCATAATCTTTGGTGTCTTTTAAACCCCCCTGTCAGCCCAAATGTCAGCTGTTTGCAAGACCCCGTGTGGAATAACCTTCCTATGAACAGTCGTAAAGTTTATGCTCATGGAAGCGATTTGCTGATGCACTGGATTTGGACTGCACCCACAGCCTGGGTCATGGGAGGAGGAAAACATCATACATCTTCCATGCAGGACCAAAAGGTGTTCTTGCTTCCTTCTGAGGCATGGATAAAAGAAATTGCACTAATCACAACTCTCAACTGAACTGGTTAAAACCAGGCTGCCTATTTTTCCCCTATAATTTTATTCAATTCAGTTTTTTTCAAAGAAACACCTAAAATCCTCCTTTGTGTATCTTTAGAGAAAAGTAATCAGTTGCAATGTTCAAATACAACAGTCTCTTTTATAGACTTTCATTTAAAAGGAAATTTCTTAGGAAATGGCCATTCTTGTAAAAGAACATGTTATAAAAAGCCAGCATAAGATATAGGGAATTTTTTTTTTTTCAGCATTCATTTGCTGAGTTAGTTTTGGCACTCCAGGCACCTTGTTGGTTAGAGGGACTTCAGAAGATACAATGCTTGAAGTGGACTGCATTAGGCTGCGCCATACGCACATTAACCACCTCCCTGCTTTCCTCTCCCTGTTGTAACCACCACAGTAGAGGAAGGCGTGCAGCTATCCAGAGTGCTTCAACAGTGAGCAGCGAGGACAAACAGCAAATCTGACTCATCGTTGATGTACCTCCATCCATTACTGAGTGTGTCTAATGAGATGGTATTTTATGGGCTTTTCCCAAGGACTGTAATGTGAGTCCTAGAGATCTCCGTGCTGGAAATTAGCCCACACAAAGCCTAAACACAAACCTCAGTGCTGCAAGCCAGCGTGGAGCAGTGGTGTTTGAAAAAGGCTGTGCTGCTGTGGCGTGAATGTGCAGCATGGAGATCAGTGCGGCGTGATGGAGTGGGGCAGAGCTTCACTCTGTTTCAGCGAGTGTGGGGAGGATGCAATGCATGAGCAGAGCCCATTTTTCGTTTCCATCTGCTTGCCCCAGTCCCGCTGCTGGACTGACTCAGACACAGGAAACCTCTCCCCGTTGGGGAAGGGTGCAGGCCAAGGCAGCATGAACCACCAGAGCAAGATTAATGCTGATGACGACTCTGTGGGGAATTTGATGGGGGGAAATGAGACACCAGCATTTGAGAAGCCTCCTCAGAAGGGATATAGCAGTCCTTTCCTGGTAATGTTTCAAACTGGAAATGAACCCAGTGGAAGCGTTCTCCCCTCCTTGTCTGTATCCACATCATGAGATCAGTTCCTTTGAGTGAGGACCCAAGAGCAGTGGTGGGATCAGGGTCAGCCTCTTTCCTTGGCCAAGAGAAAGATGACCTTTAAGTCACAATGCAGCAAAATTCCTGGAAGAAAAAAATGCCACCAACTCAGAGAAACAATTGGCCTCTGGCTCGCAGCTGCCTTTTAAACAGACATATTGCAGCTCCTCTCCACGCAGCTGCTTCGATTCCCTACAAGCGCCAGCCATGGTCAGGGGCCAGCAGCAAAGTTGAAGTATTAAATGATGCTTTTGACTGTTCATTGATCCATGGAGCTGGATGATCTTCTAACAATCAGGTTAGAAGCGTGTTAGCTTTTCTTTCATTAGGCAGGTGGAAAGACAAGACTGTAGGAGTTTCCTAAAAATAGTGTGTGGAAACCAGGACCTTACCAGCCTGTCCAGACATACAGAATAGCGGTAGACTCCTGCTCTCCAGACTAAAGTGCTGCATAACTCAGATGGCAGGAGATGTAGTAATATTTCAATAGCTAGGGCGAGGTATTGTTCCTACCTGGAGGTATGGGCACCACTGCCTTGCAGACACCTCACTGCACGTGGACTAGAGACAGGATTAAAAGCAGCTAGCAAAGACAGAAGCATGGCAAGTTAAGAGGTAAACGATTCAAGAATATACACTAAGCAACAGTGTTTGCCATGAGCCTCACCAGGGAAGTGGGCCAGTTTGCATCAGACCAGACTCATCACTGACCCTCTGCAGTTAAATTGCCAAAAATAGTGCTGTGCATCTCAGCTAGAGTAGCAGCCCCAGCAGTCCCACTCCCATACCAGGCTGCTGCATCACATACTTCTGCCACGAAGCTGCGCCTCTACTGGGTTCTGGAAGAGGGATTTCCACCGTTGCTTGTGATTCACACTTCTGATGCTGGTTTTAAAGTGATGCCATGTGGTGCAGTTACACCAACTGGCAGGGGGAAGTTCTGCAATGTAAGAATTCTTCAATCCTACCTATGTTCTTTCTTTTCCATCCGTCTCCAAATCCTGGTTCTGATTAGCAAAGCATGTCTAATCCTTACATATTTCAACAGTCACTTAATTATTTTACATGGCCACCTCTATATCTAATCTTAGTTGACTCCAAGGATGAAATAACCCAGGAAGTCACTCTTAGGCTTCTCCCTCCAAGTGGTCATTCTCTGGGAAGACCAGCAAGCATTTCAATCTTGCCGTATTTATACTCACTGAAAGATCTGACCATTTGCTCTAGTATCCTAAGAACCACAGTAAAATTAAATTCAACGCTGTCACTCTGATATAAAAGTATGTGTGTCAAGTCAGAGAAAGCCCTGTTCTTCTGGAGTAATCTCAGTGTTATTTAATAATGCAAGTATAGCTCCCAGACATTACAGCTTATTTTTTGACTCTGCTGATAAATGCTTTGAAAAAAACCCAACAGACAAAGCGGCCGTATGCCAGAGGGGAAAGAGATGAACAGCCAGGTCAGTTTATAGAGTAGGAGAGACCAATAATTGCAGTGCATCTATTGCAGCACGGATTTGGTATATGCAGGAGATCAAGTTGTTAGAAATGGGAGCTGTGTGCATACGAAAAAAAAACAACAAAACAAACCAAGAGAAGAAGAGCTTAGGGCTGGAACCACAGTTGTTCAAACAGAGGGGCTAATCGCAGCCTGGGTTACACACACGTGCAGGTGCAGATTGATCTCAGCCAGCATCTGTGGAAAACGTCCTTTGGCAGAGGAGCACATCGCATGGAAGCCAATGCTGCGTTCGCACACAGAGCTCACTGCTGGCAAGCCATGCTAGGGAAGGGTCCTCTTTGGTCTACAGTGCATGCTGGCCTCTCCAAAGGGCTATGTAATGTGTTCATTGTCTGTAGTGCTGGACATGTATGGGCAGAGCTTGTTTACCTGACCCCCAGAGGGGCTCTGGCTGTTGGAGAGCCCCACACTGGGGCTGTCATTAGAGATGGTGGCACAGGGAGTGGAGAGGCTGTAAGACTGAACCTAGAATAAATGCACCAAGCAGAACTTTCCACAGCCTCCTACTCCCTGCTCCCATGCAGCTGATATTGCTCAATCCTTGCCTTGCATCTGGTCCCTGCCTGGTTGCCTCAGAACTGCACCCAACACGTAGACACCATTTTACGCCCTGGTTTTGTCCTGCTTCTACTTGGACCGTGGGAGCTCTGGATAACACTGAGATCAGAGAAAAAGATGCACAGACTGACAAATTGTACAAGGTGAAAGCAGCTATATTTATTATACCTTTGGTGTTTTGTAGAGAGAAAACCTTTTCCCTGTCTCCATGGGACAAACACTGGGTTGAAACAAGAACAGAAAAACATAGAAAGGAGGGAAAGAGAAAAGGTGCTTTGCTCAAAGCACTGAAAGTATCAGCAAGGAAAACAAAAATTATGTTGTTTGGGGTTTTTTTTCCTTTTAGCAGTGTTTTCAGGTTTTTGGACAGAGCTCTGTGCTCCACACTTGCTTCCTCTTTCCTTCCACTTTGTTTCTCCACAAGCTGTAATTAAGCACACGATGTGGTCACTAGTTGCAGAGCAGAGTGCCCCACTGCACCGAAGTGCTAGCAGGCAGCTGGGCAGGCAGGTTTACATATCCCAGATGTACAGGGTGCTCCCTCCACCTCATACAGGCAGTGTCAGAGGGGGTTTAAAACCAGCATCAACCGCCCCCTTGCATTTCTCCCCTGAAGCAGCTCAGTGACATCTTTCCTTATATGGATGTGTTTGAAAGCAGCCAAAGAGGTATCCTTAAAAATGCCCGTCTGTGGCAGCAAGCAAAGGCCTCTGAAAATCAAGTCTAGAGCTAGTACAGGAGACCCCTGGCACCACTATAACCCATGCAACCATGAGCTCCTTCCCTTGAAGCTCTGCTCTATCAGTGCTCGGCCCCAGAGCCTGCTCACGCCTGCTGGCTTGAGCAAGAGATGCAGATCAAAATGGCTAAACTCACCCAAGAACCTCATAGCTTGCTTTTACCTGCGTTTTTTTTCAACCTGCTTTTACCATGAGGATATTTAGGGTCAGGTAATGCAGTGCTCCTCTGCTGCTGTAGGGAAATGACCACGTGGATTTGCATGTGCTCAGCCACGAACCAGCCTGGTTTGTTGCTGTCCTTCAAATAGCACTGGTTCTTTGCTGGACTTGGTTTGAAACACTGCATGCTGTTTTGTTCACTCCATTCTTGTGATACCCAAGCAGCGAGTTGAGGGTTTGTCAGTGTTTTCTAAATTTGTGGCTATGAGAATGCACAAAAAATACTCAAAACTCTTTGAAACAGACAAAAAAAATAGGAAAAAAAAATGTTTTCCACAATTGAGCTTTTCTGAATGTGGAAGAGTCTGCTTCAGCTGAGTGTGGAGGTGCCTAAGTTAATATCTGTTCTACTTAATCTGGCAGCCTGGTTTCTTTGTGGAGATACTTTCTGAATGAATTTCTGGGTGTCTGTCAGACACATTACTCTGACAGGACAGGAACCAGGAAAAAACATTATCTGATGAGTTCGCCTCTGGACAAAGTCACCACAAGACCCCGAAAGTGCCTTTTTATACGAGCACCGGCACTGTTTCATTAAAAATCAATGGAAAATTACAGCATGCCTGAAAATTCAGCAACATCCCATCTGCTATAAAGACAGGATCCCTGCCAGGCAGCTATGGCCAAGGCGAGTGCTTGCCCTGCTGATGTTCAAAATCAATTTCCAGCGGCAGTGAGGTTTAGCCACTCTAATCTTCTTGTCAGGGAAATCAGCTCAAACAAAACATTGCAGGCACTTTTTTTTTTTTCCCCCAAAAGTGCATGTGGGCAGCACACACAATTCTCTGCTCCTCTGTGCATCCGCAAGAGCCAAGGACCTGGGACTGCCCCCCGGGGATGAGCAGGACACAATGGCCAGGCCCTGAGCATTACCCAGGGGGACATGTTGCCTACAACGATGGCCAAATCAAAAAATTCCTCTGTTCTGAGACAAAGCTACAGTATAAGGCTCGGGATTTTGTACCCCATCTGCCCCTGGTGCCCAGCATGGCCTCAAAGAGCCACGTCCCCTCTTGTGCACCTTGTTTCCCTTGCTGAGAAACAGGAAATTTTTTTCTCCGCCTTCATTGTTGGTGTGTTTGCTCTGCAGAGCCAGGCTGGCCTCTCTCTGTCTATTTGCACCGGCCTAATACAATGGAGTCATAATCCGAGGTGTTGCCTTTGTAAAAATAGAAACGGAGAACAATATCTTCCTTAAAAACAAGGCTTTTCATGTGTCTGATTGTGTAAAATACACTGCTTAAAATCCATTTGCTGTGCTAACCAATAACTCAAATCAAAGGTGCAATTCACATTGTACTTGGTAATCATTTGTGGGAAGCAGCTGTGGATTTTCTACCTTGATACATTTCTCCTTTATTTGCAATGTTCTGTGATTTTTCTTCAAAGTCTCTTTCCTCTGAAGTCAAATGTGATCCCCATTAGTGACACTTTCATGTAGCTGAAGAAGTGTGTCAACATTTTCTAATACAGATTAAAGCTTCAGAAAACAAGGGGGAAATGAACTGCTCGGCTCTCGGGAGAGCAGTGTGAAATAGAAAAAAATATCAGGCGTGATGTTTAAAATGGTATCTAAGAATGTCTCTTTTAACAGCTGCTTATTTTGGTCAATAATTAAGCAAATACAGCCTTAAATAACGCTAGGTGGAAAATAAAAAATATTTCTGCCAGATGAAAGCATAATTTGCAGAGATGCCCAATTTCATACTGGCTAATATTTTGATTTTTTAATTGAAGTATCTGCTGCTATCCTGTATTTTGCTATCTTCCTTTCTCACTTAAGGGCAAAAAGAAAACATTATAAAAATAATAATTTCATCATAAATTTGTGCTCTTCTGCAACTAGTCGCCATTGCCTTTTAAGATCAAAACATTTTAACAGCAATTTAGATTAAAATATAGGCTGTTTGTTTCAAAATGAGCTTACTTTATTTTTCCAGCTATAAGACGATATGATTGATATTTCTCCCAGCCAAAAGTAATTCCTCTGAGCTCATCAGAGCTTCCTCTGCTGTTCACAAAGGTGAATGAAACCTAATAAATCTTTTCAAGAGTAAATACAGTCTAAATGGAGTTATAACTATCAGTGAGTTCAGGACATGCCTTGAAATTCAGTTGAATTAGAACATTTGATTCAAAAATTGTATTCAAGCATGGAATGAGTAACAGAAAAATTTAATTAACTAATCCTAACCTAAGAATTAGAAGTCTTAAGAGCTTTGATTAGAGCAGAAACCCACCACAAATTCCAATCACTTAGAAAAGCTACATATTTCAGAATTAATTTTCATTTTAAGTAAGAATAAAAGGTTAAATATTTCAAAATTTTCAAATGATTAAACTTTCTGCAAATAAAAAAGCAAATAAATGGATCTGTACAAAAAACTCAACAGTTTCACTTCAAAACTTTTCAACCGATGTGATGGCCACACCTATCCACGCCAGCCTTGGGTTTAATGCTTCTTCACCAACCTGAAAATTTTGTCAAACCTCATTTTCACCATGGTGAAAAGTACTCCATGGCAGCTGACAGACTGGATCCAGGTACTTGTGTTTTGCTCCCCATCCAGGCTGCATCACCCATCACCCAGCAAGCCACTGGCCGCCTCCATGCCCATAGTGCCTTCCCTGGTGTCCTGGGTCTGCGTCTCTGGATTCCCTTCGGGGGTCACTTCTGCCCGTGCAGGAGTCACTGCTCACAACACACGTTACCCTTACGGCAGGAAAACAGCTTTACATAAACTAGTTCAAGTCTTTTTGACAAAAGGAACAGTTCAGATCAGGGTCAGCTAGTTCACATCATTTCACTTCATTTCTCCGAGTGGAAACATCTGAACTCTTCCGTTGAAAGCAACAGCTTCCCATGGAAACTTCTGATTCTGTAGAAATCACATTTTCTAGCTGAAAATTCCTGTCCAGCTCTATACAGGAATTGGGATTTATTTATTTTGTCCAAAGGAAAAAAGCCTCTGGCCTCAGCTCGACCAGGAACTTCAGCACCTCTTCTGTACATCCAGTGCTGGGCTGCAGCCAACGTGCAGACGCTCACTCTCCTGCAAGACTCTGAAGAGGCCACCAAACCATCCCTGGAAGTAGGAAGCCCCCTTCTTAGATGATGGAGGTTACATAATGCTCCACTTCACATGAATGCAATCAGGCTTGAATAAAGGATAAGGGTATCCTACGCTTTGCACTCACCTCTCCCTTTGACGTGCACACACACAAACATGCAGAGAGTTCAGACCAGCCATTCCATCCATCTGCATCTGTTGCTTTTCCAACATTACAATCACTTCATTGTCTGCAGCGGCTGCTACACTGGAGAGGAAAGTGGAAGGCTTCTCAGCTGGACATAGAGAAAGCATTAACAGCATTTAAAATCTCTGTGTTAGTCAAGGGAAATAAAATATTCCTAACTTCAGATTTTCTTATCAGAAAGTTTAAACATTTCCAAGATTTTTGTTTACGGTGTTTAACATTTTTCCTTCCTAAGTCATATAGGTTTAGAGCTGCTGCACAAATGTTTGGCTAATCTCTGCAAGCTGCAGGGTAAATAGCTGATGAATTTTGGTCCCAGTGCTAAGTACAATGGGCCCGATTCTGTTTCTGGGAAATGCAAAGCAGAGTTTCTGTCAAGGTTCTCCTTGGGTTCAGGAACAGGTACTTTGTTTTCAAGCCCTTTGATCAATGCCACACAGGGAAGCACACATGGGAAAAGCCAGCATTAAGGGCAAAATGACACAAGGTGCAGCCAAAGCATCAGAGAGGCTGGTGTGGCGGGGCCTCAAAATGTCATTTACTCGTTCCCCTGCCCAAACCAGGATTGACAGTATGTAAAATGTCAGCTACTGAAGTGCTGGAGTTTCAGCAAACCTAATGCTCCTGAACTTGCACTTACCATAGCGTGTCATGCACTGCATCACGCTGGAGACAGCTTGATTCAGTTCAGTGTGCCAAATGTTCCCCTGCCCCAGTGGTTCAGAGCTCAGAGGACCAGATGCTGTTTTAAGCTATGCTATCCTCACTCTGGAATGATGCCTGAGGCATCGCTCTGCTCTCTGAGCCACAGAGTAAGGCTGACTGCAGGTGTCTGGCTCAGGTGCGCATGGCAGTGCCTGGGACACACACACACAAGTACCCCAGAGGTCTGTGCCCAAACGCGGCACCTAAAACACCTCAGCCCATCACTAGCCACTTCTTTGCATTAGGTACCACAGCTGGCTCGGGGCAGATTTGGTCAGCATGCCTGGCACCTCAGTTTAAGGAACAGGACACCCAGGTTCTTTATGCAGATGGTAGCCAAGCTAGTGGCTGCTTCCTGCTTTATATTCCTGCACATCAATCATATTTCCCCTACTACCAGGTTCTTACAGAAGACACACTCCTTTCCCCTTCTGTGTATATCGTAGATAAATTTGTCTTCCTTGTTGTCTTTGGCATCTGTGCTTTTTCTTGAAGACACTGGTAAACAGTGAAGTCTTTTTTCCTCCCTGAATCACACCCAGCAGCAGCAGGATGTACCACAGCGCACTGCAAGTTGTAGCACTAATGATGCTGCCAGAGTAACATCTCTTCCCTACTCTAACCTATCATCCAGGACACGTCCATCTTAGTTCCATATCCCTCATTCCTTGGCTGTTCTACTGCAATTACACTGATTCATAAGGGGTAATACTGAGAACCAGCAAGGCCAGCACAGACCATCTGCCCAAGCGGCCCCTTGGCCACTCTTAGACAGGAACTCTTCAGGAACACAATAAACAAAAGCTCCTCAATTTGTCAGCTTCAAAGTCCTCAAAAAATTCAATTCGCTAAAGTCATAGCTGTTGAATATTAAAATGCTTTTGCTGAAGTCTCATTCTCACTGAGCACCTGGGACCTCTGTCAAGTTCAGAGCACAGGGGCTTCTGACACTGAGATATAGCTACTCTACCATCTAAAGACCTAGCCCACAATGAGAACACCCTGTCCTCTGCAGAGATTTTGCGCCGTTCCATCAGCGTTATCTGCTTCCACTGCCATCTAACCCAGACCAAGATAGATCACCACAGTTTTTAGGAAGATACCGTTAGAATGAACAGTTAGTTTGCAGCGGCACTGCCTCCCCAGACTGCTTTCCTCTCTCTTGCAGCCAAAAACACCCTAGCTCTGATACTTGAACAGTGCAAGAAGAGAAGTAGCAGAGATCTGCCTTTATTCTCCTCAACCACGCAGAGACCCTTGCCTTCCCATGGTCCAGAGTTATTTTGTGAAGCACACTGTAGATTGCCTGGACACATTTCAGTGAGATTTGTCTCATTTTGCCACTAATCTGGTGCTATTTACCAAGTCTCATGTTTCCTTGATAAGCAGATGTTTACCATAACTTTGGAGATAGTCTTTTCCCCAGTACTTGGTTGCAGTTAGAGGGATGACTTGTTGCCTTACACAGGCAGAAGAGAGGGACTAGGCAAACTGTCAAAGGCTTCCTTTATTCCCACTTTTTCTCCTTGCAGTAATATTCACATCTCTTGATCTGCTTAACATGACCTCAGCATCACTATTAGGAGATTCCAAATGCATCCTTCTCAGAACTGTGTTTCAGTAAACAGATGATTTAAAGAGCCTTGACTGATTTTATCTCTGTTGAAGTAAACTGAAAATGCCATCGTGTCTGGTATTTAGCAGGTCAGATCAGCACAGATAGTTAAAATACTAATGAGATTACTCCATTTATCAGTTACTCTTTAATAATCTGAGAACTCTACCACCTTTACTATACACATGACCCCAGCTCTAGGTAAAGATATATTCCTAGACACTGTGCTATGGTGATGGAAGCTTTAAAAATATTTAGAAGAGCTAAAAATATAGATATAGATAATAATCTACATTCTGCCTTTCATTTTTTGGATAGGCTCACATTGCAGTCACAGCCAAATTTTTGTTCTTTCATTCATCTCAATTTCACAATCAATCACGTGGTCTCAGGAAGACCATTTGTCCCCCATCAGTGGAGGATAAGAACATATCTAGTATTCTTCATTGTTTAGGAACAATCATAATATTTTTAACAATATGTCCAGGTTCTATCTATTTATTCTACTTCATGCTACATTTGTTCCTCTGTCTAGCATTTGCTTGGATTTAGTGCTAATATTTTCAGTAAAATGTAAAAATGCCCTCAATCGGAGTATCATTGAAATGCACACATCTGAGTCTATTTGCCTGCACATTTAGTGTATTTACCTAGGCAGTTATTATTAGTTTCTAACTCAGGAGCAGAACCGCCTTCCACGGGGACTGCTGATGGTGCACAGTGAGCTGAAATATTCAGGAAGCACCTCCCAGTGCACAGCCCTCTATTTGAGACAGAATGAAATCTAACAAAACACTCTTAGACACAATGTCAATTGTTCTTCAATTCCCCAAGCACTGTAATCATGTTAGCCTTTTCCATCGAGCACAGCTTTCCACAACACTGAGGTCCCAAGGGCTCCCTCAGGACTGTATAAACGGAGAAACTGGGCACAGCTTTCCTTGCCAAGACCCCAAGGTTCCTTGGACTGCTATCGGCGAGGCTGAATTTGTTCAAGGATTGATTAGCACAGCAATGACTCACTGAGATGCAGAGGGAATCCTCCAGTGCTGATTTTACAAACAATGAGGTCAATGATTCTGATATATCAACTTCATTCATGCTGTCTATAAATAAGTAATGTCTCAGACCAGGAAGAAGCTGGCTCATGTTTTAGTGTTGTGCTTGTTCTGAAAGCTTTGGGAATTTCCATTCTCTTTCATCTATTTCTGGACCAGATTCATTCTACTTGGTCTTCCTAAGCCACCTCCACTTCTTTTCTGTTCTTTGTCACATAAGCTGGACAACACTGAAATCTGACTTCTCAATGCATTTTGAAAGATTTAAAGTGTTTCATATTAGCTGCTTGGAAAAAAAAAACTGATGGACTGGTACATCTCTTCTCTTTGCTGTCTCTGCATAGCAAATACCCAGTTGTGAAAAGCTGTGGCCTTTTTCCTCTCAAAATGCTAAAAAAACCCACATAGAGCAAGTCATGAATCTTCCCATAGGATGACACTGCCTAGATGAATCAATTGCTGTTGCAGAATGGGACAATGGAGCTGTCATTTGTTGTCAGCCTGCTGGCCCAATGTGGCTGCAATGCGAGTTGAGGGTGGGGATTTTCCCACCAATTCCTTTGGAATCCTCAAATCTATATGGACAAGGCAGAGGGAAAGGGGTGGCCCTTGACACATGAATGAAATAGGAGTCCAAGGTGAAATGTAATCCCTAGAGGGAGGAGAGATATCTGGAAAGGGAATGTTGGAAAGTGTTTAGGTATCATTGCTCTGATGCTTCCAGAATTACCTGAAATATCCTGCTGAAACTGTCAATCTAGACTTCCAAAACTCTTTGACATAGACTTCTACACCATGAGTGTCTTGCAGGAGAGCGACTATTTGCCTCCCTTTTTGCGAGATGCTTTCAGCGGGCATTTGAGTTACAGTCTCCAGATTTTCCATACAACGACAGAGTTTAAAAGAATGTAATAAAAAGGGTTACAAATACAAAAGTAAAGAATGACTTCACTTTGGCCTTAAGAAAAGCATAAAGAACTGCAAGACTCATTAAATAATGAGAATAATCAACCAATGCAAGCTTTAGAACAGCCATTGAGGGCTGACAGGTAGAAATAGGAAAGTCATGTTACCTCTGGCTAGATCGTTAACGAAACCATTGCCAGACCACACTGTCTAGTCCTAGCGACTGCTTGAAAAAGAATCTGGAAAAGAACTACGGAACGAGAGCTATAAGAACAAGAAAACATGCCTTGCAGGAAGACACTAGATAAGCTATTTAGAGCAGAATAAATGATGCTATGAGTCCTGTCTGGCTTTAAAATCTCTAAATGTCTGTGGCCCAAAGACAAAGCAGTGAATTCCTCACCACCTCATTAGACCAAGAGCTACACTGAGTGAAATCAGCTGAATCCTGGCCCCGGAGGCTTCTCTGTGCTACCACCACAGCGAGCAGACTGGAGATATTTTTCAGATATTGTAAATATCAGATGGGCAAAAGTATTTGCTCAGCAGAACATAGATCTCATCCATTGATGAGGTGACAGAAAATGGTGAGGTTTACTTGGAACCCTTCCTTTGAAAAATGCTGGCTCTCAGAGACCTGTCTGAGCTAGTGGTAGATGATTACAGGAACAATTAATGAAAGGCATTTAATACAATTCACATCTAATGTGCGGTATTTAGGCCAGTTACGGGGCAAAAGAGTACCCAGCTGATTTTCCTCTCAGAAAGAATATAGTTAAGCAGCAGCAGAAGTCTGATGTAGAAAATCAGTATGGCTGTAACCAAATCATGTTGGTGATGACTGAGGAAATGGAGGAACATGTGACATCAATTTCCTGGAGATGGCCCTCATGTGTAGAAGGGAAGAACTGTCCAGGCTTAAGTCATGGGGCATTGGCAGACCCTGGGTGAGCCAAGGATCCTATAACACCAGCTCTTATGTGCTCTGGGTGTGTTGGCCACACAATGTTGTAGCATTACATTAAGTCAAAGCAAAGGGAATATCTCCAAGGAAGAACACTGCAAGGATAGCCTTCTAGCTAAAGAAGCAAACAGTCAGTAGAGCTCAGCTCAATTAGTTGTCATTCCTGGACTGAATGATGGGCACATGTCATTAAGGTCTTTCTTATTCTTTTTTTTTCATCTGCTTCCTTTGGTATCTACCAGATTGTAGCATCTCTGGGGCTTCCATTTGCAGGTTTCCCAAGTGATCCCAGTTTCAGCTGCAGCATGTAACATTCCTGGAGATCGGTCCATAGCAGCTAAAATGAAGCTGCCCAGGCTCTGACTCCACCAAAATCAAAGCAGCATGTGAGAGATTAATCTCTGGCAGCCCTACCCCTATCTTCTTCACCTGGATCAGCCAAAGAGATATTTCTGAACATAAACACAATGCAAAATAGGATTCATAAATGCACCTGAAGCACTTAGAAGGTGCTACAAAAATGCACTGCTCACATTCACATTGTTTTCCTGTTGATTATTCAAAGCTGCTATTTCTTAAAGCTTGGGATATATAGTTTCAGTTCAGTTACTTAGATGCCTGCTATGGGAACCAAGGGGAATTAAATAACTTTAAGGGACTTAAATGACTTTAAGACATGTTTGAGTTTCAGTCCTTATTTGGAATGCAACAGGGATCCTCACATTTCAGCCACAGAGACCCTTATTGAGGAGCTTTGCAGTACAAAGTCAATTTATAAACAATACTTTAAAAATTGCTCTTTTCCAAACAAACTCCTACAAAAACACCCCTGTCCTGTCTGTGGTAAGCCCCAGCGAGCAGAAGACATCTGAAGAGGAGGTGGATTCCCAGTTCGTTACTAAAGCTTTCACAAAGCTACTTTCAAGAAGGAAGGGAAATGTTACCCAGCAAGCAAACAGATTGTCAGTATTCCCAGTGATAGCAGCTGTTGGAGAATACACCACATTGAGTATACTGATAACTTCACACAAATCACTCTGACAGGTGCCAGAGGGAGGAATCTGAGGTCCCTGAGACACATTTTATTGCAGTCCCGACTGCACATGGTGTTAAAGGCCATGCCATTTCAGTGCTTAATCAATATATCAATATAGCCAGTAAATGGCAAGAAGAGTTCATATTTATCCTGTTACTCCATGACTGCCTATAAAGCAGAGTTCACAATCCCATAAAGGACCCTGCATTACCCCAATGACTGGGAAGGAATTCTCTGTCGGCTTCCCATAGGCTTGGCCACTGAGAGAACGGGAAAAGATAGTAAATGGGTAAGGAAAAGTAAACGGAGATAAAGCCAAAAAGAAGGCCTACAAATTTAACAGAGTAATTTCAGCCTGCATAAATACGACCTACCAAGTGGACACGCTGAACAGCCTTCTGCCTGACAGAGGCAGACTGATAAACTCTTAGTATAAAAATACCATGATGTTTTCACAGGCAAAAGCCATTTATTTTGACATCTGTTTTGCCTGCATGAAAGTGTGGTGGAAATTTCAGCACCAATACATTAATCTCAGCATTGCTATTTCAAGAGTCAGTGATTATTTGAATTGTCAGTGTGAGACATTTGCTTTCCACCTACATTCAGAGCTGGGAATCTACATACAGCAGTTTGCCTGTTGCTGAAGTTTAACCAACAAAACAGTTTTGCTAGGAAGGCAGCTGTAAACTTATAGAGGTAGTCTGGACAGGAATCAATCAACAAGAAGAAAATATAAAGGTTGATGGGGAAAAGGAAAAAAAAGGGGGGGGGGGGGGTGGCAGGGAGAGACATATGACTGGTACTGTTCTGCCCATGAATATCCATGCTCAATAGCTAGCCCTGTTTTGAGTTCCCCTGGGAGCTGCACTGTGTACAAGCTGTCTCCTGAACTGAGGAGGGCTCTCAGCCCCTTTCCAATCTCCTCTTTCCCTTGCACAACACAGGGCAGCCCCAGCAGCGGGTGAGTGCAGCCCATCCTGCTCTCATCAGCAAGTCTGGTCCTCACTGAGCCTTTGTACTTTGAGGATGTCAGTTTTGTTCTGTTTATATGATAGTAAAATTACCGTGTCACTTTGCAAGCAAGTAAAGCTGCTGAATAATCAGTCTGTCCAGCCAGGCTGACAGAGACTTTGAGTCTAAGAGATTTCAAACAGGACATTTTTCCCCACTGCAGGAGCTCTCAACTTCTATAAACTGGTGAGTGCTTTATTTTCCCTACAAAAGTCTTATCACTTTAAAGAAATAAAATCAGCAAAAACCTGTATGATGTTTCCAAGCCTCCTCTTTGGGTTGCAAGAATACCATTATTTTGAGCATCCTTCCTGAATATTTCAAGTTTTCTTCTTCGCTAATAGGTGGAACTAGATTCCTCTCCTTTCTTTCCAGTTGAGTAGTAATGATTTAAGCAGGTTAACTGGTTAGCTAAATATCATTAACACAGATCATATCCTTTATACAAAGTAACACTGATTACAGGGATCAACTAATAAAGAGATTTTTCCAAAGGCAATGAGAAAACATTTTCATCAATGTCAATGAGTTCAAAAAGAAGTTCAAAGTGAATTCTGCTAAAGGAGTAAATGTGCTGAGTGTGATCAACAAACTAAACTCTACTTTCCTTCATTTGCAACAAAATTTGTTTATCATCCCTGCCAGTATTAGTGTTCCTCTGTCTCCTTGTCCTTTGAAGCATCTATCACAGAGCTCCACATATTAAGCTCTGACACTTGACCTGTGGCTCCATGACAAAGGACAGGATACATGCTACCCGAGAGGTAGCACATCTCCACTGACACCTACCAAACATCAGCCACTGCTGAATGCTTCATCATTTCATAGCCTGGAAGAAGTAAAATAGAACAAAAACCGAAACCTCTCAGTAATCCATGACAAACCTACCCAGTGCTCACGGTGAGGAGGCAGGAATTCTGTGCTTTCAAGTCCTAGCACCTCATGGGAGTCAAGTGATGGCTGCAGAGGCAAAAGTAGATGTCCTTCAGTCTCTGAGTCTCTGATAGCAGTGGTGTGTACAGCTCATGACTCTCAGCTGTCTGCAAAGAAAGAAGAGCTTGGCATAAAGGATTTGCTTTTGTTGTGACTTTAGGTTGCCTTCAATTTGAGTTGAAAAGATGTGGTTGGTTTAAGATGCATGTTGTAAACTGTGCTAATTTGTGTAGCACAAAGATCTATTGGCATTTTGGAATTAAAACACACAGAAATGAAGGCACTAGCTTGTGTATAAACATCTCTTGTTTCTCTCTTCCAGTAACAGTGACTGTGGGGGGACAACAACACTTGCTGGGACTCTATGACACTGCAGGGCAGGTAAATTACTGCAAAACATTGATAATTTCCCTTTCCTATGGTTTGTTTGTTACTGTCATATATTGGAGTTTGTTGTTCATGCTGTTTGTGGGGGTGGGGGTTACAAATATTAGCAGTCAGCTCTGAGTTTTAATGGTTCAGCTGCTGACCTTCTCCTTTTTGTTTTCTACATAGAGCTTTCATTCTGGTTCAGCAATAAAGCACACAAATACACTCATCCCTAAGACTGAATTTTGTCTCAGCTAAAAACTAAAGCCCAGTTAGGCTGTTTAGCCTCCCATATATCCACCCCCTACTGCAAATATGACATTTCATATAAAGTCAGTGTTTTCTTACATTTACCACATGGTGGCATTGAAGATACAGAGAAAAATTCCCATTTCCAAGATCAGAAAACTAATATAATACAGTATCAGCCCATCAGTCACTAGCTATTGATTTTTTAAATGGTAAACCGACTAGATTGGCATCCATCCTAACATCCTTCTCTGAGAACAAGAGTGTCCATTATAGGAGAGTCTGTACCCATGCTTACTTACACATGTAATGCTTTTACTGTTTCCACCATCTATGGTATGATACAGTGCATGCACTAAAAGCTCACAGAACATCTCAGGTCTGTGGGCTGATTTCACCTTCAGAGAGGAGGAAAGAACATTTCTCACTGCCTTGCTCTGCAGTAGAAGGGCAGAAGAGGGTATAGGGAGCAACACATTTTCATGGTGAAATTTCCCTCTCCTACCTCCAAGGGCCAGCAACTGGCAGAATAAAGAAAGGACCACAATCTGCATAGAAACCTTGCAGAAAATCACCTGGTAAGAGGGGAGGGAGTACATCCCAGGTCCCTCCCAGCTTGGAAACTTTGGAACTCACATTCATCAGCTCCTCCAGGCAGAGCGGGCACTGGAGGCGGCAGAAGAGGAAGGTGGTTTTGGGAGCCTGCTTCACTCTCTGCAACCCAGCAGCCCTTGAGGCTGGTCTTTGCTTTCAGGAGCACTTCTTAGGTGTGCTGCTTTTGGCCTTGACTGACTGCTATGGAATTAATAAACAAGGCAGGAGGAGACCCTCCTGTCTGCAGAAGGCCGCTTATTCCAGACTGTGCTTTGCAGCAGCATGCAGAAAGGTCAAAAACCACATCAGGACAGACTGGCACTTTCAGAAAAAAACTGCACTCAGCAGGATGGGAAGGTTTATGCTTTGGATTTCACTTTTTTTTTTTTTTCATTTTATTCCTATGTCACGCATATAGGCAGCAACAGTCACTTCATCACTAGCTTGGCATCATGTACAGTCTACTCATCCTTTCTATCACACGGTGCAAACACATGATCCAAAAGCCAGTCCCAAAATATGACCCAAGCCCTTGTCCCATGCTCAATGCACATTCAGTTTTCTGTTCTGCACTCACAAACGCAGAGCTTGGAGCATGTCTGTCATGATCCAGCAGCACTGCAAGCCTTTGCAAATGAGACTGGAGTTGTATTCAGTTCTCTGTCAGATTTTACCCAGTGCCTTAGTATTTCTACTTGTTTTGTAGGGCTGACAGTTCCACCTGTCACCCATTTCCTCAGCAACACATCATCTTTTTTGTCCTCCTGAGCTAGGAGAAACACTACTCCGTCTCTGACAAACTTCACCCCTCTGTCCATTCCTCCGCAGTCTTTTTGTGATTTCCTGCTTCAAACTAGCCAGAGCAGCGTCTGCCTCCAAGTACCATTTCTAACTCTCCAGGCACATTTCCCTTTCAGACCTTGGTCCAGACGACACGGCCATCTAGTCAAAACTCAGAGAATGAATCACTTCTTGATGACTAGATTGTATCTCTGTGAAGGCTGTAAGGATGATGCTTCCCACATGCTTGAGCAATAAGGACAGATCATCCGGATTGTTTCCTCCCTCCTTCTCCTTGTGTTGTGTGGTTTTCCAAAGGCATCGGTGTGAAGTCATAGCCAAAAATAGCACTTGACATTACGATGCTATAAAACATATGCTAATGAAATAACAATTGGAGAATGTACTCCTGTGGCAGGACCCTCTGTCAGCCTGAAGGGATTGCTGGCAGAGACCCCAGATCTGGGGTATCTGGTTTTCTGCATCCCTGGCACAAATAGTCCTAGGAGAAAAAAAAAAAAACAAACAGTGGTCTTTTTTCCCCAGGCTGGACTCAGGCGCAAAGTGCTTTAACAGGCTGACGTGGCAGGGAGCGTACGTGAGATCAGTGCGGCAGCAACATAAAAAAAAGCAAGTTTTGCCATACTTTCTGGGCCCGAGCACTGCAAGGCTGCTGGTGGCGAGAGAGCAGGGATGGAGTAACAGCAGTTGGTACCTCTCAGCCCTGGCAAATCAGAGGCACATAACTCAGCAAGGCCAGGTCTGGTGCTGGCATTTCCATGCCAAACCAATGGCCAGGCAGTGTAACTATGAAGTCTTGCACTCCCTAAATAACAGGCAGCAAAATGCAAACATGACCCAGGGAAACTAATTAATGACCAGCTACAGCCCAAGCCCATGAGGACTCAGGTCCCTTCCCAAATGCTACTGTCACCTCTGGATATGCCCCATGACCACGCAAACGTCCAGTCCCTTTTTTACACTATTTATTTGCTTGACTTCAACCACCTCTGAATGAGCAATTATGCTGATGTGCCATATCTTGTAACAGTCTATGGCAAGGTCTTATAGCCTTCTCCTAGAAAGCAGGCATGAGCAGAGACAGGCTTCTTGTCTGATGAGATCTGGAGGCTCCTGCCATCCTGTAAAACAGGAAAATACAGAGTTCTGATCAACTCTCACCCATGACATTTGTGCTTGTGCTTTAACACATCCATGGAAGCCCCTGTGTTCATTGACAGGAGGCAGGACCTCTGCTACATGATGCACAGCTGTCACTCCTTACAGTTTCTATAACGCTCTGTGCTGCTAATACAAATCAGGAGCCCTCCTCCTGAAAAAGGATTTTCTAGCAGCTCCAAAGGAAAATAAAATGAAATGCACACTCACTGCCAGGCAGAGTGCTCGTGGCTTTTAGTTTGTAAGTTTAATGGTACAGTAAGTTCCAGCCCCTCTAAATATCCACAGCTGGAATATTGAAACTGGTTGTATTTAGCCAACATCTTTCAAAAAAAAATAAAAATCCTAAATCATGATTCCTCAAGGGCTTGCTGCCACCGTGTGGCTGTTCTAGGGGGCTGATTTGCAGCAATTAACAGAAAATGCAGAAAGGGCCTCTGCCAAGCACCCAGTACCAGATCAATTTGACTGTGGCATAAATATACCTAATATCAGATTTGATATTCTGGGTTAAAACGACATCCTATAATTAGGCCAGGTCTTTCTAGCCCACAGCATCCACATAAAACTCATCTGTTTCTATAATGCAATTGCTCCATTGATCCCATCAGCTTGGCATCCACTTTGCCTCTATTTTCTCATCTACTGGGAGCTGGGTGTCATCTGCAGAGCCTCATATAAATCTCCTCCCACTGACTTTGCTTCATCGTGGCTGTATCACTGATGTTCCCACAAACATCTCTGAGGTTTTTTTTACTGCATTCCTTGAAAGTGGAGAATCCACTCTTTCTTAGGGGCTGATATATCCAAACACCTCATGTCATGTAAATCCTTCAATACTTTTCATGATTCTGGAAAGACATAGCTCAGTTGACAAATACTCTGCCTTTGCACCAAATACTGTGGCTGTGGGGCTGGAGGTGGTAACTGGGAGTTTACTCTTCCTGTTGAAGTGGGTTTGAGACAATGAACATCCAGTTAGACAAAACAAAACATTTTATTTGTGTTTTAGGATGTTCCTTTGAACATCTTTTTAATGAGACAGAGCTAAATTTGGCCTCATACTTCCTTTCAGAATAAATAATTGAGCGTTTTGTTCAGAAAACGTTGGAGTAGACTGTTTTTGCATAATCCATTAGTATTTTTTTAGAAACTAGTGTCTATTCAGAAGTAGCCTGGGTCATTTTATCACTGCCTACTCTATGCAGAAGAGACTGGAAAGAAGATTTACCTGTCTCAACTCATAATAAAGTCCTCTCATATGTTGACCCAACAGAAGTAAGAGAAGCAAGGCTGAATTAAGACACCATCTAATCTGGGCACACAGAGATAGAGTTTTGCATCAGTTTCTTGTGCAGTATAGACAGTAGACTGGATTTTTCCTGCCCCTAACGTGGGTTCTCCCCTACCTCAAACATATTTTCTCAGCAGCAGCATCTGAATCTCTCTTTTTTTTATTTCCTTTTTATTGAGTTGTGAACTCTTTCAGCATCTGCAAATCAAATCTGCACCAGTTGAGTTTTCATACAGTTATAACCAAAAGCGACCGTACTGCAAAGATTTGAGGCTTGCCCAGAACACAGAAACTATAAACTAAAGAGCTAAGTCTCAATCAGGCTTGACAGCAACATGCATTATCATTTCCCACATCCCAGTGTCAAGTTCCTTCCCCTTTTTTAATTCTGAACCTCCCAAAAAAGTCTTCAGAACAGGTGTATCCCCTCTAAAAGCATCTGTTTCATTGCACTGACATTTTCTAACATGTTTCATTGACAGTTACCCACCAGACAGAGCTATATGTGCTCTCACTATCAGAAAGAACCAGTCTATCCCTTTCACATGGCTTGCAAAACCTCTGCTCGCTCTCAACATCTCAAGCCTGAAAACAGACCTAAATTCTTCCTTGGAACTCAGCTTTCAAAGCTAGCTCATGACATAACACAGCTGCACTTTGAGCTGTTTGAAAATTCACCCTCTTCAGCCCATAGAAAAGACATCTCTCCTTCTCCAGTCCAGGGCCTGTGGAAGCACTAAATCACCCCCAGTGATTTCCCCAGCCACTGCAGGCTGGAGTTGATCTGCTTTGTGCTTTCAAGATGAGTGTCTTTTACTGCCCGACACATAGCTGTGTGCCATACATGGCTGCAACAGCATCAAATAGCCTGGAGATTCATATTTGTTGTGTAAGGTTATGTCCATAATGCCTGCTGGGGAATAGAAAGATCATAATCTAACAGAAAAGCCCCTAGAGATATTTGTCATCAGCAAATATTAGCTAGAGGTGACAGTCAAATGATGCTTCCCGGGATGGTATCACACTGCCAGAGGGTCGAGGCTGGGACACACAAGATATTTATGAGACCATCAGTGATGGCCACTGTTTAGCATTACCCTCTACACCAGCATCACTATGGGTAATACACAAACAAATAAAATGTATTAGCTCTTCTAAAGATGCTGACAAATCAGTACCCCTGGCTCATAGGGGGTGATTTCCCCCTCAGCAGCTCCCCGGAGGTTGTAAGTGTGCCCAAGCACAAAGGGACAGCATTGAGCAGTCCATCAAGAGCCAACATGATGCTCTCATAGGCAGTTATCCTCCGCCCCATAACACACTTGCTGTTTTCCCCCTGGCAGGAGGACTACAACCAGCTGAGACCCCTGTCCTACCCCAACACAGACGTGTTCTTGATCTGCTTCTCAGTGGTGAACCCCGCCTCGTACCACAATGTCCAGGAGGAATGGGTGCCTGAGCTGAAAGTGTGCATGCCTAATGTGCCTTACGTCCTCATAGGAACACAGGTAATGCTTCACCAGGGCACTGCCAGCCATCCAAGGGGCCTTCAGGGTGAGGAGGCTCCTATTCCACCCCAGGGGTGGCTGGAGGCTGAGCTCTGTCCTATTCAACTCCTTGTGTGAAATGCAGGCAGA
Source organism: Baryphthengus martii (assembly GCA_013396935.1). NCBI lineage: Eukaryota > Metazoa > Chordata > Aves > Coraciiformes > Momotidae > Baryphthengus > Baryphthengus martii. The sequence goes on from VWZK01021376.1 coordinate 70,629, forward strand.
CTTTCTCACTAGAGGAAAACTCAGGGACTGGGAATAGAAAGCAACGTGCAAATGTCCCATTGTGATAGTCACGACTGGCAAAATTCATCCTGTCTTTTTAATCAAATGTGTATTAGTGTGACAACAAGACATAAATACCTATAGAGAGAAAAGATTTCTGACAGGCCTTTAGTGAGGGGAAAAAAAACCCCACAACATCAAAGTCTGTTATAAGCAGAAGGTAAACTTCAAACTAAATTTTAAGAATGGGAATAATTAACCAAATTGCTCACTTAGAGACATAGGAAGGAAACAGCCATCCTCATGCTTTACATCAACATTGTAATAAGGGACTCACTGTCCTGCTTGTGTTATAGAGAGTGTTAGACTAAGAGATCTAACCACTTTATTTTGGCCTTAAAATCTATGAATCTATCAATCAAATAAAAATGCCTTAAATATGGATTTGCTTCCAAGACACAGAGTGGTTAGAGACTGTGAGAAGTATGGATACAAGTCTGGAAAATGTCTGAATGCTGGATAGTAACCTAAGCCAACTTAGAGAAACAGATCAAATTCTGTTCAAAACTAAAATCTTCATATCACAGAAAAGCCCAGTCATTTAAACACTGGCTTTCTGTTTTTCCACATTGGAATAATCTAAACCACTCATTTTAAAATAAAAGTATTACCCTTTGGATCACACACTCTGAAAATGGATGGGTTTGAAACGCCAGAACGCTTCACTTTGATGTTTTCTATGGAAATAAAGGATTTTCTTTTAAGTCAGTCAGACTGAGCTGAGTCTGTCTGGCCTGTCAGGGTGGGTTTTGGGTGATGCAGTGCAGGGTCACAGCAGTCTCCCCGGCCAGTATGGATCAGGCTTCCACCAACACTCTCCAAGATACATTGTGAGAGCCATCAAGAACTGCATCTATACTGTACCACAGCCGTGACCCAGTAACCCACCAGTGAGAACTAATTCATGTTAAACAGAAAAAAATTAAAAAGAGACACAAAAAAGGAAAATACACGTGCAATTCATTTCTGAATTATCACATAAGGCGAGGAGAATGGATCTCCTTATGTGAGAACACGATTGTGTTCATAAAGCTATGAATATCTGTCTCAAGAATTACAGTAAGGTGTTACTGAACACAAGGTTTGTGTATTTTCTGTTAGATTGATCTCCGGGATGATCCCAAAACTTTGGCCCGTCTACTTTACATGAAGGAGAAACCACTCACCTATGAGCACGGAGTGAAGCTAGCAAAGGAGGTAACAACTTTTTCCAAGGTCCCATGAAATCAATCACAGCTGTCCATCAGGTTTTCTTCATTCAAGGTGAACTCCTTTGTGGCACATTAGTTGATCCCAGCCAAAGACTAAAGCCTCTGTTCAAACAGGCCAGACCCAGACACTGGTTGTGGCTTCTGAGCCTGCTGTTCTGCTGCTGAGCTCTGAGCAAAGCAGCAAGGTACACAGGTGGCAAACGGGCAGCAAAACAGATTTTACTACCGACTTTACTGAAGTGTTTCTTTTTCAGGCATCTGCCTGAATTTCCTTCAGTTTACTATGTCACAAACACCTCTCTTCAGTCACCTCCTTCCAAACTCATCCCTACCCCTTACAAAAAACACAGACAATTTGATTCTTGCTTATCCATTGCCTTTAAAGCAGGAAAGAAAAAGCTCCCAAGGCTTCTGTGCTATTTCACCTTTCTCCCAGGAAGGTCAGGGGATAAAAGCCCTCCCTCAAACCCTGAAATACAATCATCTGGACCCCCAGCCATTTCCACCTTATATGCTGCAGGTGCTGTTAGAGGCCCTGACCCTCAAAGGCCAGGGAGACATCCATTAGCTGAATAAGCAACAAGGTTGCTGAATAAGCTGAGGCTGCTTTCCCAGACCACTGTGTTTGTGTCATACCAGCACCCTCAGGAAACTCCCATCTCAGTAAGATGCTTCCCAGCAACCATCTGGAAGCCTTCCTTCACAAAGCAGCTCCCTGAAATTGCAGGAGGCAGGACACAGAGGTGCAGGTCGGGGGAAAGGAGTCAAGTATAGGAGCCTCAGCTAATGACTCAGAATCTCCTTGAAACCCCCCAGCTGCACAGTCAGGAGACTCAGCTCCTGTTCCAGCACTCAAACACAGGTGCAGCCCCTCTCTCCCTGGAGGGTCAACCAGGGAATTCCTGCTCCCCATTAACCCCCTGTGGTGAGATACCTGTGTTGATGCTCATCCTTGCTCAGGATGACCACCTCAGCTTGTCACTTAATGTCATAGACAGCCAGATACAAAACAGAGCAAAGACCCGAGTCCTCCTCTAAAGGTCTGAGCTTCCCTCTGTGGCAGGACACACATGCATGCAGAAGAATTCTGGAGCAGGGTCTCTCTCAGCAGTGGGTACTCATTTCTCTCTTCTCTTTTAGATCGGAGCACAGTGCTATCTGGAGTGCTCAGCTCTCACACAGAAAGGCCTTAAGACTGTCTTCGATGAAGCAATCCTCACCATTTTCCACCCCAAGAAGAAGAAGAAGCGTTGTGCAAAGTGTCACAGTTGCTGCACCCTTGTGTGAAGCCGCTTGGAAGGAAAATTGAGATGAGTTCAATGAAACCAAGCAGGTTAGAAAGGCAATGAAGGTCACATGCAACTGAAATGGGGAACATGACCAGAAAGGGGTCCTTCTTACCCAGATACAGGAACCCTCTGTTCTGTGAAACTTCCAAGCTGTATCACACTAGGCCAACTCATGTCTATGTGCTTTCCTAACCCTCCAGAGTTGTATGCAGCCTGTTCCCACTACTGCAGACTGCACTGAGCCAACAGAAAACCAGGAGGCCTGCTCCTGCTTGACTCCTCATCTTAGGAATAAGGTGAAGGTGCCGCGTGGAAAAGTAAGGAACTAAAGGTGGCTAAAGAAACAAGAGAAACTCCATTTGTGGCCTTAAGCAAGAACTGATCAAAATTAGGAATCTGTAGTACTTAGGAATTGAATCTGAATTGACTGAAAGCACATGGAGACCTGTAGAAATCTAATATGTAAGATATATGCTATAGGTAGGATGTACTTTTAATTACTGTTCTTTTATAAGGCTCGCTAGTTCAGGATATGCTTTAGTTTGTTCAAACCACATGGAAGCAAAGGTGGAGTGATTCCAGTTTGTTTTCACTTAATGGTGAAACTTCACAGTGTCAGGATGTTGCTGCACCCAAGCTATCAAAATGGATCAACATTTACCTCCAGACTTAAGGAATGTTCTTACAACAGAAAAAAATGCAAATAACTGTATTTTTACAGAGGAATGTTCAGGCTGAGCCATGTTTCCATAAGCTGGGAAAGGAAGAACAGAGTTGTAGCATTAATGTACTGAAACAAAGAAATTCTCCAACCAAAGAATATTACCCTAGACATGAAATAGCAGCGTGGAACAATCTCCTTTCCAACTGAGAACATGAACAAGACACATTGCCATGGCAACTGAAAATTTACCTTATAGATCAGTTGGATTTCTACATCCCACCCAGCAGATAAAAATAGCAAAACCCAAGAAGCCAAAGGTCATAGTCACTTCAAGTGCTTTAAGATGATCCACTTGCCTTAAGATTTTTTTTCTTTAATGGAGATATCTCAATGTAAAAAAACTCATGAAAGCGAAGTTGTAAACATGCTGATTTATTGTAGTCTCCCTCCTCCTGTTTGTTACTTCTTGAATGGCTCTCGTTTTTTCCATCTTCATTACTGGGAGTGCTGTTTAAGTTGCAACATGGCTGCAGTACTCAGGAGTGAACTTTTACACGAGTCACAAATGGTGGGCTGCAGCCAACAGCACAGAGCTGGGAAGTTCAGACTGTAAGAGAAGGGAAGCTGCCTGTTGGCTCTCTTTGCTGTTGAGGAAAGTGTGCCTCTTCAATAAAGCCTCTCTGGGGAGCCTGGACTTCTGCACATCACAGCAACACAGACACTCAGAGGTGGACTCAAAGGGCATCTTTTTGCTTGCATATGCCTTCGAGTACTCAGGCAATGCCGTGAGACTGTCTTGTTATCGATTTCATTCCCCGAGCAGAAGATCACGGTGCCAGCAAACATAGATTTCAAGACCTCTGATGTAACTTTCCAGGCTGAAGTATTTGCAGAAGTGCTCCGAGTAAGCAAGTAACAGCAATGCACCCTCCCAGCCCAGAGACACAAGCCCTGCAGTCCCCCACACTCCACTCCAGGGGACTGCCAGCCCACCCTTCTCCAGAAGCACAGTAGGATGGCTAGAGTACACACATGTACCCAGAAAACCTCTGGTGATTAGTGGTGAATTATAGACCCAGTGTTACCCAGAGTAACTGGCGACTTCAGCAGGACCACAGGAACTGCACCCTTGGCACAGAAAAGGGAACAAGCATGATGCTGTGCCCTAGCCTGCAATCTTTGAGGGTTATTCAGTTTACCAGGGACACCTACAGAAATGAGCTTTGACATCCCAAAGCATTTTCCAGTAGAAATCAACAGCTCTCTCTGACAAAAGCAACCAAATTCAACGCAAACGCCTCATTGTTAACCATCCGGCTTTCACTGACCATCTCTTTCCTGCTGCATATCAGCACAAAGTTGTGCTACATCAAAGACAGATAAAAGATTTCCTCGCTGCTGGCCCTCTTTGTGCATATTTTATATTGGGTTTTATTATATCCCAGCTATTTCCTTCAAATGAGCTGACTGATAAAGCACAGCTCAGAGCAAGTACCGTGCTGCTGCCCAGTGAAGTAGCTCACGTCGTGCCATAGAGGCTGTGTTGCCATCCCCAGGCAGAGCAGTGAGTATTCACACAGCTAGGACACTGGCAATCAGCTGAACTATAATATGTAAAGAGATATTAGGGGACTATGAGGAAAAGTAGGAGTGGATCAAATAAATAAATACTTAGGTAATGTTTGTTGGTTTGCAACATGACTAAAAGTCCACTGAAACAAACAAAACAAAAAAAGTTTTCAACAGATTTCAGAGAAAGTTAGAGCTTCGCTGTGCTGCCATTTACTTCAATGGCAATAAAATAGGGTGATTAGTTTGTTTTAGCTCATGTAGGTTGCTATAGAGTGCTAGTCTCTATACAAGTCTCTGGTTAAAGCAAGTGAAGCTTGTTTTAGTCGAAGCATGATGCAAACACTCAGGTTGAAGCTGATAGATATTCTCAGAGCTTTACAAAATACGGAGGAAATAGAAATCCAGAGTGACAGCTGAGCTTATCATAAAATAATGAGCACACTGGAAAAGTGCAATGTAGCACTCCTGGCGTGCACCGAAGTAAGCCACAGATGATCAAATGGTATTTTTGTGTGCCATTGAGTATCATGAGTGTCTATTAATGTAGCAGGATGGCATGGGATAGGCATATAAAACCAAAAATCAAATAGGAAGTTGTAGCATTAATGTAACTGCAGTGGTCTGAGGAAAGTTAATCAAAAAACAGAAGCTAAAATGCTATTGTACTAATGTATGAAACTGCAGCACCCTTCACAAATGATTGCATAGCAGCAAAAGCAGATAGAGAAGTATTAATATGCATACAAAAAAAAAATGTTAAAACTGACCAGGGTTCTATTTGCATTTACAAAACCAAATGCATCACGTTTATGGGGCAGCAAAATTTCACATTTTTCAAGCTGATTGTGACTGAAATGTCATCTGGGATCTGGGAGGGAGGGAGGAAGGTCACAATCCGCTGAGAAATGGCCTCTACACTCCATTTGCTTTTAATTTTTCTTTCAACAAAAAGAAATGTTTTAAAAATAGCCATGGTTAATCCAGGTCCCATAAACACCATTCCTGTGTTAGGTTATGTACACACACTTATCCATGCAATGTGGCACTTCCTCAAGGATACACTATTATTTCGGAGGAGCAGGAATAGCACAGGTCAATAGGCTTTGAAAAGGGATTGTAGGCAGATGTAAAAAGATTAATTGATTACCTGGCAAGTCATACCTAATACCTTCCCTAAAATCCAACAGATGGTATATGAACAGGCAGCAAAGCTTATTTTCAGAAATACCAAAACACCAGAAATAGTGCAAGCACAGGCATAAGGCAACAAATGTAAATTGAGTTATTTTCAAGCGCCCTTAGTAACAAGAAAAGAAAATCAATAAAGGATTGCCAGGTGAAAGGAGATGAGTTTCCTCACTGTAAGATGAGCTAGAAACCATACCCCAGTTTCACCTTCAAAGGAACGCAGTTAGGAGAGTTGTAAAGGCTATAAACCATCCCAGGAACTTATTTGACAGCATCCTCTTAATGCAATGTATGTCAAAAAGTTTCCTGGCAGAGCTGCCTTAGCTAATAGTCTGCTATCATTTGGAAAGCACTCACAACTTACAACAAATCTGCTAAATCCTGTAAGACCCATCTCCTCTGGCCTCTCTTGAAACTTTAAAGTTTTACCAGGAGTTGTTCATCTGAAGTTGTAGTTTCAAACAATTTCCAAAGGGTTTTCATGCAAACTCCTTCAAGGAGATATTAGAGAGATATCTCAAGCCATTAGAGAGTTGTCACCACATTAAAACAACCTACAAATGCCTCTGCCTTTCAGAGCATTGCTAAAACACCAGGACAGTGGAACTGAGGCAGAGTCCTGTGCTATATCACCACTTCCAGCATGACCCGAAGAAGGTACCACAAAGAGTTCTACAGTTTGTCCTGTGCTTCCCGGAGCTCAGAAAAGTTGGGGACAATGCAGAAACAAGGCTCTAACCCCATGCATGTCCATCCAGGAGCATTTGTTCAACCAGGTATAATTCCCATATACTTCTATTCCCCAGGAGTGATGGAGAGCAGCTCTCAAGATGAATACCCCCTGCTTGTCCTATGTGCCAAACACTCCTAGACCTTCTCTCTCTACTCTGTAAATATCTACCATTATAGTATGTAGGTTATGAAGAACATACCAACTACAACTGCCTTCCTTGTATTGCCTTCAATGAGGCATAATGAGAATCTTACCCTTGACTTCCACACACACTGGTCCTGATGCAAATCTTCTTGCTGGTGGCAACTGCAGAATTCACTCCAAGTCCAGCATGAGAGTCTAAACAATACTTTCAGCAGTTGTCATTGATATTTCTCACCTTTTTTTTTCCTTTTTCAAAGCACTGTGCCGGTTCAAAATAAACACAGAAATAAATACAGGGCTGCATTTCAATATGCAATAAAGTTATTCCAAATACTTTTATTAAAGGGCCGGATTTTGGCAGCCTTCCTTGTACTGAAGAGCACCTTACTTCACAAGGAATTGTCTCCAACTTCCTGATGTCTCCTTCAATCCTAATTATACCACTCATGTAAATAAGGGAGGTTGAGTGTAGTCATTGGTGATGTGTCCTTGTAGTTAGCATGTAAAAAATCTCTTCTAGCTGCTCTAGTGTTGGTGGCCTGTGTCCCCCAAAAGCAGTAATTTCCCACTCCACACACCCTGTAAAAATCACCTGGGCTTCTGTCATGCTCAGCACCACAATCTTCCTGGTATCTATCTGCCATCTCTAAGGAAGCATGGTAGAGGAGAGTCAAGAAATGAGTTGGGAAAGGAGACAAGTCTTGGGCGTGCTGCTACACAAATTGAGCAGTACTCCCCCAGAAACAAGCACTGCAACACAACTCTGGGCAAGTGGCTAAAAAAAACACCCCCAAGGGTGAGAAAATCACTGTAGCAAACAGAGAGCAACAGGGAACAAACATTTCACTACCCATGACTGTTGACGAGGATGTGTGGGCACAGCAAGCTGTCAAGAGCCCATCCAAGATGCTGTACCAAGACTCCAGAGACTCAATTTGAGAACCCTTTACAGGAGCTTGGAAAAGGTTGCAGAAGTTCTTGCAAACAATTTCTATTGCTGCCTCACCTCATATGCATCAAGTGATACAGGGGCCAATTACACCGATGATGTGTGTCACAGATGTGTTTTCACCACGCAAGCTGCCATGTCCTTTCAAAAACAGCCCTCTAATTCAGACATGAAAGATGTCCATTTGCTTACACAGCTTTCTTATGGTCCATGAGCTTTTTTGTAGCTTTTTTCCACAAGTAGCACAGCAAATACCTCTTGATTCACCATCCTGAAACTTCATCTGTGAATTCACAGGATTAAAAACAAATTGCAATGAGCTGGATCTGTCTCAAGCCAGGCTTGTTTCAAAGCACATTTGTCTTCTCCGGCAAAGCAATCAACATATGCTCATGTTGGCCCTGGGACCATTTGTTCAATGAACAGGTAGAGTGCAGGGGTCTGGCTACACATGCCCTTCTCTGTGTATTTTCCTTTTCCCTGAAGAGGATTTGTAATGTGTTTTATCCTACGCCAAACGAAAAAAAAAAAAAAGCTGGAAGTAACAGAACGTTTCCTTGATTCACGACTTTATACAACTGGAGGAATATCCGGTGACAGGAGGTGAGCACGGAGTGACCTACATCAGATAATTTCTAGGGGCATTTGAGGTCTATGTAAAAATGAAGACAAATCTCTACTATAAATGTTTCTTTTCCTCTTAGTGAATAAAGACCCTCTGAAAGCAGGAAAAAGCCTCCCACTGATTTTGGTAGTGGCTTGTGATCTCAGCTGCCTTCACCCATCAAAACAAAACATGAATAGAAATAATCTTACATTGAAAAATTAGGACAAAAACACCAATTAGAAGTAATGAATGCAGCAGAATAGCATCTACACTTCTGCTTTGGGGGAGAGCTCCATAATCAGGGCCCAGAGCCACAATGAGTTAGTTTATCCCAAAACTTAAATATCTTTATAAGATGTTATAGGGACACTCATAACAAGGGTGAAAAAAAAAATCTTCAAATCCTTTCTCCTTTGTTTCAGTTAAGGCTTTCAGAAACATGTGAACAAAAATCTATTTTCCTGGGCAGTTCCAGCAGCCCCCGCAGAACAGCAGAAAAAGTCAGAATCTCATTGTAAGAGGAAAATGAGCTCTCAGACCAATATATCATGGAACAACAACTAAAAATCATATGAAGTGCTGTCAATGATGAAAAATCTCTTTAATTTTGAAAATATGTTAACAAGAGTAACTTTGAGCATGATCCCTTCCAGAAGGTGCAGACCCTAAGGCAGTGTTTGGCTGCCTCTTCTAACTATAATTTTAGGGTGGGATTTTCAAAGATGCTAGATGTTGGCTTCATTTCAATCCTCATGTAGACAATGGAAAATTTCAATGGGGTCCACACATGACTAATGTAGAAAGCATATAAGAGTCTCTGTGTTTCCTCCTTTTCTGCCCTTTACTATGTCCTTTATTGTGGGTGACCAAGCTTTGCGCACACAGATACACTGACCCAGGTCCTTTTGGCTGCTGGTTGTGGACTCCTAGGCATCTGGAGACTTTGCTGATCTGATCTGTAGCTTGAGCTTTAGAAACTGGATTTGTAATTCCTCGTTTCAACCACTACTGAGGCTGAAGATGAAAATTGTTACATTAACAGTGTAATATTCAAGACAAATGGGTATCCTTGCTGAGTTTGACACTGCATTCATTGCTGTCACTTAATTTCATCTCATTCCATTCAGGATGCCAGATTTAATTTTGCATTTGGTTTTGCCAAACATTAGTTTGAGCTCTCACTGATACCAATGCCAGGGAATTTTGACTTTGATCGGAGGTTGATGAATTCGGAGTAAACCGTTGTCACCAGTCCACAGTTTCCAGATCTTCCAACACAAGAGTTATTTGCACTGATAACACGTAGAAATTTTTGTCTGATATCTGTCAAAGTACTTTGGGTGTAAGCCATATCCATAGTATGAATGTCATATTGTCTTCCAACACTTTTCCCAAAATAGGCAGCTGCTCTAACTGCATTACTGAACTGCCTTCTCAGTATGGAGTAAACGAGCCCAAACTTTCCACAAGCTTGTAAATATTCATTAATAAGCAATAACATAAAGCTATGTGAGAGGGGAAAGACACTGGCAAAGTCTTCTTCACTCAGGAGCAGAGATGATCTAAGATAGTGAGCCCAGGTTGCCAGGTGGGAAATGCTACAGAGCAAGGCATGGCGTGAGTGGAGTGGAGTGGAGTGGAGTCGCATTGGGACATATCAGGCTCAGCAGCACCTTGAGACTGGGAGGGCTTCTAAGAAGGGGAAAATGGACCTGAACTGTCGTCAAGTGCAAGGATAACTGAATCCAGTTTAACCTGTTATGATGTTGATGCATTTGTCAAAAACAAGGATTTCACTGCAAAGAGAATCTCTGCTCCCTTGAGAACTCAAAGACAATAAAATTTCTTTCTTTTTGTGTAGTACTTTAACAATACTTAAAAGCAACAGTGCAACGAGCTATTGTAATCGAGTTTGTGAAGCAGATGTAATGATCTCAGCACAAATCAGGACCTAACACATCACCATCAGCTCTTAGCAAGTTAAGAAAGAGTCGTTTACTTTATGTGAGCAACTGATTTTTTCCTCTCTTTAAAGTTGCTGTGTGCAATATTGCTAAGAGTATGGGGCTAGTAAAACCAAAGGATGAGTATTATGTCTGACTTCTGAGTGGTGTATCTTTTTCAAAGGTTAACCAAATCATCAGAATTCATGTCAAAGCAATAAAATTTCAAATCAAGCAAATTCAGTTTTCTTGCAATTATGTTTTGCATAGTTTAAAAATCATGTAAACAGTATTAGTTTCCTATTTACAGCACGTGATTCTGTACTCTTTTGCTTATCCTCTGTTGAACATGTAATTATTGTATATTGTAACTGCACATTACTATCGTCTACTGTACATAGTTTATTTTAACAAAATAAATGTATTACTAAGTATTTTGACAGCATCATTTTGATGTTAAGATGTGGTGCTGTGCTGGTTTCCCCAGATGCTAATCACAGGAACTCTGTAGGACATTTCAGGTAGAAAAAAAACACACACTAAGATATAGGGATGCTTTTGGATGGTCCTGGAACTGCCTGCACTGTCCGGTGTTACCTGCAGAAAGTCAAACAGGAGGTGACACCACAGAGATTTGTTCATCTCAGGCATATTCCTCTTGGGAAACTGCTGTTTCACCAAATTCTCTGCAGCCTGGAAACTTAGGGAGGTGAAGATGTGGGACCTGTAGGTCTGGTTCCCTGCTAGCACTCAGCATCTCGGGTTAACAGCAAGGTGCCAGATGCATCCTCCAGAGCAGAAACTTCCTGAACTACTGCCTGCTAAAGATGGGTAGATATAGCTGGGGAAAGATCCCTCTATACAGCCCTGATGCTCTCACATTTCCCTGAGGATTCAAAGCTGGTTACTGTCAGTGGTAGGATACTGGGCAAGACAGCCCCTTGCTCTAGTCCAGGGCAGCAGTTCCTATGTTTTCATGTGAGTACAATGAGAGAGGAGGGACCTGACTGGCCTGTTCCTCAAAGAGAAATCCAGTCAGTGCAGGAAACATGTCTGAGGAGGCTCCCTGCCCCCTCCTCTCACTGTAACTCAGATTAGAAGACATGGCAAGATGTAGTAATTTCTGACATAGTCGATCTGACTGGGAACACCAATTACACCACAGGAATGAGGGGAGCTGAACTTCAAGACCCAGTGGACTTTTGTAAGCACCATATAACAAGAAAGTGTTGTGAAAAATGAAAGCACTGTGTGACTGTGACTATTCAGTTTAAAAGAGCAACAACAAACCTGAGAAACGGAGTTTTGTGCAGGATACAAATATCATAGAATCTTTTAGAACCTTTAACATCATCGAGTCCAATCATTGACCCAACACAGCTAAGTCCACCAATAAACCATGTCCCTCAGCGCCACATCTACATGTCTTTTAAATACCTCCAGGGATGGTGACTCCACTACCTCCCTGGGCAGCCTGTTCCAGGGCTTGACAGCCCTTTCAAGGAAGAATTTTTTTCTAATGTCCGTTATAAACCTTCACTGGCACAATTTGAGGCTCTTTCCTCTTGTCCTATTGCTTGTTACTTGGGAGAAGAGATTGGCACACACCTCCCTACAACCTCTTTTCAGGCAGTTGTAGAAGGCAAGGTCTCCGCTGAGTTTTCTTTTCACCAGGCTAAAGATCACCAGTTCCCTCAGCTGCTCCTCACAAGACTTCTTCTCTAGATGTCTCACCAGTTTGTTGCCTTTCTTTGGACACGCTCCAGCAGCTCAATGTCCTTCTTGTAATGAGAGGTCCAAAACTGAACCCAGTATTGGAGGTGCAACCTCACTAATGCCAAGTACAAGGGAACGATCACTTCCCCAGTCCTGCTGGCCACAGTATTTCTGATATAGGCCAGGATGCTGTGGGCCTTCCTGGCCACCTGGACAGACACTGGCTCATAATCAGCTGGCTGTTGACCAACAAACCCAGGTCCTTTTCTGCCAGGCAGCTTTCCAGCCACTCTTCCCCAGGCCTGTAGCATTGCAAGGGGTTGTTTTGACCCATATGCAAGATGTGACTCATCACAATGGACCTTACAGCCTGTACATTCCAAAACACAACAGGTAAAAAAAAAAAAGAGCTATATCATCATTCCCAGTGTCCAGAAGGGAAACCGAGGCACAAAGAAATCCACTGATTTGCCCTTCCTCACATGGCATGTTTGTGGCAGAGCCAAGTGGCACAGTCATGCCTTCTCCATATCTTCACCTTCTCCTACCTGGTCAAGCAAATGCAGCCATCTGCCTTCTTACAGAGAGCCTGTCACTGTGGCAGGTATTTCAAGCTGGGGCTGCAGAGCTGTGAATGGTTGAATGCTACACCTTCACAAAGGAGCTTCTCCCTTGCTCCCTTCTTTGCAAGTACAATTCTCCCAAGAAAGTCAAGTTCCCCTTGAAGAGCAAAATTTCCTTGCCTTGCTTTTAGGTAGTGAAATTCATGCCAGATCAAATGTGCAGTGGCAAAAGACACTTTTAAGAGGTCCACGTTGCAGTGTATCAGGATTTTTGTCTGGTGAAGGGGACAACCAATGTGCTACAAAAACCAAGAAGGGTTTTCATGGGAGAGACAGCATGTGAGATGTGACAGCCTCTGTGATAAACACTCCTTGCAAACTTATGTACCAAATACAGAGGGGCTGTTTTACTGCTTTGGACAGGTGGGATGGTGAGATTTATATGTGACACTTTAAAGAGCATTAAAATGCTCCCAAGGAGATTAAGGAGGCCTGGGAAGTGGCTTCTCATGCTCTGAAATGCGTGGGCTATGTCGTCTGTCCACAAATTCTGAGCAGAACATCCCATCCCAGCTGCAGCATAAAGAATGTGAAAGCCAAGAGACCTCATCGCAAGCATCAAAGCTGATAGAAAATTAACAAAATGAAGACTTAGTAGTGTAATAACTTCTGGGGGAAAAACACCAGGTTTGCAGTTTCCAGCAGTAGGAATGAAGCTGGCTCCTTGGAAGTCACTGCTGTGTGCCTACTTGTGGCAGAGCTGGACAAAGAGCACCAGTCACATGGGTTGGTAGGCTCTGGCACTGGCTGTAATTTTGTTCAGAAAATCCACAGCATCTCTATTCGTTTTTGCTTTCCTCCTTAAAAGACCATCGAGAAGTGTTAGCTTGGTTTCAGTCAATACATCCTTCCCACTCTTCCTTTTCCGCCCCCCAGTCTGGCTACCACAGCATCAATCAAAACCCTCTTTCACACCCTGCGGAGTTTTCTTCTGAACACTTGCTGAGGTTTCTACTGTCTCATCATATCCTGGTACAGCTCCTATTTCCTGTTGGCTGCCAAGGAAGGAAGTTTACCACTTTCTAAACCTACTTCTCATCCTGAGACTGTAGTACAGCCAGACTCCGTGAGAGAAATCCAGTGGAGGAAATGACTTCACATCAGCATCAAGGAGACGTTTTGCAGGTGTTCACAGCTGTGGTAAAGAGTTTGTTGGAGCTTATACATATTCTACATAAGAAATCTCCACACATAAATGAAGAGGGACATATTGATTTAAATTGCTTTCATACTATGATTTTGAGTTTTATTAAGAACACGAAGTAATTTGCAGATTTCCCATAATAGTTGTAATACCAGTTAGAACAATAACAAGATCAGAGGGGTTGTGAGATGCAATTTGAAACAAAACACAAGCACTTGTTAAAGAGCAGTTAAACTCTCCATCAGTAGAAATCTGCTCTTGCCGCTGTTTGCCTTCTGTAATTCTGAATAGACACCACTGCAGCAGAGCGATAAAATCCCTCCTTCCTACTCAACCACAGTGCAGCTTTTACAATTCCACAGACACACACAAAAAAAAATAACAGCAACTAATAAACTACAGGGTAAATGAAATCTGTCTCAGGGAGGACAGGACACCTGGGGAGATTTCAACCATGCATCCCTGGAAATGAAGGCAACTGCATGCAGAAGACAAGACAGTTAACTAGGGGGAAGGCAGGTGCAGACGCTACTCTCGGCAGCATTTTTCTCCTAATGGATACCTGAGAAGGTGTCTGTTTTGTATGCTCCTGAGAGTCTCTCCCACTTGGAAAATTTTCCTATTTTCACATAATTTTCCACTTTATTCAGGGAAGAAATGAGAGATGAAAATGGATCTGTCTTCCTGCAGGTGGGAACCAGAGGACAAAGGCACTTTGATGGCTGTGGTCACTGGGGGGGCTGTTGCAGAAGCTCTCAGGTGTCCCCTAGTTTGTAGATAGTGGGTCTGAGGAGGCATGAACCATCCTTTCAAATGTCTGCTCTCTTTCCTGTCCTGGGCTTGTCTCACCATGTTAGCCACATTTCTGGCCGCTCCACAGCTTTTCTGTGAGCACATCTGGCTGCTCCCTAGCTCTGCGAGTATCCTCAGAGGAGCAGGTCTCCGTGGAGCTGAGCAGCATGGGGAAGTGTGGAAACACGTCTCTTGGTAGCCCACTCTTTCCCATCACCTCAGCCAGGGGCTCACTGAAATCAAACCGTGGTGGTTATGTTTTGGCTTGGTCCCTCCAACTCTGGAAGTTGTCAGGAGAGTCTCCTCAGGATATGCAGACACTCACTGATTCTATGTGAAGTCAGTTCCCCTCCTATCCCCAGACTAAAGCAGATGGGAAGATAGGCACTTTTGGTTTTACAGATGTAATGTGCTTCACTCTTTTTTTGCAAGGAATCGTGAAGCAAGACTTTTTTTTTTTCAACAGAATAGCTCCAGTTAAGCAGATCACTGAAATATGTACTTAACAGTAAAAGTCCACTGATATTAAGGAAAAAAACTTAATCATGAGCTTAAGTACTTTGCTGAGTCAAGGCTGAGTGTGCAATTCACCCTAATTTCAAGGTAGCAATTTGGATACTCACTTCTATTTCATTGGCCTTAAGGCCTTTTCTTTAACTGTTATTCCTGGTAGATCTCAGGGTAAGAACAACTAATGGTAGGGACAAGGTCATGGAAACGTTGGCAATTGCATTTACATCACTGGGAAGGAGCTACAACCCAAGATGAATGAAGAGGCTGTTACAGAGGCGGTGGTGCCTTTGTGGCCTGTTTTCACCTCCAAGTGACTTCTCAGTCCACGTGCACTTTCTGCACGAAGAAAGGTCACCCAGTGTGAAAAGCCTATAAGGAAGGGAAACTGCAGCAGTTTTTCTAAGCACAGGATTAGCTATTTTAAGGCTGTGTACTACATTTCTACAGCAACAATATTTTAAACAGTCTGAGGAGAGGAAATTAAGCCTCATTTGCCCAGAAAAGTCAATGATTTAGGAGCATTACAGGGATCAAATTCTGGACTGCCTTACCTGGTCTGTAATGCTAGAAGTACCAGGGGTATGAAGCCAGGGAAGAATCTGGCCCCTCCTCTCCTAACCTGGGAAAGGAGAACTCAGGCAGTCTCACATTCAGTTGTGGTGGTGGAGCAGATGTCACAGTCGCAGCGGATGGCCACTGGGTAGGTGTAGAAGGGATCCACGTCAGGGGCACACTTGGGCAGCTTCACTGTCATCATCTTGGTCTCATTGTAGGTGCAAACACGGTGGTAAGACTCGATATAAGGTGGTTCCAGCACTGGTTTCTGTGGGGAACAAATGCTGGATTCAAGCAAGAAGCAAGACAAACATCTGGAGTTCCTGTCCCCAAGGTGGGAGCAACTGGATCAGGTGGAGAGGCCATGGAAATAATTTTTAGGTCACATCCTTCAACACTTGCCTCTTGGAGCCCTGCCATGAAGAGGAGTGAGTGTACGTGCATGTTTCTGTTTGTTTAAAGCATAAAGCTCCAATTAAAGCTGCTTAAAGACAAAGTCTATCCAAAAGGCTGGTTCTGAGCAGAAAACTAGTGTTTCAACCAAATGCACACATTTGCCAAAAGCAGCCACTTTCTTCCAAAAGGATTGATTTTTCGTCAAAGAAATCACGTTCTGCTGGAAACCCTTCCATGTGCACAAGCTGCCTAAGAGCAGAGGTGTATCCAGGTGCCAAGTGGCTATTGTTTTTCTCAGCCAGACCAGTCTTCCGAGTCAGGCTGAACATCCCACAAAGCCCAGTGGATGTACTCTGGGGGGGATATATTCAGCACAGCAGCCAGCATGGAAGTTTGCAGTTCCTCATGAGAAAAACAGCTTGGCCTGAGACCTCAGCCACCAGGAGACAATAGTAGCTTGAAAGTCCTGAAACCCACCATCCCACATAGCATCACACGGGTATTAGTTTTGCTCAAAAGTGAGTTTTTCCTCAACAGGGGAACCCACTTTTTAAAGACTCCAAGAAGGGGCAGCGTAACAGGAATGCGAGTTCACTGTCATCCTCTCCTTTGCACAGATGGGAAATAGCATAAAGTAACACAGCCAGGAGACATTCTAATTGTTTTGTCCTTCTTTCCCTCTGTGCTGTGTAAAAAGCCTGCCCTGGGAACCAGAAATGATGGCATGGAAAAGAACAGATGCAACATTTCAGTAAGAAGATATCCAGACAACCTCTCTCTCTCTTACCAACCCACTCCCATCCAAGTACTTCATGGTGCTTTCTAGAAGCTGCTGAGCCTACAATCAGATGCGTTCAGCTTCTACATCCCAGTGGTATTGCAGCACGGTAAGCAAGTCGGTAAGGTCTGTGCTGCCAGAGGAGCTTAGCAGGGGGACCCAGGTGACAAGAGGTCCCTCCAAAGAACCTTATCCCACTGGCCACCAGTAGCCTTTCCCCTCATTCCACAAAGCAATGAAAGAGGGCGGTCAGATCTGGCACACAGACTCTGGCTCCTTCTCTGATCACTTATACAGAGCCCTTGACTTCATGTGGACAAAATCCCTTTGGAGTCACTCAAGGCTTTCCCAAATAAATTAAAATGGGACTGGCCTCTCGAGCCTTTCAGCAGCAGAAAGGTGAAGAGAGTCAGAAACACGTTCTCTGAAGTGAGTTTGGATGTGCTTATACTCTTTCTTTTTCCCCTTATACGCCCCCAACACATAACTACTTCATCTTTATACAGCTCTGTGACGTAAAACAGGACCAAATTAGAAACAGACTTTATCTTTGGGATTTGCTTTTTGGAACGAAATATTATACCCATCAACTAGAAGCTCCATCTTAATCTCAAAGGAATTTCTTCCAGTAAATTAATAAAGGCATCCTCTCCTTAAGTGTTCAGGCTGTAAGAAGCTTTCAAAATGCATAATAAGAGTATTACATAAGTGCTTCATTAATATCATCACGTGATGCACATCCCCCTTTGAGGCAGTGCAAGGAGGGAGGGAACAACTGACAGCAAACACTGCTGACAGTGGCAGTGAGGGGATTGTGCAGTGGGACAGCCCTCACCTGTTTAGTAGATAGCTACAAGCTCTTTGATGTTCAGTGGGTTTCTTTTGAGGGCTTTTCCTGTGGGTGGAACACCACCCAGGAATGCTGGTGGCAGCCGCTCTCTACCCCGCGCTCACCCTCACCTCCCAGGTCTCGCAGCGTCCCCAGCACGCATCCGTCGTCACTCGCAGCCCCTTGCAGCCAGGTTTCTTGGCCAGGAAGGTGAATTCACGCACAGCGCAGCCGATGAAGGTCCGCAGATCGATGGCAGAAGTCTTGACCGTGCTGACGCAGCCAACCAGCGGCAGGAGAAGCAGAGTGCCTAGGATCACGCAGTGGAGCTTCATGCTGTGGTAAAAGAGAGAGAAGCAGAGGACTGGGAAAATCAGAACAGTCCAGGAGGCAAGAAGTACAAGTGCAAAGGCTCAACTTGAGCTGGAACAGCTCTTCCTCCCATCAGATGCACTGTTCCCATCCTCTTTCAACCCAAGAGAAGATGGGAAGATGTATGAATGAGGGGCCACCTACTCCCAGAAGTGGAAAGTCTTAGTGAAAAGGTCTGTAACAGAAAGCACTGGCTTGCAGACTTTCCCTGAAGAGCAGTGGGATTTGCCTGGAAGAGATAAAGCCACCAGCCAGTGCCTGAAATCTCAGACCCCCTGAAATCTCTATATTGCAAGTTTACTTTGACTTCCTACCATCCCATTTGGGTTGCCCTGAGCTTGCACCAGGCCAACAGCCATGTAGGCCTTTGGTTGTTCTCTCAGTGAACACACACACACACACACACACAGACTTGGCTGAAGTCCCTGACAATACTAGCCCTTGTCAAGGTCAATCTGGAAGGGCTCTGTCTGTCTGTCTGCCATGCCCACCTATGGGAGGTGGCAGGTTCCCTGCTTTGCTGCTCAGGGGAAAAGCAGCGTGGCTGCAGCTCCACGCATTCAGCAAGGTTAGGTTTGCATATAACTCCGGCATTTTGACCCTGGCACTTAATTCTAGGTTTATATCACTTACCTTTCAGCCTAAATTAGGAGCCAACAATCCATGAACTCATGCTGTCATCTCAGCACCTCCCAAAAGTGCTATTGAGGTTTCCTTTGCCAACACCCTGAGCACTGGACTTGTGCTGGTCCTGTCTCAGGGCTGCAGCCAGCCAGGCTGGTTGTCCCTCCTGCATACACTGCCCTACCAGCCAGCTCATACCCAATCAAGGCTGCTAAGCTGGTAAATGGAATTGGTAAGACAAGGGTGGCCATGGTCAATATGACTGGAGGAGGCTTGAACTCTTCATGCTATCTGAGCAGCCCAGCATCAGTCAAGTCCCTCTGCTACTTACTTTACTGCCTTTCTTTCTCAGCCAAGAAAGCAACCAGCCTCTCTGCAAAACTTTCTCTGTCAAAAAAAAAAAAAGAGCTGGAAAGTAGCTCTAAGCCACAAGTTCCATTTTATACTTCACGTACTTGCATTGTATTTAAAAATGTCCACCTAGAAACACCAGGCTTAACATTTAATTTCAAGAAAGTCAGCTACTGCATGGGGCATGCAGACTTGTGTGCCTTGGCCTGTATCCTCAGCTGGATAGACTTAAGCTAAAGGAGCTTGGCCTGCCTTTTGCCTGAGTGATGTTTGAGTCTCTAGGCTCCTGTTAAACTAAATGCTTTAATTTGCTAAATCAGTTTTAGAGCAGCACATGAAGTTTGCTTCATATATGTCACCATGCATACACTGTAGTCTTACGTGGGATTAAATGAGCTTATGTTTATATATAAGCTTCAACAGGGTAAAAACAAAAAGCTAAAATTCCTTTATATTTAAAAGCAGATGTTTGAGAGCAAGAGGCAAACTTCAAAAAAATCAAACATTTATTCTTTGCCACTTTATCAAAAACTGCTGCTTTTTTCATGAGCCAGAGCCGTGACATGGAGAAAACACAGAAGCACACTCACCTAACTTGTTGGAGTCAGATCTCCCTTTGCAGTTTTAAATTGCAGATGGTGTTTCAGGAGGTCTGAGTGAGTAGCAGGATACCTGCACGGCAACCTTTGTCAGCTTTGTGCTCAGTAGATCTTCCTAACAGCTGCTACTGGGTTGCTTAATTGCTCACATTTATAGAAAGGGTCTTGTCAATCAAGGCAAGACAGAGGCAGATCCTTACTTGAACTACCCAAGGCATCAAAGTCATTGACTGTAAAGCAACCCTGTCCTTTCCAACAGCGATTAGCTTAACGGGTATTGTTTCATAATATCAGCCCTGAAACAAAAGGAGCAAGTTGGTGGGTGAAGTATTGAGCACGCACTGGGGCTAAATGGATGTTCTTTTCCACAGTGGAATTGCAACACTTTTGTGAGGAGATTGGAAGCTGCCTCTGAAACCATCACTACCCCCCTAATTAACAAGCCCAGAGTAAACACGCTGAAGGGAGAGTTTTAAATATTAGTGTGAACAAACCCCTGAATTTTTGTCAACAGCGAAAGACCTTTATTTTTACACAATTGCTCTGTATGAGCAAGGACAAAGAGTGGCGGGAGGAGGTTTGAGTCTGCAATGTTCTCTTGATGAGCCAGGCAGCTGTGCCATAGGTAAGCACCACTGTGCCAGGGATTTTTGGAAATGGTGTCCATTGCCTTTGCCATGCAAACACAATTTTTGGCTGTTCATAGGTCAGAGAGAAGCTGAGGAGCCTTGGTACTATGAAAAACTTGCTGGTCAGTGAGTTCATAAGACAAGCAGGTGAAAGAAGTGCAGCCATAAGGCCACTGAGTGACCTCAGAAAAGTCACATCCCTTCCCTGCCGCTGGCTCATGGCTGGACAGTGACTTCCCAGAACTGACTGCTCCAGTACCCAGGCAGATTCAGAAAAGGTAGGGCAAGTGTGGTGATTACAGACCCCTCAAAGTGATGCTATTAAACACAGCTGTATCCAACTCTGAGAACCGAAGATGCAGAGAAAACTTTCATTTAAATAAACTCCACCCTACAATGTTTGTAGAGGAAAAAAAGAGAAAAAAAAAAAGCAACAAGTAACCAAAACAAAGCAGCATTTGTTGATGTCCAGAAAATGCACCTCTCACCAAACATGAAACAGTGATTACTGTAAGTTTGCTTATTTACCTCACATATATCAAACGTATACTTCTGATGGGTCATACTCAGGCCTTCTGTAGCATGAGCTACAGAATCCAGCAAATGGACACTGAGGAAATCTGATATTGAAGCATTCAAGAGCAAACAAGGTATTTAACATAGGTGCTCTCCCTTTTTCAGGGAGTATGAATAACCCACGGCTCAGGATCCTTATTTCACTTGCTAGGTCAATTGCCTGCATCTGACTCCTGTTCATGCCAGCATCTCCTGGGAGCCCACAGAGCAGTTGCTATGCTTTCCTTTTCAGCTTGGAGCAGCCACTGCTTGGCTGATTTTCTTGCTACTACATGGCCTTGCTATTTTCCTAATCAGTAAATTACACTGGTTACGTGCACCCAAGCTGCCATCTAAAAGGCTGGTTATTCACCTCAAGGTTTGCCTTTTCTGTCTAAATTGGAAAATGGTGAGTGGAAGAAGTGAAAGAGGGCAGCAATTCTTTTGTCCAGTCAATCAAGGCTTGCTCTGACGCTTTGGGACATTTTGTACAATCAGGAGCCCCTGTCCCCTCTTAGAGATGACACATTGCATCAGAGCTTTACCTAAGCTTTGGACAAGTGCTAGTGTTTGCACCAACACAACTGAATCAGACCATCAACCTAAATTTTCTCCTCCTTGGACATTTTCCCTCTCCCCAAAGTTACTCCTCAACCACATACTTCTAATGCAGCAGCACAGGAGGCCCCTCCCCATCTGGTCTCAGGCTTTATCAGCCATGTAAAGACTGCCCTGGAGCATCTGAGTGCAGGGTGTTCTTGAGCCCTGAGTTTCCAGGTGTGACACGAGTCCCTCCTCCAAGCGTTTGCAAACACCACCTGAGGCACAGAAAAGCAGCAGGCGTTACGTGCTATTGCCATATTGTCATCACAATATGGGAAACAACCATTTCAGAGAATTAGTTCACTTAGCAGGAAAAATAAAAAAATAAAAAAAAAACAAAAAACAACACAAAAAAAATTCAAAACAAGCAAACAAACAAAAAGATTTTAAAAAAAAAGACTTTTTCTTTGCAAGAGGAAGGGAAGAACAAAGATGAAAGGAGCATAGCTTTTCATAAAATTAGAAAACTGTCCTGTTTAAGATATTTAAGATCATTCCCAATATTCTCACTCACTATTATTCAGTCTTGCTAGTAGTAAAGCAGACTTCAGGTTCAAGTGAAGACCCATCAGGTGGGACGTTGGAGGAGGAATACTGAATGGAGGTACAGTAATTGTCTCCATAGATGTGATCACCAGACATGTCAGGGACAACTTTTTCTCCCATTGAAACCAACAGCAGAAGATTCAAAGCCAAATCAGATCACAGGGAGACCACAAGGAACAAAGTCTTGCCACTCATCTACAAATATCAGCAATTCTCCACAAAAAAAAAAAAAAAAAAAAAAGAACAACCTGAATTTTTTTTTGCTGTAATTTTTGCTGACCAAAAATAAAGCTAGAAAAGAAATCTTTAAAGGCTTTTAAAAATACGCAGTTTAAAAGTTCCTGACTTGCAGGTAACAGTGAAAATACTGGTTATAAATCTCCTTGATTTGATTCTGGGAATGTGCCAGAAAAAATCAGCCCAAGATTAGAGACAGGTACAGAAAATACATGCCAGATGGCAGATCAACCAGCTTTGACAGATGTCTCTTCTTCTATGGATTAGAAAAACAGGTGCTGGACTTTCAGTTTGTGTAATTCAGTTTGGATTCACTGACTTCAGCTCACCGAGATTCTGGTCTCTTGTCTCTTTTTGTACTGAATAACCTCATAAAGTAAAATGAAAGAGAAATTGCAGACTCCCATTTATGCTCTCTTTTGAAAATCCTGCCTATTCATGGGACAGACATTGATTTCTGAAGGATTAGCGTCATGTCTCATGAAAAGCATGAGTGTTGGCTTTTTCCCAGGCAGAATTTTGTTGGTTTATTGTTTTGCAGTTGTTGTTTTTTTTTTTTCTGAAGTTAATTAATACATATACCACCTACACATACATTTGGCCTTTAGTGTACATCAGAAATTTTAAAGCTGCCTATTTTTTCTTTCTCTGGATCTTCTACATTTATTTGAAATGGAAGGTGGCATACAGATAAAACTTCTAAAGATGAATATGTCCACCACTTACCTGCCCTGTTCCCTTTCTGAGACACGTAGGAGCCAGAAACAGATTGACCAGGGGAGCGCATCTCACGAGGATTGTGCATCCACTCATCCATTCAGCCTTGTGTAGCTTTTCCTCTGAATCCTGGACAGGCGGAACACGGACAGCAAGTGTGATGTTCAAGGTGTCAGGGTTATAAATACTGGTAACTTCTGGATTCATCTGCTTCTCAGCCAAGCTCAAGTGAATCTCACAGGCTTTGCCCCAGAGATGCCACAAGAGCCTGCTGCAGCCCTGCACAGTGTGTAACATCAGTGGTTATAAAATACTTGTGGACTTAATCTAAACAATTCCCAGCAAACTCTGAGGGGGCTTTGGGCTTCTAAGCAAATCCTGAGAACCCACATTGGACTCCCAGTGACTCCAGTTGCTCTTGGGAGGAGACCACCATCCCCAAGTGCATTCCTGAACTGGCCCCTTACTGACCTGTCCTTGGCAGAGGTCCCGATATACAGCCCATGCACTCCAAGAGGCTTTCCAGAAAACAACCTCTTGTGCAAAAGACCTCTGGGCTCTCAGCCTTAAACATAGGGGACCCCATAGCTGCAAGAAAACTTGGACATGCATTAGGGTCTTCATTGCCTCCTGGATGGGGCTTCATGCTGTCTTTCCCTATCTCCTCTCCCATGCACACGAAACAGAACAATACCAGATGCTGTTCACTTCAACACCATATAAAACTCCAAAATTGAAATAATCCAAGCAGATTAACATGAACACCAACATTATCAACCATACAAGGAATTTTTAATTCCATCCTTGTCCTTCAATGATGAGTCTTTCAACTTTAGACATGCCCCAATGTATTTTTCCTAGTATTAGCCATCTACAAGGACTATTATCATTTTGCTAGGTCTTAAGATATTTCAGGTACTATGAGGGATCCATCTGTATCCTAATTAATTCACAACTCAGAAAGAGAGAGAAATAAATAGTGGCAGGGGGAAGGTGAGAGCTTATACACAAGCAAAGCCGTACTGCCAGCAATTATGTCAGTATTTTGTGTAGTATTTGGAGCAAGTTAAAAAAATATCAGTACTATTTTAAAATAAAAAAATCCAACCCAACATCTTTACAATGAAAAATTATTGCTTTTCATATTAGGTGCCAAACTTCTTGTTTCAGATCTAAAACATGGTTTGTGTGGTTTGGGTTTTTTTCAGCCTAGCAGTACAAAAACCTCTAGCTTTTGCCCCAGATTTCTAGGCCTTTGTAGAAGCAGTAAAATTTTTCATATTATTTTCACAAGATTTTGAGGATAGGTGAATAAAACCTAAAAATCATTTTCATGTCAGCTCAATTTACCTAATTCCTTCAGACATCAATGACATTGGTGAGTTTGGAGGAGGAACTGAAAAATAGTTTGCAGAGGTCTTACAAATACTCTTCTTGAGATGCCCTGCAAGTAAAGCAATGCAATAGAGTATGGAGGGGAAAGGATCTCGGTTAGCTGAGGTAACATTACTGTGGAAACAGAGGCTGCAGAAGGAAGACGGTACAAGTAGACAAGGGGGTACAGCAAGGGACAGGGAGTTAATGGACTAGAAGCTTCAACTGGAGAAAGGAGCTGAGATGTGCTATCTAATAAGACAGACCAAGCGAAACAACTACATTGAGTAGTTACACATGGTAAGTATGGCAAAGAACCACATAGGCAGCTGGCAGGCCAAGAAACTGGTAGCCGTTCAGGCAAGCCGAGCCAGTGACTGGACAGGAAATATTTAATGCACTGGACACAAGAGAGATCGCACAGAGAAAGTGGTAGTAAAATCTACAGTCAAAGCATATGAAATAGCCAAGAATTAGAGATGGCTCTTATCAGTGTTGGGAAGGGTAGTTGTAGGTTCAAAACTAACAGAAGAAGGAAACAAGGTGGCAAGGGTTTGCTGGCCAAATTCATGGGAGCAGAAAAACAAGAGAGGTTGGGATTCTGGTTAGAGCAGAGTGAGTTATAAAGCCAAGCTTGTGAACTGTCAGGTAGGAGATGAAGCTGTGGATGCTAGTTGTGATTTGATAAACTCACTGGAAAACTTAGCACCAGAATCACTTTTCCCTATACAGTTAAACACTAGACTTTGTCTCAAGTCGTTTACTCTTTGCTGCTGATTCTGAAAGAAAGATAACCTTTGTGGGCTGAAAACAGCGTTACAAACAAGTACATTAAGATTTTTTAATCCATCCCCACAGCTGCCGCATCTTGGATTCAGACTGTCTGTCACTTGTTACATTTCTAAAGAACGTGAAGAATTGGGTTTGCAAAGAGACAAACAAAGTAGGTTTAACCTCGAGAGGGCACAGCTGATTTGTAAATTGAAATCAAAGGAAGCAAGTAAAGCTCATAGAAATGCTCTGACAGAAATACTGCCAACTGGAAATACAGAAAGCACAATGCGGCGATCAGGAAATGGATTCTCAAGGGTAATCAGATAAACGTGGACTCTCCCTGCAAACAATGGGACACTAGTTCTGGCCGAAGGTCTCAAGCACGCAAAGCCAATCCTCCTGCTTTAAAAGACTTTCTGCTCATTTCACTTCCTGATCTTAACACAAACTGGCAACGGCTGAATGAGCATTGGGATGAGAAGAATGAAGTCAGAAAAGAGGCTTTGTCGAGGCTGCTGTGGAAGTAAATCACGACACATTTAGTACTTCGGGAAATGACCCATCTTGGCAGAACGGCTCAATGAACAGACCTGCAAAATCTATCCCAAGAGATGCGAATTGCTGTGAAGTAGCACTGCACTGACCGCAGCAGAATCACAGCTGCTCCAGCACAGACACTGCCCTACCAGCATTGTTTTTGCAAAAAAAGTGTCAGGCTATTATTCACCTCCTCTTTTTCCATCCAGAGCAGGAAAATGAATCCAAAGGTGAGGCTTAAACAGTAAGAAAAAAACGCTAATCCACAGTTTGCTTGACACCCATCTAACCTGGTGAGATACTATTATTCTGCTGAAAAAGACCCGTATCTCTGATGGATTCAATCCAGAAGTGGTGTACTGAAGGCCCTGCAGCCACTAGAAGAGCTGGAGCTTCTCGAAATTGGCAGTGAGTGTCTCTAACATACAGATATTTCACCCAAACCAAAGTAACTCCAATAAAGATAAAGCCACTGCAGAATTGAAGGTTCAGCTTCTTGATCATAAACTGAGTTTATGTAGTGTGGGCAGACAGTTTGTTTTATAGTTTGGATGGATTTGCTAAAATTCCTGGGTTATGTGCTTATTCTTTATGTGGTATTTCAGAAAAATTAATTTCTCAACCTTTAAATTCTCAGCAAAATATTTTGGAAGAAAAACTCGGAAGAAAACTGTAAATGAAAATGGGAAGTTAAGAAGGTTCATGGCCAAGAACAGGACCGCTTTCAGCAAAATACACCCTGACCCAATGGTGCAAGGATAGCAACAATTAGAGAAAAAAAAAAAGTGATACAGCAGGCCAGTTTGCCCAGTCTTGGTAGTGCAAACATTGAATCAGGAGTCATACTCAACAGTGTCAACAAGATGCATGTTGCAAAGATTAAGAACTGCTTAAGCCACGTTTCTCATAAACTAACTGCCAGGAAGAATTTACCTGAAACAGGGACACACTTTGAGAGTTCCCTGAAGATTTAGGAGCTGTCATATAAACAGTGATGTCAGGCAAAAAGGCAAACACTGGAGTGGATAAGGAGACAACTAAAGGCACAATCCCAAGTCCAGACTGTGGATCTCCTTAGTAACAGTCCTTAGGAGAGTAAGGCAATTCCTTTCTCAAGGCTAACTTACCTTTGCTCTGGAAAGATGTATGTGTCAAGCATAACACCTAGTAATAAGGAATAAAACACCACTAATTAGGGAAAAAGTGGATTTCTCTCCTTGGTTTGCCAATGCCAAAAACATTATATAATCAGAGCTTGGAACAAAAATATTTGGGAAAAAAAAGTGTCAATTTAATACACACAAAAAATAAAAGAGAGGCAATCCCAGGGTCTGAAAACAACAGCCACCACCTAAATTTACAATTGACCATGACAGAGTAGCATGCTCTGAAATAATATAAAATTTGGTGTAATAAATGCAAAACTCATCCTTGCTACAGAGATGTGCAAACTTTCAAACATAGGCTTTTGCTTTACATGAAGTCCTTGAGTAACTCCTTGGTTCCTGCCAAGATGTGAGCCCTTCTGACATCTACAAGACAAGGCAATACGTGATTGAGTGTAAAAATAAATGGCATCCTCTATATGACAGCTTCCAAGATTAGCATTCCTCTCTAACACATCCCTCTGTCTTAGGTGAAACTCAACCAAGAAAACTGAGCAGCACCTGCAGAGCAAGTGCCAAGGGACGCTACCCAAACAAGCAAAGCAACCGTTGATATGTTGTCACAATGCAGGGGGAGAGGAAATACGAACTGATCTTAAACCATTTTTCACAAAAAGAGGTTTCTCTATGATCCCTGAGACAGGACATCCGAGCTTCTGTGGATATGTGTGTGTCAGAACCAACACGTGGGTTCCCTGCTATCTGGTAGGAGTTGCAACATTAGTGCAGCTGTTGCTCAGGAGGCCAGTAACATGGACACACGTATCCACAATACTCGTAATACCTGAAAAACACTGGGCACTATTGTTCTGTCACATCTGTGACAAACAGCCAAGGGAGCTGGCAGAAATAAAGGGAATTAAGATGAACAGACTGATAGACTGATACTCAATATACATTTTTTTTTAGACAACCTGGACAGAAATTCTACAAACAGTAGACATTTACTTTGAGATGCTAGCACTGTGTTTCAGTTTCTGTTTTTAAGGATTTGGAATACAAGCTTTAAACACTGTAGCACTTTACTCTTGCACTTTTTTTTTGCCTTTATCAAGCCTGTACTAAATAGCTGGCTGTGGATATAGCACACTATTAGCAATGTGCTGCTCAGTTTTCACAGACACTTTTGAAAGCGTGTTTATTTTTACACTGTCCTCAGCTGTGGCCAATGGTCATATTCAGCCCAGTGTAATTCAAGAATTCAGATCCAACGGAGTTGGCTAAACACTGATGTAGGCTCTCTAATTGCACACCAGGTAATTGTCTGGAGATCTGCACTGATTCCATCACAATGTGACAAAGATTCTTCCCTAAACATAGGTGCTACACAAACTATATGCAACTGACAATAACCGATTTAACTCAAATCACTTCTGCGTTCCATAGCTTTCCTCTAATAATTGTCTTTTGAAAGGACATTTTAGGATTTATGAGAGACTAGTGGGCAAAGACCTAGCTCCATTAATCCTTTCCTGTGGGCTCGGAAGTTGAAGACAAAGCTTCGTAATCGAAATTACAGAAGTACAAAGATACATTATCTTAATTCATTAATTTCCCCGTTATTCATGTCCAGTGCACTGGAAAAAAGCCACCTCGTTTTGACATACATCACCACTGGTGCTAATACTCTGTTTCCTACATTGTTTTGGTGATGAGTGAAGTTTACAAATTACACTAAGTTGGAAGTGAAATCTCCTGAAACAAAGCTACCATCTCTTCCTGTGAATCCTGTTAGAATAAACTCATAGAACTATTGAACTAATCAAAATCCAGCCAGGAAAGCAAATACGACCAGACTCCCAAACCCCTGAGAGGCATTTGGCCAAACCAAACATTGGCACAGCATAGACTCAAACAGTAACAGGCAAGAAGTTTCAGCAGCAGGCAGAACCAAATCTTCCAGCCTGAACTCTTTTTACCCTCTGGGGAAATGTAGATCTCAATCAACACTTTGAGTCTTCAGACTATTTCCAGTTTAAGTTCATCACCCTGCTCCCACCGATTTTTAACAAGTTCGTCGTGGGTGCAGTCATCCCATGTCACAGGACTAGAAGGGCTCATAAAGACATAAAGTCATAAAGAAAAATAGGCTCCAGCAAGCCTCCGAGAAACAAACTCTATAACTGTACAGAGACAGCGTGGGTGACTGTAGCGATGCCAGTTTGCTGTTATCCTGGGTCACCAACTTATCAGCAACTGAAGAATTACCAGGAGAGGAAGACAAGAAAAGTGAGAGATGACAAAGCTCTTCCTTTCACTTACTCACACGTATAGATCCCTCTTTTTTGGAACTACCATAAACCAATCCTGAATGTCATGTCTTAGTCGCAGTCAATCTCAAAACCATTCCTATGAACGAAGCACGCAGGAGGCACACTACTGCGGAGTAAATCATTCCTGCCGCCACACAGGCTGGGAGTCATGAAATGTCAGCTCCAGCACAGGATGAACAAATGCCCTGGCCATGGAAGTGTGTTGACATCTACAGGGCTTTCTGAAACACAGCTCTGCCCCAGAGGGGAACAGCTCTCTGCCATTGGGAAGACATCACTCATTATAATTTATAAATTCTTTATAAATTCTGATATCACAGTAGTAACAATTTCATACTTGAACTGAAAGTTCAGGCCAGAGCCTGTAGACTTCTGCATGCGGATTAATTAATTAAAGAGTACCACAAATTCAATTTCATGGTGCTATTGCTACACACCTCCGCTTTTCTTCAAGCATGCTTTATATTCAACAGTCTTTGTAAGCTATGTCTACTTTAATTAGATTAGACAGTTAAATCCTGATAAAAAAATGCTTTTGTCATTTAAAGACACCTTTAAACCACAGATTAATTTATAAAGATCCGACAGCCTAACAAGACAAGTTTCATACTTCACAGGGCTTTATACCATATTTGATTCCGACAATGTCTGCTATATCCTCTTCTGCTCAAAGGTCAAATATGTAAATCATGGCCGACTATAATAATTTCTTGCTTTGTCGGCAGCTGGCATGTGGCAAACAGATGCGGAAATCCAGCTGTTTAAATCCTTGAACAGTCATTTAAATTGAAACCCAGCAGTGAAATGACCAAAAGATACGTTTTCAGAGCAGTGTGCCAAAGTGTACCCCAGGGATTCCCACTCAACTTGACATACTAAAAGACTCTGAACCCCTTCAATATGTAAAGAATACAATGCACAAATATTGCTTTATAAGGAAAATGCATTATAAATGACTCACAGATTAAGCTGGAAAGATAGTAAAATGTTTGGTTTGACCCTAAACCAAAGGCTAGAAAATGAAAGTTAAGGTTTGCCTCTTTAATTAGCATCAGAAATGACTGTATGAAGGGCTCAGATGTCTTGCAGGCTTCAGTTGTATGGAATTGAATTTCTGAACCCATGACCCTTTAGCGTCACTCAAGAGCCATACTCAATATAAGTTAAATTTTCAAGAGTTCAACAATGGCCAAATCTCCATTGACGCTGGAAGGGGAAATCCATGCTGGTTTATGTTCCTTTTAGAAAATCCTCCCTCCAGAATTTGGCCCTTGGGTGCTGAACAGGCATAGATAGGTACTGGATAGATAGGTACTAGTACCATCATGAGGGCCACAGTCCAACAGCTACCCCTGCTTTGGGTGATATTCTCTGCACAGCATGGAGAGCTGTGATGAATTAGTAACGTGCCTTGGTGATAATGACAGCTTCTGTACATCACAGTTCCACAGTCTTTTTCAACTGCAAAAGCAAGCACGTTTTTGTTTTTTTTTTTCTAGTCGAAGAAGCCACAGTAGTGACATACTGATTAAAATTGGCTAATCTGTTCTTTTCCCCCATTTAGGTCTGTGTCCTTACGGGCTTCCTCTTTGAGGCAAAGGTTTCCCAAATTTCCTTCTAATATATAAGAAACAGGTAGTGACTCAAGACTGAGCAGTAAAGACTTTGCCTACTTGGTTTCTCTGCCTGACCCATGGACAACTCTGGAATGAGAAGGATTCTTCATGTCACTGGAATGTGGGAACTTCAAGGTTCAAGGAACTCTGTTTGGGGGTTTGGTCTTGTTATCATCATCATCAAGGGTTTTTTTACTGAAGCCACTGGGCAGTGAATCTTCATATGTGCCTAAAGAAGGTTTGTGGCATTTCATACTGAGACAGTTTTTTTAGAATCTCTCCTTTGCCAACCCAGCTTGACACGTGGGAGTAGGAAATTACTGGAGGCACTAAATACAGCTCCCCACTCTTCCTGTTACCCTGTCCTCAGCACCAATGAGAAGGACCCCAACTTCTCTAACCCCTACACAGAGGCCAGCTTAAAGGAGCTGCACACCTATGGAGTTTGGGGAAGGACGGGTATCTTCTCAGAATGCCCTTCTCTCCAAATTCCTATCATATGGCATGACATTTCATAGGAGTTAATGCTGAGGAGATGCCAGATGCACTAACTTTGCATCAGCAAGGTGCTCATCCATACCCAAAAAGTTGCCAGGCTGTGAGACAAAACTATAGTGTCCAATCATCAGAATAGTACAGGCAGGCAGAGCGAGAGATCCAGGTTCAGCTTTTGACCACCATGGCTATGACAACCATACCTTGACAGACTGGCACAGTAGGAATAAAGCATTTCCTGGATGTAGACAGATTTGACCTGTTCAAAAATGTCTTGTTTCTCTAATTTCTTAACCATTTGATCAGCCATGAAGGAAGATAAATGTTGGAATGATCTTTGTTTTCACCTCCTTGAAGCACTCCCAATTACAAAGCTTCATTCCAAACCCACATTTTTCCCCGGTGTCCCTTCTCCACTGCAGGTGTGTTCAGAGCAGTGCATTTTGTGCAAGCTACCTTCTTCCCATCTACAAAATGTCAGTCAGCCCACTTCCATTACAGGTGCCAAATCAGACAATTTGCACCCTGCTTCTCAGCATCATCCTGATGTTTCCTGCAGCCTATACAAAATACCTCTCCTGTTTGTATTTGGTATTCTTCAAAGAAAGGGAAGTTACACTGCTTAATTTCCATTTTTTTCCTCCCATCAGAGACTAAGTAAGCATTTTTTTCTCAAGACAGCATGTTTTAAGTAAGTAACAATGGAGTGCCTCAGAGGAGAAAAGAATATCTCAGTAAACCCGGTCATGAAATGACAGCCATACCAGGAAAGGGTAGCTCCCTGCTTTCTAAAGAAAAAAAAAAAAAAAAAAATCCTTTCAATTTCCCCAGAAGAAGAATATCATCTTCTGAACAATGCTGCCCTGTTCAGAACCAAACTCTTTTTGTACGCAGACATTGTGTCTAGACAGGCTTAGAAAGACTGTCTCTACTTAACATCAAGGAGTTGGGGTTTATTGTATGTGCTTAAGTGTTTAACTGTACACACACGTACTGTTCACAAATAACGCAGTATAAATTTGATCAATTTTTCTCTGGAGCCAGTGGGTGCATCATTGTAAGACAGGCAGGAAGCAAACCAGGATCACACGTTCTCTCTGAACCTTAAACCCATAAAAGCTTTCTAGAGGTCACTCAACTAATATACACACAATAGTAGATGATATTAATAGGATAAATTTACTGCAGGAAGAGGAAATGAGTCCACATCGCTCCTGTTAGTACTGACTGGTTTCCCATACAGACGCAGCAGATTTGTCCTGTCTCCTCACAGATCTTTATTTTACTTCTGGTGACAGCAACGGGACTTCCATCATTGACTCTGGCAGGAAGAGAATTAAGTCCTGCAGTTTACAGAAGAGCTGTACTTAATCTCTCTCGTCATATTCCTGTACTTAGAAGAGATTTCCACCGTACAAGCAAGTATGAGTGCACCCAAGGTAAAAGTAATAAGATGGTTTTTTTGGGTTTTTTTAATCTATCCATAGATAGAAAACCAAGGATTTTATTTCTGATATTACAGCAGAATCACCTTCTGCAAAGGGACAAACTCTGTTCCAGATTAACACACACCTTTTTTTTACATATCCTCCCCTCTAAGCATCTGATTTATTTTGAGACATCACTTACTTGGTATGTCCAGGTCTTTCACATTTTTTTGCTAGTAGAGGAGAGGATGTCTTTCTTCTAGAAGAGCCAGGTGAGAAGCACAACTTGACCTGCCAGGGCATCCCACAGAGGGGTGGGTTATGAGGGTGTAACCTTTGGAGGGCAGGAGGAGCAGGTTCAGACAAAACAGCTGGAGCCTACATGAGCTCCAGGTCAGAGGCGTGCAGTGTGGGGCTGCATTGGATTTGGCAATAAGGAGTAAGGGTTGCCTCTTGAGGGACAGAGAAGAGTTCAGGACAGGATGAAATATGGTCTCCGATAAGAGGAAGAAAAGGAAAGCTGAATGAGCACACACCAGGATGGGGTAAAAAGGGATCAGGAGGTGTCCAGTCACCAAGGCACTCAGGGAGATGTCTTGTGGGATGGAAAGCCTAAGGTCTAGGGAGCCCAGGGGGAGTGGCGAAGGTTACCCTAAGACTTTCTCTCCCAAGAAGCTGGGGCAGGGAGGATCCATACCTGTAAAGGGCATGTATGTCCTCCCTTCATGGCCCACTGGCACAGGGATGCCAGAAACCCTTCTTCTCCTTTCACCTGCTCACTCCTCTTTTTGCAGGAAAAAAAATAACCTCTCCAACTCTGCAAAGAAATATTTCCAGACAGTAAGAAATTACTTGGAAAACATATTAGCATGAACAAACTGATGAGAAAAATGGATGGGAAAGACAGAATGTGAACACATGGAAAACAATTCAAGGTTACAGTAAAGAAAAATACATTTCAGAGTTGAATTCTGGGGACTTCAACCACTGCCAAGTCAGGCAGCACAGACAGACAAGCCAGCATGGAAGTAAGGTCACAGGATTTTAACTGAATGATAGTATTTCCATAGAAAGCTTGAAATCACTGCTCCCAAGCCTCACCTTTATTTTGCACGGTCTGGATACTTGAAAAGATTGTTCTAAAGGAAACACTTCCCTTTCAACTGATTCTTCTGTTCCTGTTCAATAATGCATAGCAGTATGATCATACTTACCCCAGTTCTGCCTTGCAACTATACTGCCATAATGAAGGAAGCTTGGTCAGCCATCCCATGAAATTGAGCTTACGCAGGAACAACAGCTTAAGCATTGGAAATAGAGTTGTTAGTTATCACCGTAGGATCTGGATCTCATGCTCACACTCCTTGCTGCAACAATGATGCAACTGAAACGGGATATTCAATGTCAGTGACAAATTGAAGCCAAATAAAAAAAAAACCAAACAAAAAATCCCCAACAGTATGAGATGAAATGTCCTATTTACATCTTCTGTTTTCCTAGACAATGAATTCAAGCATTTATAATTATTAGATTTCATATCCCAGTTATTGGTGGGATATTGTTCCATTAAGTTATATACTGCACACATTCGATTGCAAACAAATTTGAATCTGGCTCAGTAATTTAGAATAGGAAAAAAGAAAACACTTTAATGACAGTGGATTTAGCTGGGATATAAATTGTGCTTGATTATAAGAGGAGGAAAAAAAAGGGAGGTGAGAGGATGTCTTAATAGCCTAAGTAACTTAGTTAAGCTTTCCTAAGCACCAAATTCATAAACCAAAGGGTAGACTGTACATATCTGATACCTGCCGCAGGATAGTGGGCTCCTGCATTTGAATGTTAGAGGTCGTCCTTGGTTTGGTCAAGTCTGAAGCACTGGATAGAAACCAGGAGGCTGCTGTTGGAACAGCATTTCTCATAATCCAGGCAAGGAATCTACTATCCCTTTATGATGAAGCTTCCTAAGGATATAAATTCTGTGTTATTGTGCCACATGTACCTGACTGCTGGCAGTTCTCTCCACAGCTTTTGCCCCAGTTAAGTTCAACCATGTGTCAGAGAAGTCAGTGCCTCAGACTTGTCTCCTGCAAGACATACCTATGAAACCACACAGGAGACACAGAGCAAGCCAGCACTGGTACTTGTGCTGCTCCTCAAACTGCTTGATCTTTGTTACTAAAGTGCATTCAGAATTTGCAGAAAGTTGATAACACACGCCTTGCAACAAAACAAAACAAATGACAACTCAGAGAAAAAAAAAGTTGAAAAACTTGAAAGTTGGTGGACTAAAACGCCATGGGACAAGCAGTCACCTCTGCTCTCCCAAATTCTGACAAAAAAAACCTGCAAACCAGCAAGAATTCTTGCCTGTGCTTGGCCTGCCTAAACTGTATTAGGAGAAAAATGACAAAAGGCTTACATAGCCTATGAGGACCTGATCTTTGCAGATATTGATCAGATATACCCTGATATTGAGGCATTACATCCCTGGGAGCTTTGGGAGACAATTCAACACCGATTTCCATGCACAGAGGAGGGCTTGAGGAAGGAGTGCTGAAGGGGGACTTACATGGACCTTCTCTGAAGCAGAGCCTTGAAAGCAGCTCCTTTTTCCTCTCATTTAGCTTCTGTGTTGCACATATTGAAAGTAAAATCAGCTCTAGAGCAAGAGAATAAAAAGACTTAAGTCAGGTGGAAGAAGAAAAGGGGGAGGGAAAAACTCAATCCCTGAGTGTTCTTGTATTAGGGTATCAAATCCAAGCCCTTACATCCTGTATCTCTAGCTTTTCTGTTGCATTTATTGCAGAAGCTTTTCTTAATACTGGAGCAAATTTATAAAACCCAATGCTTTCAAAGTACTTTACCTGCAAACTCCAAGCAAACATGGGAGGGGGGCTTCTAATGATTCATGTTAGAAATTTTATAGAGATTTAATAGATTGAAGGTCATTATAGAAAAAAAGCTCCAACGCAGTTTCTGCTAAAGCAGAGTTGTATTGCGAGGTGCAGGGAGAACAGGACCTCTCAAAAAAATCCCAGTTCTTTATCTAACCACATGGAAAGGCACTTGCTTGGGTAAGGCTAAAATACCCACTGGTCTGTCATCACCAATTCCATCTCCTTTATGACAATTTTGAACAGAACAACAAATTTTGCTTAAATTCAGTTCATTGCAAGCCCTCATGCTTGGGTTTGCAGTCTAGCTGCAGGAGGCTGGCATCACTCAGCAGCATGAGAAGAAGTGGGGGTGGCATGGGACACCACATTACAGTAGGAAATATTCTTTGCTTTGTATCC
Source organism: Baryphthengus martii (assembly GCA_013396935.1). Classification (NCBI taxonomy): domain Eukaryota; kingdom Metazoa; phylum Chordata; class Aves; order Coraciiformes; family Momotidae; genus Baryphthengus; species Baryphthengus martii. The sequence continues at coordinate 106,529 of VWZK01021376.1, forward strand.
CCCAAAGTCATGTTTGTCTGGCCAGAATTGACGTTTGAAATCCAGTGCATAATCACTAACCATGATAATTACTGTCTGTTAAGTGTCATGGACAGCAAGGAGCGATAATATCCCTTTGTGTTTGTGAAATAGTCTGTGGACTAATAAACTAATTACCACTGTCTGAATTCCACATTTTCTTGCTCCAGAAATCAAGAGTGTGTTTTTCCAAGTTTCAATTAACTCTGAGATCTGCCAACTGCAGACTTTAGCCTGCTGCCTCCAAGATGCCTGAAATGGAAGACTATACAACGCAGATGCCCATCTTGGTTTGAAATAGTTACATATACAGCAATTTTCCACTTATGCACATAATCTACATAGCCAAAGTAAGAGCTAGAAAAGCACAGGAGTCATTTCATAGTCTTAGGGACGACAGATAAGCACAAGCTGCAGTCCTGCTAAGTACATTTTGCAGAATTATATTAAAAGATACTCAAAATTGAGCTGGACTGTTTGCCCAGTTTGCTTACCCAGCTAAATCACGTCTGCTTCACCAAAAGGTAGATATTCAAAATTGACCCACGCCTACTCAATTCAAAAAAGGTTTGAAGGTAAGCTCTGCCTTTTGTTGATGGAGGTCTGCAAACATTCTTGCACAAACACATTTTTTTTTTTTCCTTTCCTCCTGTCAGGACAGTTATGGTTGAGCTTCCTTCTGCTTTGGCTGGCAGGTGGGCACACATGGCCTCTGCGCAGCATTCCCCTAGCCCCATGCTCTATACACACTGCCTCTCGAGGTGTTGCTTTCTCTGTCAGTGAAGTGCAGAGGCTTTGTACACAAGCAAAAGCTTCTCCTAGGTGGTGACAAAGTAAGAACTTCAAAAACAAGAATCAGAAGTTCCATAGAATATTCCTTTCTCATCCTCGTTTTGGAAGACCTTCCCAGGTTCAGGGATAATGCAAGACAAGTTCCCAGATGTTTTTGAGTGTGATCAAAGGTATGAGCCACTGTCCAGCAATATAAAATACCTATTTCTTTAAATGTAGCGCAAGCTTTCCATCCTTCTCGAGTGATCTCTACTTCTCACACCTTATTTCAGAGGGAGAAAGCACTGAATAGGAAAAATGAATGTGGCAGGCAGGGAAAACAAAACAAAACAAAAAAACAAAACAAAACAAAAAAAGAAAAATAGCAAAAGATAAATTTCCAGCATGATAATTTCTGTTAACAGAGACTTCCAGAGAAGTCTGTGGTCACTACTCACAGTGCGTTAGTACACTTTCTTTCAAAGTATTTACTAACAAATTCAGGATACTCACTTTGGCTTCAGCATTTAATCTTTAAAACAACAGGTAGCTCTGAATCCACAATGCAAGACCTTGTACCTATTTCTCGTTTAATGCCCAAGCTATTGCCTTATTGCACATTGAAGCAAAAACTCGATACAGACTTGAGGACAGCCCTTACCTGCACACAAAACTTTTTTTGGGCCACATATTTTGGATCACAGATCATGAGTCTAAGAAACTAGGTGCTCTGCTATTATACAAGAAATCAAAACAATCCTGAGAAGACAAAGATGAAAAATTAGCAAAGCAATTATCATTATCAGAAGTAGGAAACTAATTAAAGTTTTTCATTCCAGTCCTTTTTAAAAGTTTTTTTTTCTAACTTGCAAGTACTGAAGACAAATCCTACCCTGAAGGCCAACTTACTTCATGTTCTTTTTTTATTTGGAAAACATTTGCCTTGCATTAAGTAAAGAGACGTGAGGATGTTAAGTGATCTGAATATTGTCTTACAAGTATTTGAAGAGATTTGTGGTAATGAGCTCTTCTAGCAAAGGCACGCAAGAGCCAAATGCTGAAAACGCAATTAGGAAAAAATCAAAATGGAAAGAATTTTTAAGAAGCTACTGGCGTAATTCACGTAGGAAACTGGTATTTTATAATCAGAAGTAGATCTTTAACACATCTCATCTACAGTTTTATCGCAGCATCCACATCTACTGCACGTCTGCTAAAGCCGTTCACCAGCACTGTTGCTTACCAGGCCCTCTCCATGGTTCTCTCCCAGGGTGTTTCCCGTGTTTGTAACCATCATAAGCCTTTCTCTTTGCTTCCAAACTGCAAGGCAGAGTAGCACAAGGACTGAAACAGTAGAATGATGCTACAGAAGAACAAGTTCCCTCATCAGCTGCAAAATGTAAGGCTCAAAGGTTTTATAAAGAACATTGTGTAGCTCTAATGCTTCTTTTCTGTATCCACTGCTCTTTACCTCCCTCAAAGGCACGGTTGTGTGCAGTACAAGGACACTCATCATCAGGAGAGAACCTTTAAAAAAAAACCCCAAAAACCCACAGAAGCTTAAATGAGTGTTTACTATAGTAATTCTGGCAGAAACTTACATTACCACCTCATTGTTGGTTTTTTTCCGCTCGCAGACAAGTGTGCTTACATTTAATATATATGAATGGATATCTGATCAATCAATGTTCACTGTTGAAAAGGTACATGAAGTTTAAATGGAAGGAGGTGGAAAAAAAAGCCAAGCACCTGGAAAACACTTCATTGCTTCTTTATTTAGATGCACCCACAGTACAGAGCCTCTTGAGCATGTGCAAAAGAGGAGGATTACACATTTATAGCTGGGAGCACCATTGAGTTCGAGTTTCTTTGATACCACTTTTAAGAAAGTAAACTATTTCCAAAGAACGACATTTGAATCCGAGAGCTTAAGACCTGCTTGTACTTTATCCAGAGGTGGAAGGTATTTTTCTTTTATTATTACTTTGATGTAGAGTAGAAGACATTTTCACAGTCTGGTTGGACCAGTCTATATATTTTCATATGCACCTTTTAATATATATAAAAAAATGCTTCATTTTTCCCTGCTACCCACAGATAGTTAAATGCATCTAAGTTTAAAAACAGTAATGGACCAGAGCATTCCTATGGGGAAAAATGAACTTTTGCTGCCCTCTCCTGCTTAAACAATGAAATGCTAAAATATTAAGATCTATGAATCTAATGCTAACCTTTAAACAAAAAGCATGACAGGCCATTCGCTACACTACAATCAAAAATAGGACAACAACAAGAAATGTATCGGTACTATTTATATTTCAAAACTCCTCATCGTTACATGAGGTTATGAATACAACATATTTACAGTTAAGTGACCCAAATAACAAAAAACTTGTATTCAGAGAGGTCATGATAAAAAGTGTATGCTTCTGTGGATGGGAAGCAACACTTGGATAAAAGTTTTCAATTAAAATTAGTTCCATTCTGTTTCAAGATACTGCTTCATAGACTTCAAAATGAAAAACTGGGCTATACAAAATCTTCTGCACGTTATCAACTAGAAAAACTAATACACGGCTTGCTCCAGAGCTGCTAAGGGAAGCAGGTGAGCCAAAATAAAAAAAGCCACATGTAAATAAAAACATTCTTCAATCTTGAGCATTGTCATCTTTGTCTTGCTTCAGGGCGTGTGCTTTGGGCTAGCATTGTGACACAATTAGGAGAAAAGGCCATCTCTGTTGTCCAAGATAGAACTGAAAGCAAATTATTTCAGTTTTACTTGGGGAGAGAAGGATCTAGTCTTTCCCCCTCCTCACAAAAGAATAAAGACGTTGTAAAGCTCCTAATATATTTTCCTTTCCATAGAGTGAGAGAGCCTGAGGCTGTACTTACGCACGTATAATGTAAGTACAGCTGCTGCATTTCTTACTCAAGCAATTCTTGGCTCTAACACCCTCGATTTTTCCACATACAGGAGGAGATAAAAAAATAAATTAAATCCTTTTATTTATGCTAACAAAACCAAGATTAAATTTACTATAAGCCAGCTAGCAAACACTCCAATGGCATTAGAATACTTCCATTTAAAGCATTCCAACCTCTGGAAGAGAGACAAAAAACACTCAAAAGCAATGAAAGGAAAACAATAAGGGAGAATTGCAAGATGAAGAAAGCAATGTGTGCTCAATTTAAAGTATATGAGAGGAACTTTACTGTTACAGTTGTTAAATCCCCATGACTTGATGCAATGCCCTAGTATTGAAAACGCAGCTCTTTCCTTTTACCAGAGAGCATTCAATCCTTTCTCCTGAAACCAATATGGTACAGGACTCGAGCGACCACCCAACAACTGCTGTATGAGCAGTTAATAAAAACATTTACACAAATAAAGGTAGTTTCTGGAACTCAAGAAGCAAATGAAAGCATAATTAAATAGATGGACTGATCACACTTGGGCCCACACGCTGCCACCGCCTTTGCCTGCAGCTCCACCGGATAGCAATGGGAGCTCTGCAGTGCGGCCGGACATCGCGATTGGATTGCGGCGAACAGCGGATCCCAGGGGTACGGCTGTGTCATTGTGGCAAGTGCTTCTTGACGTACACTGCACAGTGCAACCTAGTGTCCTATCAGCCTTTTAGAGTCAAGTGACTAATAGCACATCGTCTCGTTCACTTGAAAGAAACATTCCTTCTCGGAAGAGATAAATCATCTATAAACTTTCAGATACTCCCCACTATCCCCACACGAGAGGTAACATCAGAGGTAACAGAATATTGCAACCCATGAGGTTCTCATCAGTTTTGTATGATCAATACCAGAAAGAATGTCACGTGAAACCCAAAAATAGTTATGAACAAACAACACTCACCTAAACTCTAAGTACAGGACAAGGTGCTTTTTCTAATTTCACATTGTTGTGTTTGACTCCACCAGGTGGAAAACATGAATCTTTTTTCCTCCATTCTATCTCAGTTTTTCACAATTGAATATAGTCTCTGAGTTTAAGTCCACTCTGTTGTAAAGCATGATCATTTCACACAGAAATCACACTAGCAAATATTTTTTGTGTAACAGAAATAAAAGACTGTCAAAATCAATGGGCTAAGGGACATGATTTGTTATAAATTTATTTAATCTTCAGTATTTCAGCTTGCACCTTTGCTTCAGCACTTTAAAAGAAAATGTTTCAACTATGACAGTAACTGCCTAATTTACATTGCGTCCCAGTCAGTGTTCTTAAAAGAAGCTCATATTAATCCCATTAAACCATGTTGTGTTTGGTGTTGTATATGACTAGCTCCACTTTTTTTTTTTTTCCAGAATTAACAGTGTCAAGTTTTTACAAAATTGTTGAGCTTAACAGTATTTGTGTGCGCAGACCCAGGAGTACAAACTGTGACCTGATAATCCTGAAACAGTCAGTAGTCTAGGAGGGAATTCATTTTTACTTCTTTTCCGTGCCTGAAAACAAGAAAACTTCAAATCCTACTGTATATTTAAATGGTAGGAAGAAAAATATACAAGCTCGTATTCATACTGTATTTCTATCAATGGCAACAGGTCATAAATTCATGTTTGCAACTATCACAAAGACTCATGAACACCAAATCAGTTTTATATTGTAAATACTGCTGGATTGATGGTTTAGGATTATCAATTCACTGTTGTCGTATGTCTGTAACAGTTCAAAAGCATCCTGGAGAAAAATCCTGAAACACATACCTTTCGGTATATAATAATGCAACTGCATTAGCTAAATATATACTGTACATAAGTCTTATCAGCATTTTACCTACCAAAGATGTAAGATTCCACTTTCAAATACAAAGCAGATAGCCAATAATGTATACTTATAATACAGCCCTCTTCTTTGTTTTTGTATTTTTTTTTTCTTTTGTTTTAAACAATTTGGTCACAATGCACCTTTGATATAAAAGCATTTTAAACTTTATTATTAATACTCAGAACATTAGGATTTCCAGAATTTTTTTTCAGTAGCATTTGTAGAACCACTTTTGGTAACAAATACAGTAGTTAGGAATGAGCATCCAGATGAGAATGCAGAAGTATATTATCCAGAATCCTTTCCAGCTAAGACCATAGGGCTGGTACTGTGATGAGTAATAGTACTAGAACCACAAAAACACTAGAGTATGTTTCTTAGAGGCTACATCCTCTTTTGCTGGAACACTTTATAAATACGTATTAAAAAGTAAGGCAACAACTCCAAACAGTTCAAACTGCTGTCTCAACTCAATTTCCAATTAGATCCACGACCACTGGAGATCAATTTCATGCTTGTACTGTTTAGCGTTTGTCTTTATCCTTTCAAAATGGTCCAATAAAAACATATTGTAACAATTTAGCAATTAGTATTTCTAAACCAACTCTGGTATGTGTGTCCAATGCCATATCACTAATACTGGTTAGGTACTGAAGTCCAGGGTGTCACCACTGCCCATTTTTAAAGGATTGCGGACACTAATTTGGATTTGCAATAAATAGGTGCATGAATCCAAAGCTCCCTTTCCTACTATGTTTATCACCTACTTGTTTTATAGTTCCTAATGTTCAAATTAAAGGAAGCACCAGAGACAGTCTGGTACTAAAAAAATGCTCACACCAGTAAACAAAACTTTTATTCAGGACCTATGTTTTTCATGGCCCTGATCTCAATGGACATTCAACTTATGAAGATGTGCAAAAGGAAAAATGTCAAATTACAGTAAAGTTATCCAGAGAAGGAGGATGTTACACGAACTCATAAGGAAATGACAGTCTTTTTTCTCTTTTACTATAAATACACTTAACATTTTAGCAGAAAGACAAGCTAAATTTTAAGATTGTTCACATTTGAAAGTTGTATTATACTCTCTGCTAACGATAAATAAGGAACAGGTCCTGACAATGGAATTTGACATTGCAATTTCATCAACAGATCTTTGAAGACTGGTTTTAAAGAAGGGTTAAAACAATGATTATGTTTGCAAAGTTCTGAGAAGTCCATCTGCTGTCCAAACTTTGGATTAAAGTCCTTATTTTTTCCTTTACTTAGAGACAGGTATATACAGTGCTGTTGTAATAATGAAACAAATGTGAAATCTACTGTAAAGTTGCACAATACAGAAAACTGTTGCTCCATCTTCTACTACATAAATGTGTGACTCCACAGGTTAATAATGCTGTTTTGTTTTTTGTTAAGTTGGAATTATTCCATCACGTCTAAGACCTCTCTTTAATTCCAAATCCTCCAGTTTTTTCCACAGTTCTTCACGTTCTTTCTCTTTCTTCTTCTCACTGATAGATGAAATAAAACAAAGAGTTAGCAGGAGAGAAGACTGTAAAATATTTATATTAAAAAAATATATAGTTGACACTAATTAGCAGCACTAATTCTGTTGAACACAATTGCAATTTTCCTAACTTTTTTTTTTTTTAATATTTTTGGTTTTTTTCTCATTGGGGTTGTTTGTTTTTTTGCTTTTCATTACCTATACAAATCACGCTAAACAAAGCAGCACAAAAGGAACCTAAAACAGAAGCTGAACAAAGTGACAGTGTTCATAGACACTAATTTATAACGCAGAAGAAAAAAAAATCCAGTGGATTTATTATGGAACAAATACATCATGATTATAAAAATTAACATTTCAGGACTAACTTGCATTTACTTATTTTCAAGTTTACTTATTTAAACAAGGTATTTTTTAATCTTATAAATAGTAGCCACTTTCTAGAACAAGCATTCCCTTATTTTTTTTTTTAGAATCACTGTTCTTTCTTACTTTGACTGGTGGCTTTTGTACAGCTTAGGTACCAGCCAAGGGAAAGTTCAAGCTACAGGTCATGTCTTTTGTTCAGCGGTTTACTCTTTTCCTCACCAAATTCCTACATGATCTATGTAGCAGTTGTTTTAACAACAGACTTCAATGGATGATCCAATAAAATTAAATAGCTAATCTAATATTTACTTTACCTGCATTATTTGCTTTCTAAATTTTCTGTCTCTGCCATAGCTTATTTGAATAAATCTCCTTGATACTGAAAAGTACAAAATGCTTTCAGTTTCTACTACATCACCTTGTAGGTTCAGATGAAATAGAAATCTAGTAATTACAGAGATACACATTCTCTGCCAGTCACTTTAGAGAACTATTGAAAAGTATTTCAGTGGATTAGAAACTTTCCTACGCATCTTGGTTCAGTCAAAATGCCAACATCTGGCTCAATTTTAATTTCCCAGGAGTATTTTAAACATATTAAAAAAATGCAAACAACTTCCAGATAAATCCCTGAAGAACAGGAAAAAAAATAAATAAAAAAGAGCCCACTCTCACTCAAAAGTATTTAAAATTAAACAGAAGTGAAATAGCCTGACATTTTCAGGCTACTTACCGATATTTGTCTTCTAATCATTATGAAATATACGCTTGCTTACCTAGAAGACTGTTAGGGGATGATCACCTCATCCAACTTACCTATTTGACCTATCATAGTCATTAATATTGAACATATTTCTTGTCAAGCTTTAAGTGGTATCCTCACGCTTTAAGTAGTGCCCTTTTGAAATGCTGGTTTACTAAGATGTGAAAGGTTTTCTGTCAACATTAAAGTAAATAACCCAGTTTATACATTCAGGTATTTACATGTTTTTAAATGGTAGTAAGTAAAAATGGTGATATGGTTAGCACCAGCCTTTACAGGGGACACAATGTCAGTAGGTGCTAGAAAAATTCTTTGTGCAGTTCAGTCCATAAACCTCACCCATTATCCAGACATGGGACACACTACAGCAGTGTCTGGTTCTTTTAAAAGCAGAATTCCTTATCTTAAGGGGCAAAGTGAAATGGTAAATTGATTTAAGTTACTGAGCTCCCTCAGTAAATGGCTGGATTAGATGACCAGTCCTAAAATTCTCTGCCTTTTCTGCTAGAAAACTGCGCAGTGCTAACTCAACTGCACTAGCAGGTTAAGCCTTACTTAACAACACTCATCTAGAATACATTTGGCATCTGAACTCAAATATATATGTCTCCAAAAGACTGTATTAATGAACTAAGTTAAGTGTAGATTTTTTTTGTGCATAAAACTTCACATTTTACAACAATGAACAAAATTCAAAAAGCATAGTCTCCAAGAGACATTAGAGACTACAGTACCCTAACAAGGTCTGATGACACACAGTACCCTTTGCTTTGCTTGGGGGAACCCTGAGTCACAGAAAAGGTATGACTTCAGTGAAGTTGCAAACTGTTCAGAGTTCAAGTTTCCTCATTTTTTTTTTCACCTGACGCTTCAGATAAGCTGACACGTTTTAGAAAAGATGCTTGCACTAAAATTGGAAAGTGAAGATTGAGGAAAGTAAAGAAAAGACAAAAGACATTTTGCTAGGGTGGAACTAATGATCATACAAGTGGTGTATCCAACGGATCCTGCACACTAAAAGACTCAGATATAGCAAAACCTTTGAATAAGAAATTTAAAATGGTTGAGAGATGCCGCTTTGCCTTAAGACCAGATCTAGCCTACAAACAGTGGTTTGGAAAAATCAAATCTTAGGGTTTTTCCCATTTAACATTTTGAAGTTTTTATGCAAAGTGTTATCTTTAAACCTTTGTTTTTCTTTTATTATTGAAGATCTTGATACATTTAAGTCTTCTGGAATGCAGAGTCACAGGGAATTCCATGATGACTGCAGATTTCCAAGCAACACATCGGATACTGTATTTCTTAAGGGGCAAAGAACAACCTGTACGCAATATTATCTTCCATCTTGCAAGGAGAAGACTAAAGAGCATGCAAGAGGAAAAAAATGAGGCATTGTGTCTATTATGTGTGAGATTATGCCTTTGCATCTGAGTGTAAGGGAAAAGCTAAACAGCAGGCCTTATGCACAGCTGACAAAAAAAGCTTTAAAAAGTTACCGCTGACGATCTGACTTGTAAGTGGCTGTCAGCTCGTCAAACATGGTGCTGTTCATTTCCATAAATGCCTTCAACACATTGTAGACTAAAGCCACAATAGCCCTGCGAAATATTAAAAAAGAAAGAAGAAAGGAGTCTATTAGTTTTAGGTGAAATCAAACACGAAATAAAAGTGTCTTCTCTTACCAGTATTTTCGCAACCAATTCTGCTCTTGCAAGTATGATAATGTAAATTCTTTGATTTCATGGAAACTACTTTCGATTAACATATTTAAAGGTGAGAATCAGCTTTCATGTCTCTACTGAGTACTTAAACGGAGCAACCCAAAACTCTAGGGTAAAAGGTAACAACAGAAAGCTATTACATATAACCACAGAGCCTTCCCTCATGCTGTGGAGCAATTCTGAATGCAGCTCCAGGGATTCAAATCATCAGTGCGGGCAGAAGGAATAGAATTTAAAAACTAAATGAGAGTGATTCATATTTCCTTATGATTTTTCTATGAAGCTGAATATTCAGTGCATCTATGCAAAATACAACGCTGCATTTCAAGAGTGATTTTCTTGTACTCATGCATTGTGTATTTTCACTTAGGTACAGCAAAAAACCTCTTTAAAAAACCTACAAATCCTTCAGATGAATGCTGCAATATCTGTGTAAAACTGTGTGTGTATATATATATAAAACTAAAGTTACATATTATATATAAAAAACATATATAGTCTCTCATCTTCTTCCCCCCGACCCCCTCCCCACCTACTTTGCTTAGTGCTGTTCCTGACCATACCCAAAAGCCAAACCACCACTGCTTATTTGAATTGGAGTTGCTCAATTGCATAAAACCTGACAGGCATGATCTGTAGACACACGAAGAAATGATGCATAACAATAACAATAATTTCCAAAAGGCTTCAAAAGCATTCTATCTCACAAAGGTTCAAAAAAGGTAGGAGCAGTTTACTCTTTTACATCATCTGACTGGGTATCTAACCTAAAATATAAAAGAATTTCCAAAGCAAGATGAGTTTGCCAATAGTCTGATTATCCAGAGGTCAAAATTCCTTTCTGGCAGCGTTAAAGATAAAGAAACAACAAAGCAACTGGAAAGGGAGAAGGGAAAGAAACAAATCTAAAAAACTTTCAATTTGGAATAGATCATCAACCAAGAGATCCCAATTCCTGATCCACTACTATGTCATATTCAGACATGAGGCTGCTTAAGAAACAGCTCTTCAGGCAGGAGGCAGTGAGTCAACACTAGAGGTGCCAAGAACCTTCGGAGTGAACCTCTACAGCAGACAAACTGTGTGCCACTTCCCATGCACACCTATCTATCACTCATTTCTTTTAATAAACTCATTTTTGTTGCCTGTTTTTATAAAAATTCTTTAAACATCTTCTTTATTTTACATGTCTCTTAGCTTGGCTTGTGTGTCAAAAGCACAGAATTTCTGTGGGTATGAAAAGAAGAAAATCTACAAACTGGGATACTGAAATACTGTTATTACTAGAAGCATCCCAGTGCACAGTATAAAAGGTTGGGCAGGAGCACAGGCAGGTTGGAGACTGGTACAGTGGTACTATGCAAAGTAAAATGTCTCTCTGTGGCCTGTGCTAGTTCCAGAGGCTTTCCAGTAGCGTTAGATTCACCATGTAAGCACATAAACTTGGGGGTTTGGCTAGGTATAGAACAAAGAGACTAATATTTGCAAAATATTTCATCTTTTTAAACACTTCATAAAAGTCTAAAAGCAACTGGGACTTGAAAGTAGCACAGCTCATTAAAAATACTAAGTTTAATAAATAGTGACCACCTTTTGACTTACAAAAAATTTTCAACTAAAGTAGAGAATAAATGGCATCTAATTGTAATAATATATTTAATTACAACATGTTCTACTAGGTCATTTGTTTTAAAAGAAATATGCCAAGTTAACAGGATATCAATACGCGCAGTAATAGAACAGCTGCTTCATAACAGAGAACAGTTGGATTTAAATAAATTTAGAAAAAGTAATCCAACTTAAGATGCCTATATGCTTCACAGATGTTTAGAAAAATGCTAGTACCAGAGCTCTACCAGAGGTACCAGTATCATCCATCATGCAGTCACAAAGCTTTATTAATGCCAAGCAATATTCTTCTAGACAATTTAGGATCAGGCTTAAGATGTTAACTAGTTTATAAAAAACTGTGTAGGAGAAATGCTCGATGAGCAATACTTTTTCTTCACTAACAATGTAACATCTAATTTTGCTTTTTTCCAACTTGTGAGAAGGTCTATTTTTATCCCATAAAGTACTGATTTTTGTACACATACCAGATAATTAAAAACATTTTGAGATAAGTTCAAGTATAGACTAATTTATACTGGCATTAACAGTGTTGCACCTGCTCAAAGTAGCTTTGAATTTGGATCTCTCCCATTCAGATGTTCTTCAGCAGGCATTCCCTAAGTTTATCAGTGGTATGTAAAATGGTAAGATAAAATGTGATGGCAAAAACTTACGGATTCCAGTGCTCTTTAGAAATCCTATAAAGGCTGGAAAACATGATGGGAAGTATAACATTTGAATTCTCCTCTATCAAACTCATGATGTATTCATTATTCCAATAATACAGAGCTCTTTCAGCCACCTTTGAGTCAAAGAAATAAAATATTAACAGAAATTCACACATCTATAATTTTGTAATTTTCTGAAGGACAAACAAATCACGGAGAAACTTCATAAAGATGAATTAACAGGAATCATTAACTTTGGAACCAAATCTCTAGTTTAATCAGTAGCATAACGTGCATTAAAGGCATTAAGTTTTTAACCTATAATTCAGATCCCACAGCACCCACTCTGCCTTTCCCCTGAGCAACATGCTGTTACTCACTGAGGACCAGGTGCAGACAGTGCATTAATACTGCAGCTGTGGAGGGGAAGGGAGAGCAGACAGACTTCCCATCACCCCTCTCCCTCAATCCTGGGACTACAGTCACAAGGAAGAGAGCAGTGCTGGGATACTAGAGGAAGCAGACATAGAAAGGCCCAGTAGCCAGGTGGAATAAGGGAGGAGAGATCTTAAGTGTGGGGAATGTACCAATGATAATGATCACCTTGGGGAGGAGATAGGTGGGTAGGAGGCAAAACACTGATCTAAATTAAGCTAAAAACAAATGCAGTTCAAGGAAGAGCAGAAAACAGTCACATCTGCCTTTGTGCCAGGACAGGTCACCTAGCTTAATATGGGGACACCACAGGCCATGAATCCTATCTCTTCCTCACATACGATTCAATTCAAATCCTACTCATTCCACTTCTTCCTCTTACGCAATGGGATGGGTTCTATCACCTCTAAACAGACATCTCCATACAGAAGCAAGTAGGAAACCAAGAGGAGCAAATACATCCTATGTGGTCTATCAGTCCAAAAGCCATATGGTATTTACCATTACCTACAGTCAGAAAGGCTCAAAGTCTGCTTGGATGTAGTTTAAGGCCTTATATGGCCCAGAATGGCAAGCTCTGTGCTATAACCCCAGATGCATCTAACAAGTTGAAGCTCAGAGCTAAGCTCCCAATGCAACACATCCTCTTTCATAGAAATACAGAAGATGAGTATTTAAAACCACATAACATACAGTAATATTTACATTTGGGGGGTGTTCTGTTTGAAATTGAGACTGTACATACCTATACAAACAAAAACCTCTACCACTGACCTGAAAATGAGGGCTAGAGACACACTTGGCAATTTGCTTAAACAAGGGTTCCTGGATTTTGACAAACTGCGATGGTTCGATTACATCCAAGATTTCCTCCAGCTCTCCCAGGAACATGACCTAAAAATAAGGAAGGATGCATTGAATATTAAATGTCTGAATCATCTTGATCAGCAAAATGCTGGTAATCCTCAAATTCTACAACTTCAGAGAGAAATGGAAGCCCCAAAAGCTCAGTAAGATCCTCTCTCAATATATGTGATCAGTTCTACCTTCAGCAGCTTGTGGATTCACTCCCTTCAAAGGAGGGCATGTGTGTGCAAATGCTGTATTTAAAGTAGTCCTTTACAACAAAATTCAGAATTCTACCAGTATATTCATGCTAAAAACCTAGCCTTGTACAGACAGAACAATTTGGCCACAGCTTAAACTTTGTTAACTAAGGAGAGACTTTAATTTTACCTCATGTTTTGGAAGCAATATTCAAAATAACAGTTTTGCTGTGTCACAAAATCTCCTTGGGGCAACTCAGATTCGCATCAAGAATTTGAAATAAAAATGCAAAGGTCTAACTGTATCTTTTACATGTTTAGTAGGTAAACACTAGACAATAAAATATCGTTCACCCTCCCTGGAAAAATGCTATCCTTGCATATAAGCAATTAAAAATCTAACAGAATTTTCCAACCTATGTTTAACTATGTTTATTTTCTTCTTTCTAAAATAAAAAAGATTCTCTGCAGAAGAACCAGAACTTCTTTTGTGCATAGAATCCATGGTTATCACACTTTTCTCCTCCTAGTCAAAACTGTCCAAAAAAACCTAAAAATAATTTAAGTATGAAAAGTCATGTACAAAAATGTGCTATCTACCTGGAAATATCTAAAGATTCCCTGCCTATTGCATTGTAGAACAAAATAACCCTCATGTTTTGTTAATACTAGCATATTACTTACCTCTTTCTGACTGCAGGTTTTTGGCCAGAATTTCATTAAACCTCTAATGACCTAAATTATAAGAGGGAAAAACAAAAAGTTAGATTTTTTTTTTACTTTACTCTCAACAGGGTTAGTGGTTTATGATGTGAAAAAAAAGAAGTATGAAAGAAGTATTTACCGGTTCTGTGAGTGAGGGGTCTTTCTCCAGAAACTGTACTATGCAATATGCCAGCTATGAAGCGGTAAAGATTTAAGAAAATGAAGTTAGAACATTTCTATGAAGAAATCACAAAGAAACAATTTTATTTTTTTCTTTCAAAAAAAAGAGATTCAACACATGCTATGTAGCTTTCTCAAATTGCATCCAATTTTAAAGTGAGATGCGTAGTTTGCACTGTGCAAATCCACTCCAAGTTCAGTTCATAAGAAACAACAGAAAACATTGCCAAAACAATCAGGGTGATAAAGTAACATATATAATAAAAACCAGATCAGCTTGGAATTCTAAATACAATCATATAACCAATGTTTTGTAACTTCTGTTAACTCTCTGAAACCGTGTCTTTTTACATATTTTATACATCAGCAAAATCATGAAAACTCTCGCAAGATGAGCCAACACAGCTATAACTAGGGATAACAGCACAGCTCTATTATCATAAGAAAGATTGCACTCTGAAAATCAGAAAGGCAACAGGTATCACTTAGGAGAGGAAACGTTACGTCATGAAAGCTGAATGTATAAAAAGAATATGAGAGAATAAATGCTGTATTAAGAAATCTGTGAAGAAGACTGTTAAAGATTAAGCAAAAGTGTGGGTATTAGTATTCAGAAAGTTGCCAGGGTGAAGAGGAGCCTTGACAGCACAAGACTAAGGAAACCCAAACAACCTCTTGGGAGAGAGAATGAGAAAGGCAAACTTGTGAGAAAGAGAAAATGGAAGAGAGGAAAACCAAAGGTAGAGTTTAACTACTAAACAAAACCCCCAAAATATTACAGATGTCTGTTACACTTCTAATTATCATAGAAAGTATATTAAATTAATTTCAAAAATCTAATGCATTTTTTCCCATTTCAAAACTTTCCCCCGGCTTTTATGTGCTACACAATCAAATTTCCAAAGCCACCTTAAAAAAAAAAAAAAAAAAAAAAATTATTCTAAACTAAGTAGAAAATATTTTTATAATTTCTACCTGTGCATGGAAGAGTGATAAACTCCTGACAGTATGTAAAGGGATCAGCACCTTCACCAGAAACTGTTTATGCTCTGCCTTCAGAGGTAAAGCAAACCCATTGATAATACTAGAAATTAGAAGAGAAATACTTGTTAGTGTCATCATCACAGAAAACATTCTCGAGGTCTGAACAAGCACTTTCTAGATGAAGAGAATTCAGCAGGCAGCACCTGTTTACAAACAGCAGGCTCTTGCCATTTGCAAACAGGTGCTGACTTTTGTCCTGCTTTATATTAGCAGGGCAGTATGTATCCAGGCAGCAATTCAGCTCTGACTTGGGAATAATTATATAAACAGCTGCAGAAACCTGTTGCCAAATAGATAAGACCGTATATCTATGTGGTCTGTAAATTCATATAAGCAAGGTGTTCTTGAGTAACTAACATCTCAAATTAGACTTACTAAAAAAATTCACACTGTTAGTGTGCTCAAAAAGCAATGTAGTATGCTGCATGTAAGGATAACGTGCACAAAATTTCACACACACACACACACACACACACACACACACAATCCAACACTTTTGGCTGCAACTTGTACCCGGTTACATACTCCGGACAAAGATGTGACAGAGAAGTGCACATGGGCTCAAAGATAAGCAAGGGCACACATCTGTTTTCAGAATCAGAGCTTACAGTAATGCTTTTTCCAAATCCGACACTATGCTGACGTGTCCAGAAAGGAAGTTTGAGACAGATAATAAAGACCCGTTTACCTTCCTAAAATTTCCAACAGTTCAGCTACGCCATTGAAGTGTTCAGTTTCATAAACAAATCTAGCAAAAAGAAAAGTTAAATGTAAGTACTGTATCAATTTCCTAAAATGTTTATAAGCAGAAGTACCTTCTTCCACAACTTACCGTAGAAAAATATTATTAATCTGTTTTCGGATAAATGCTCTAAGACCCAGAAACTTGCCATAAATTCTGTGCAAGACTGTTTTTAGGTAGTCTCGTTCTCGAGGGTCTTCGCTGTCAAACAGCTCCAACAGCTGTGTTTAAAGGAAAAAGACAAAACTGAAACAACAGATGTTTAACAAGTATGACGGACAGATTTCTATATAGAAGTTAAATTCATGAAAGCACATGCACGTAAGAATGTGATATCCATGTTACCCAAGGTGCAGAAACACAGTATTGAAAAGTATATTGTAACCCCAGCACAATATGACAAAACTCGGTTTATTGATTCCCACTTCTGAAGTAACAAAACTTTGGAAGTCTTCAAACAACTAATAAACTTTTGATTAACTGGCTCCAAAAGGCTGTCTTCCTTCTCACTCAAAATAAAATAAATTCTTAGATGCTGTCATATCTACAAAATAAGACAGTTTGCCTCTTCATATCCACCATTTCTTCACTCTGCAGAACTAAAAGATCCTCATTTGCTCTAACATTTTGTTCCCACAACATTGTGTCAAGGGTACATTTTTCTAATTGTTTGTATTTTATAGTATGAGCTCTTAAGCCTTCCTAGTGATTGCACGGCCTCCACCCTCTGGAAAGGCTCAACAGTGAAGTCTATGCCAACACTGGATCTGCTGTTAAAGGATATCCACTTATTGACATAAATGAAAGCTTAAGGGGGGGAATTAATCCTTCAAGTTGAACAAAATGATAACTTCAATATACAGATTAAAAAACAAAAAAACAAACAAAACAATCACAAAAAAAGACAGCAACAGAAAACCTAGGTGACTCTTAAATCAGATTTTAAAAGAGCAGAATGCTTGTGTGACACACAGTCAAAAGAGAATACCACCAGGACTCTTGCATTGTACTAAATATATCCTGAAACACTGACCTGAAGTTGCCTCTAAGAATGAAGGCATGAAATGAGCAGCAAGAGTATCACCTCCAGATCTTTGTTTTATTTCCCTTGATTCCTGTACTACAAAATATGAGCTTCCACTTATCCCTATTTCTCAGTCTTTTTTGACACCACAACACTGGCTACCCTGGCAGATAATTGGAATAAGTTAGAAGGTAACCTTTATTTAAAAACAAAACAAACCAACTAACTAACCAAAAAAAATTTCAACCCCAAAAAACCCAAACACAGAAAACAGGGAAGTTTAAGATAGTAATCAGAAGCAACTAGTATCTCTCTTGCATGAAAAAGACAGTAACTGTCAATCAGTACCCGTCTTGCAAGAGAAACAAAGACAGTTTTCCAAAGAGGCCATACAAATATATAAGACGCTGTCAAAAAATTATTAGAGGAACGGTAGAAAGTAAGATTATCTTCAATTCACAAACAGATAAGTTATAAATACCTATTATAATTAGAGATGTCAGTGTACGTATGCTGCCTGATCTCTTTTAAACTGCTACACAACTTTGAGGACGTGAAAAAGAAAAAAAAAGACAAAAAAATATGATTATAAGTTATTATGCTATCTGAGATTTTGTTTTCTGGCATCCAGGTTTAGGACTGATGTACATATTCTTCTTCATTGGTTTGGATGTTTCTGTAACTTCTCCTTGCACTAAATCTGTGGCGGGAATTTCATGACAAAATGATGAGGTTTGTCAGCTGCCCTCCAGAGGTTATAAAGACATTGCTTTGTTTAATTAGTTTTACAGTTAAATAAATAAATAATTACTTCATCCTTCCCCAAATAGCAAATTTCACCCAAATACAGCAAACAGCTGGAAACACTTACGCTTTTAATCTTCTTATTGAACTGCTTTTAGGAGCAAAATATTTATATTTCCAATTATCTTATACAGATCTTCTGTGGAAACATTGTTGAACTAAGACTCAATCTCTCATAAAAAAAAAAAAGAACCAACTATTCTGATACGTCCAATTTGTTACCAGGTTTCAACAATAGAGTCTTATTTTTATGGATAAGCTGCAAGACTTCCATAATTTACGTGACTATTCTGACACTAAACATACACAGAAAAGGGAAATAAATTTTCCAAAATAGCAACCTACATAACACAGACACTTGTGGATATATTTGAATAGTATGTCTCTTAGCAACCGCTGCCAACCATTTCAGACTGTATATAAGCAGGTTTTAGAAATGAACAGTTCACTGTTAAGTACCTCATTTTATCAAAACATACAGCTGAAAAACAGAAAATATATCCATATAAAAAGAAAAATTAAAAAAAAACCAAAAAACCCTCCACAAAAGCAAAAACCAAGTAAACAAGAAGCTTGAAAAAAGGTCATTAAAAAAACCTGTATCCTCCTTTTTTTCCCACGCAGCTGTTCTTACTGCCAAAAACATTTCAAAGTTCCTTAAACTAAAAAAAAGGCAAATTCATTCAGAGAGAAAGTTGCTTTCAAAGACTGTCACACTTGTGTTGTCATTGTCAGAAACACCAAACATGCCTAAGCCTCAAACTGGTTTCCTATGTAAGTGATCTGGAGTCACAGATTCTTAGGAGTTACTCTAGACACATAATAAATACAGTTATATAAGTGTAAGGACATCTCAGGTCCTACAGGCTAAACACAAACACTTATACACAGGGAAATGTATCTACTTGCATCTATATAGAAGACTTAACAGAACTTTCACAGGAAAATGTGAATTTTAAATTGACACACTCTGCACAGCAATATGTAAAGATTCATCACCTAACCACATAGCAAGGATTCTGATAAATCTGTTGAACTCTAACTGTTGCACCATACATTTTCAGATATATAGGTTTTAAAATCTCTTATTTCCCTCTTCAGTAGATACCATTCATTTATTAAGTAGATTTAATAAAGACTAACAAGGTTAAAAAAATATAAAATTTTAAAAAAACCCCTTGGTTCAGACCTATTCTCCTCTGCCAAACTGTAGCAGGTTTGAATGCCTTGGAAGGGCATGAGTGGGATGCCATCAGTCATGACCAAGCTTAGCAGCATGTAACAGGAGTATCTAGGAATTTTTTTCTCCAGATTTTGAACACAAGCATTCCTTTTAATGCAATCCTACTATACCTAAAGAAAATAGCATCGGTCTCGAAAAATCTGTAAAGAATGACTACCTTCCTTGCATATTCTTACATCTCCACCAGGTATTGGACGACCAGATTGGTGCATCCCCTTGTTCAAATCAATATTTAGATTAACAAAAACGAAACTCTAGCATAGAAGTTTGATCCAGATGAAAAATGTTGTTGTCTTTAGAAGATGGATAAAATGAAAATATCCCACTGCTTCTGTGAAGTGAAGAAGGTCTTGTGATATTAAGAGGAAAACTGAAGTCTCTTCTCTAAGTCTTTGAATTTGAGGGTAGAAATCGCTCTCTTTGCTATATTTTTCAGGTATTCTTCATACATATAACATAAAAAGCACAGTAAAAGCACTACTTTCATCGCCTGAGTACTACAGGGAAAAATAAAAGCTCCATAACAAAGGGGTGAGAAAAAGGCCTTCAGAAACGCTGTGTATCTCCTGCCACTTCTGGTATGGCTTTTATTCAAGTCTCAGCCCACAAGGAAACTCCCTTTTCCAACTAAGTAGGAATCCTAAATTTCCCTGATTTCAAAAGCAAGCTATAGATAGCATTAAACACAAAGTTCTTTCTGATTTTGCAATTATACAGCAGTACCTAATGGGAACCGAAAACCCGAGAAAGGCCTAGTTCCAAAAGCTGAAGACAGAAGGTCCTATCTGTGGAGTTTCCTGGCTTATCGGAGCAGACATCCTCCTTCAGCCACCTCTGTTCTGGCTCCTGTCAAGGCCTGAACAAAAATTCCTCAGTTGAGAAGACTAGCTACTGTAGTTTCAAGTGAAATAACCCAGTACACAAGATGGAGAACGACGAAATATGTGTAAAACAGTTGCCTACCGACTAACAGAGGCCATCTCTTCCGTTTAGCCATAATGATGGCAAACTCCAAAAATGAAGCTACCCATTCTCTGCCACTGTTGTTCATTATTGATGTTGCTGCTTCTCCCATGCTTTTAATAGAGCTTAGCTTTCTATAGTCTTTTGATTTACTTCCTCACCGACCAGTATAGCATCACTGTTTTCAGTACTGTGCTGGGAATAGGTTTGTTAATGAACTTCTGCCCCTGTGGCCAGCTCTCCAGCAGAGATAGAAGGGAGAAATATTCTCCAGTTCCAACAGAAATATTTAAACAGTATTCAGACACATCAAAACTGCCAGTTGTCTCTCTAGATAGCAGCATTTATAGACTACTTGATAGTAAACCTTTCATTTTTCAACAGTTACTGTTTCAGCTTCCTCTCATAACCAGTACATCAAATCTTTTGATTAAGGTATCAAAACTGGAGCCAAACCAACTATTTTATATATCTATAGCAACAGGGATTGACATAAAAACACGTATTTCCCCTACCTCAACTTTCATTGTATATGCTTGTTTTGCCTTCTTTTGTTGCAAATAAAGTTACACTTTCAATTTCTAAATAAAATCTTCCAGAAGAAACTTTTTTTTTTTTTTTTTAAAGCAAAACGAAACCTTAATAGAAAAACAGATCCGCTTACCTGCAATACAAATTTCTGATCTATGTACTTTTTGGCAATGCTGGGCTGAAATTCTTGGCTTTCCAAAAATCGTATGAAAAACTCATATACAAGCTGCAAAAGAAAAAAAAAAATTCTTGGTTTAGTTTATAACTTGATTACTCTTTGTATATTTAAGTATTTTCCTACATTCTTTTGCTAGGGAAAAAAAATATTTATCTTACCACAGAGCAGAGGTTAAAAAAATGAAAAAGATTTTTCTCCTTTATCCAATTGCTATCTTAGAGTCAGAATTAATTACACGAGCTTTTTATGTTAGTTTTGCTTATTTAACTCTAGTCAAAGACATTTCATCACCAAGAACAGACACTGCCATCTTGTAATGCTTGTTATCATCTTGTAAAGCTTCCTAGAGTAATTGGAAAGCATATTTAAACTGCCCTCTGAACTGCTGCAGTCACTTCAAATACAGAAATCACAATTCTGAAGGGGCTGGTGAAACAGTTGGAAATATTTAAATTAAATTAGAAACTGCTTAGAGTAGTGTTCTACTACAATTTGAAACACAGAAGAATACAAACCAGAAATTATTCAGAAGTTCCTAACTTAAAGAATAGCCTCGGGGCTGGCAAAAACCTGCTTGTTTTCATGCAATTGTATCTCTGCCTGAACTATTCAGTGGGATAGGAAAAGACTTTTCATTCAGTGGAGGAAAAAGAAGAATATAAAAACCAGGCAAAAAGGAAGTGAAGTGAAACAGGGACTGCTGTGGTCTCCTATGACAGCAGCTCTGACCTGTCACTCATCAGATGTGCTACCTGCTAGCAACTCTGTGCTGAACGTTTTCAGGAAGAGCAGTCCCTGAAAACCTGACTTTAGCAAGTACGAATATTGATACTGAAAAGAAGCTAAAAAATATGTTTCAAAAAATTTTAAATGTTTCCATGCAAACACCGATATGCTGCAAAAAGCTGCTCCTGCTTTATGTCAGCGTTCTCTGACTTCTGTAAGGAACCAACAGGAAATCAAAGGAGGGAGAGAGGTCTGAGGGAGAGAGGTTTAGAAATATAACATGGAAAAAGTGACACCTTACATAACTAATATTAAATCATCAGGAAATCAATTCCCTCAACTCCTGATAAATACTTCGGTGCATTTCTTCCTGACAACGGTAAATCATCCATTGGCTAAGAAATTCCAGCATTTCCATGCATGTAATGACTTCTAAACCTACTGCACTAGTGTCAATGAACATAAGATAACATGTATGTTATCATGCATGCCTGTGCTGTTTCCAGGCAGGCACACCTGTTCAGAGCTGCCTTGAAGCTTTTAAGATTCTTAATTTTTGTGAAATTTAAATATAAATGAGAGATGAAAGAACAGATTTTAAATTTGAAAGCACAAAAGAGCTACCTGTATTTTCTATAAAGGAATTTACTGCATTAGCTTCAGTGACGCTTTCTCCAAAATTAGTTTATGTTCTTTGTTCTACACACCTTGTGTTGACACTTGAGGTACAGAGGAAGGGATGATACCCAGCAGCGAGCATGCACCCTGCTACAAACACCTGAGAGCAAACCTTCACCCAGGAGAGGAAGGAAGACTCAGATGGGGATGTAGTTTCTCATTCATTTTTCTGATCTGCTGCCAACACCTATGTACTTTTGTATGAAAATTAACTACCCTCAGTAAAGCAACACTGGTAGCAGGATCATCCCCCAGTGCTCTTGCTGAAGTTGCTGTAAAATGCTAGTGCAGAGTACAATTTTTAAATTAATGAAATTTTGAAAGAAAGCTTTAACATTTTGCAAATTTCACAAAGTACTCTCCCGTCCTGTATTACAGCCATGAAGAATATTAATAAATGTTCGTGTCTCATTGACTAGTTCTGATTCACAGGTTTAAAAAAAAGCTAAGGAAATTAGTAGATACATTAAATAACAATAAAAATTTCTTCTGAGATAGATGATCAAAACCTGTAAATGTGGCCACGATGCCTCCAAGGTGGGCTCATCTTCCTCTGGATCAAATTCATTGCTGTCACTAGGTGGGAGAGTTCTGAAGATATTGCAAGATACCTGAAAAGTGAAAAGAAAGAATGATGAGATCTGCTTTTCAAATAGGCACTAGATTTTGAGACTTTTTATATCTACATCTACTCTATCCTCTTATCACACAAACAGCATTTTTTTTTGCCTTCTGTTTGACAAAGTCCTTTAGCAACAGGACAGGTCTAAGGAACCTGTCACATTACAAACGTGCCACCAGCCTCAGCTTTCCCTTCTCCGGGTCTTCTTGGTTCTTGCTTTCCACTGATACCTCAGCATTACCCAGCTTGCCACTATTTCTGCCCACCACATTCCAGATGAGCCACCATCAGTCCTGCTGGGCATCAATGGGCTGAGAGCCACGACTGTTTCAGAGCTGCAGGAAAGGCCATCAACTTGCATTTACAAGTGTTTTCATATAACACTTGGTTATTTTCCTTTGCCCAAGGAAAAGATTGAGGATATCTGCTTAAGGTCTCATTTGTCAGCACGTGGTAAGAGTTGCCAGTGCTACTGACACATGATATGCCTGAACACCTCATGCCAAGTACAGAACTTAGTATTAAATGCAGGCAACAAATAGTATTTGCTCAACACTTGGCCTACATTTTATTTCATGGTTGGTTCACTTTGCTTAATCTCATTTAGAGGTATTTTGCTGAGACTGCTTGGCTTTGTGAGGTTCATGCTATCAGCAAAGACTGAAGCAGAGCCCTTTCCTGGGTTAACTATGGTGCTGAATGGAGTGTACAGCTTATTATGCAGCAAATCTGATAAACTGTGAACGTGCTGTAGGGCCTTTTCTGCGCTTCGAAGGTGATGTTGTGCCTCCTTTGCACTCTGCTACTGCAGTTGACCCATCCCTAAGCTGGTTAATCAAACAGCTGGGAAAAGCAGCACGTTATCTCCTAATCCCGTATATACATGACCCCTTCATAGTAGTTCAGACGAACTAAGCTATTTAAGAAACAGAACTAGCATGTTCTGCAACATCCTTATTTATTTTTCCAGCCTTTTGCTCCTGTCAATGTCTTAAAGTTACTCTGTGAGGCATATCCTCAATATGTTGGCAACCTAGTAGGAAAGGGCACCATAAACCAAGAGTTTAAACACAATCCAAACAATGATAAAACCAGACTGAAGTAAACAGGGTCAAGTTTGAGAATTTGCAAGACGAACTGAACAGATCCAGGTACTGCATAAATGGAAAGATGAAACAATAGAAAACTGTAGGAAAGCACATGTGGTATAGACCTGGGAGCAATATTCATTGAGCACAAAGGGAAGCAAAAGAAGAACGAGGAAAACCAGCAAGCACAGAAATAAAGAGGTCACAGGGGTTTCTGCCTGGACTTTTTTTCTTCTTGCCACAAGAGGGTGTATTTCACTACACTTAGAGTAAAACATAGTCGGTATAGAAGCCTTCACTGTGTATGTCAATCTCCTGTTTTCAAGGCACACGGCTTTCAAACTTACCAGGTACAGCATTTATTATAGCCTGTGCCGAGAGATCCTGAACTCTGTTTGCCGTGTGTGCACACCTGCCAAGGCATGACTAGCATGTATTAGAAGACATTCTTTTTCTCCCTTCTCCATCCTCTTCCCCTGACTCATTCACTTCTCTCAAGAGCCGCTCCATAAAAAGACTTGTCTAGTCTCATGCGAAGTCAAAAACCACACGTTCAGGAATACAAACATTACAGTTTGTCTTTCCTGATGGATTTCCAAGCTCCCCCTCCTACTATCCCCAATATGAAAAAGCAGGGTGGGGAGGAAGAAAGTGATCAGAACTGGCAGGACAGGATCGTTTCGGTGTCAGAGCACAGGGCGAGAGGGGGCAGACAGCCCAAAGGATTCCCAAGTGAAAATGGGGAAATGTACCTGTTGGTGCATCCCAAACATCTGGGATTCTGCAATACTAACTGAAGCATTTTTGGTTAATGCTTCGCATTCAAAAATCCCAGCTTTCTTAGGATTTGAACCAAAATAGCAAGCTAGCAAAACCAAAAGCATTATTCAGTGCTTTGTTTTGGTTTTCTGCTTTAAACTTCATTTGAAACAAGAAAGAAATTTTTCTGCAAATGTAACCATACATAAATTAATGAAACTTGTACCAACAGATCAGAGAAGACATAATTATTAATCAGCTGCTGTGTTGATAAACTGGAACAAATATTCAATTACTGTACAAGCAAAACCTGCATGGAAAAGTACATACTTTCAGAATAAAAAGCTAAACTAAGATAAATTCCTTAAGATTTCAAATTAAGTCAAAGCAAGCCTCAAGCAGTTAGTGTCAGGGCCTTAACAGCATGAGAGAAGCATGAAGGGTTCAACAGCTATTAGTTAAGTGCTAGTACTGACACCTGTATGATTTCTGGAGAGTGCCTATTAAAAAAAGGCCAGTCTCAAGGCAACTCAAAAGCAGCTTTTTTTGCCTAAGAAAATTAGCATGCAGGAGTAAATGCAAAGCAAATCAGAATATGGTTGTACTACAGAGTTCACTCTCTTTAATTTTCTTTCTTTTGCATCAGGAGTAAAGATAAGCTATATGGAGCCAAAATGCAAAAATTCTCCTGAGGAGAACAGACATAACAGGTTATCCTGAAGTGATTTCCCCAGGTTATCATAATTTTAAAAGATAATGTGTGCCATTACAGTTACATTAATCACCACAACACAGCATGATAGCTCATCTACATGCAGCGTCAATTTATTGCATGCTTATCTAAACTGGTAGCCACTGGGTGGTTAATGTTTATAAGTCTCTAAGGGAGAACCGAAGGCAACAAGTTCTTCCAAGCATGAACCGCCCAGCTGTACATGAGACCCTCACAGCCACCACACAAAGATGGGAATACACTACATCAAATCTGGAAAGAACCATTTTTCTCAGAGAGGCATAAGGTAGCTATTCAGTATTTATCCCTGGGCCCAAGCAGCATGCCAAAATTCCTTCAGCTGGATAGCTGAATCATTTCTCTCTTGACCTCCATTGGATCATCAAGCCAAAGGACACCCCTGCCAGCCTGCGCAGACAGTCCCTCATGATTCCTCTCCCACAGCCAACACAAATGACTATTGATCAATACCGACTTCCGTCTTGCACCGATTAGGAATGTCTCCAAGCCTAGACGATATTTTTGTAGACTAAATCAGAACTATAATATTCTAGAAAGTTATATTATGACATATCTCCCCTATTACGTCCTCAAAGACATCTGCATGCTGTCCTCCAAGACTGTCCCTTTCAGAAGCACACACCAAAGTGGGTGTGGAAAAGGTACATCACTGCTTTCGCGCTATGTAGAATTTCAACATCCAGGTACCAGAAACCAATTTAACAAATCAGTAAAAGCTACTCATTGGCATTGAAGCTAAAATTTCCAAGATCAAGTTGGAAATGACAAAATGACAGCTTTAAATTGGAGATGGCCTGAAACCTCTAAGCTCCATGTCAGTGTGTCAGCCAGGCACAACTTTGACCAGAACCAAGACAAAAACTTTTCCAGACAATTAAAAGTCCATGTCAGTTCATTAAAAACAAACAAGGAAAACAGGGAAGGCTGCTCTGATACACCCCCAAAGAATGAGCTGCAAGTTCTGAACAGATCTGATGACTGGTACCTGGCAATGCAGAACTAGGAATCTATGAATATACATTTAAAAGTTACTAGCTTCAAGAAAGCTTTGATTTTATCACCACATTTATATTTGAAATAACATTTAGAAAGGAAAGTAGTAAGAGGCTTAAGTCTGAAGTCAGGAATAAATGTTTTGAGAAGAGCCCTCCTTGTCCCTCACTGGAGTGCTATAAAAATGACGATGCTGTAACAGAAACACTTCACAAATTCAATTTCTGCCCAGCACTCCTACTCTGTGCTGTTCGAAACAAAGATTTTTATCAGTAATAGTTTTCCTGAATGGAGCCTGAAATGAAAACAAACATACTCACAGGGAAGCTTAATTTATTAGCTACATAAAAACCAGGGTAAATGAATACCCAGTTAGCTCACAGGGAATGCCAATCTATTACCAGTATGTGGAACTATCCAAATAAACCCCATGTACATACGAAATTAAAACTAGTGCTTCTGCACACACAATGTTTAAACTAACTGTGCATATTAACAACATACAGTAACAATAAAAGGTAATTAAGCCGTAACCTGAAGCCATGCTAACTGGGAGACAACAGTGGGCCCTGGAACAGACACTAAACTTGTCCTTCTGAAATACGGTTGCATATGTGTTTTTTTTTTTATATATCCTTTATGGATTTACAGATTGTAGAGCCCAAAATGACTACGGCAGTCATTCTGCTGTAGTCTCTGTATAACCCACCGAACTGTTCCCAGAAGACTGACTAAAGTACATCTTACAAAAAGTAGTATCTAATTTTATCTTAAAAGATTATAAATGATTCCACTAGCTCTCGTCTCAAAGTTTTACTAGTAATTTAACTACAGCACTGCTTCTGATTTCAAGGTTGAATCTGCCTGGTTCCCCATTGGTTCTTGTGAAACCACCAGGTCTCTTCTACATCTGTATATATATTTGCATATGCTGCATGTATCTATTTATATATAGGTATTTTTATATAGACATGACACTTAGCAACTTCAGCGCTACTAAACGGAAAGATAGAGCTTCTGAACCCAGGTAGTTGTTTGTTTCTTTGTTTGTTTTTAATCCTGTGATTATTTTTCTTCCTTCCTTTGAGCTCCTACCTGTGCACAACAAGGGTACTGGCGTACCTAGAAACAGACAAATCATCTCCCTCTTTTTTGTGTGTGTATTGCCATTTCCATTTATCAACATTCAATCCTTGGAACAGTGCACTGTACTAGAAACTCATATTAAGATCCTCATGATAGTAATCCACAATGCTCAGGTGCTTTTCTGCACCACTGCTTGCCTAAATAGTCTTTTAGGGCTTAATATTGTAAGTCGTCTTTTTGCCCAGCAGCATTACTTTTGGCTTGGCTGCATTAAAATGAACTACTTTGGACTGTGAACAGTCAACAATCCAGATCACAGGGCGAGGGAAAAACGGTTCTTCTCATCTTTTCCTGACCTTTAAGTCTTCTGAAAATTCAATCAATAACCTACAAGAATTTAGCTTTAGATCTGGGCTCCTAAACTTCTTAGCTTACCATCACCCACTTCAGCAGTGGTAGCAGCATCCAGCCATACAGATGAGCAAGCCACAACTCTGAGATCCTCGGGCTATGCTGCTGTTGGCAAAGAAGTGCAACAGGAGCAAGTCTGTAGAACATCAGAGCTGGTGCTCAGGTGCAATGTCCACACTAGGTATGTCAGGAGGGAGTAGTTTCTTTCTAGTCACCTCTTTCATTGAAGTTGGAAAGCATTAGGTCCACTCCTGAAGTAGACATTTTGTCCAAAAGGAAGTGAATTTACAAGCCCTAAGACTTCTCTTTCATAAGCATCAAGGCAGAGAGATCAAATGGGAGGCCCGCTTCAAGAGTAGACTTAGAGTTACAAGTGCTAGCACAGACCCATCCCCAGGCAGCACCCCAATTACACCTTCTCACTGCTGGAATCAGGAGCTCTGAAATTGCACCCTAGGTCACCTAGACCTGAACCACAACAGGATACCTTGCTAGTGACAACCCTGTTCAACGCATCTCCATGTAACTATGTTTTCAGAGGAACAGTTATTTATTTAATGTGTGCCCAGCAAATTCTTTACAATACATTCAAAAAATAACTGCAGTAACTCAAGTATCCTGAACATATTAAAGCACAGTACCAGCACAGAGCGCCCCTCATCAATTCAGCAGGCGTGAGATCAAGTGAAAGCCTGCCAACACGTGGACTTGAACTCTAGACAGCATTACAGAACTCACACTGTCTCGGAGGACTCCAAACTGAAGAACAAAACAAAAGAAATTCAAAACCCAGGAAAACAATCCCCCAAAAGATTCACGTTGTCCTTATCTATGGACACAATGTTCAGAAGGTATTTAAGAAGATGACACAGCCAAAATTGGTGGTGGGGGAGTATACTCTGAAAAAAAAAAAAAAATGTTTTTCCAGTTTATTTCTTTGCTTTAGATCTAGTCGGTGTACTATTATGCAGATAAAGTCTGACGAATGAGAGGCCCATGTAACAACGGGAGGAATAATGGATACTGGTAAATGTAATTACATACTGTCGGGAAAAATTATTAGGGACAAGTACTGCAAGAGGAGTTGCCTCCAACTGATTTTTTGAGAGGAGTACAGAACATCAGAGCCTCTTCTTTTAATAAGCATTGTGGTTTTTGTACAAATTAGGTGTATAAAGAATGTGAATAATAACAAGCATTTAACGCAGGAAATTGGAAATAATGCATGAAAGAAACCAAAGTTAGATTTCTCTTCTTGCTACTACAGAATTGATAACCCTCACATTAAACAAATAAGAACAGAATTTAAAATATGATGTGATCTTTATCTATTTTTCTTAAACTTCGATAGCATGCTTGCTCTAGCATGGCTGCACCTCCAAGACAATTTTTAATCACAGTCCATTTAGGGGGTCAAAGAACACCGCATCTTCCTGTCAGCATTTCAGACGGTTTCAAAACAATCTGTTCAACTTTTAATGATTCAATTTGAGTTTAAGGTTAATTTCTAATACTTTACAGAATTCCTAAAGGTCTATGAAATTTATATTAGAAAATATATTTGTATTAGAAAAGATAATCGACATTATCTGTCAATTCTTTTAAGACTCATGATACCAGATGTTATTTTGAGTTCAAGAGAAATAAATTAAATCATACACTCTTACATTTTTAAGTCTAATACAAGAACCAACAGGAACACATGCACAGGATTTGGGCGAAATGAAAAAGGTAAAACTGAATATAGACAGACTTGCATAAAAATCTCCATCCAAGAACATTTTAACATGGAAAACCCTAAACAGGATGAACATTTAGCTAGCAGGGTGTCATACTTAGTCATAAGCTATAGCTAAAGCTATAGAAAATAAAGAAATTCATCATGCCTATGCAGTCTAACAGCCAGAACACTTCCTAAAAATAGGTTCCTTAACATGCTAAAAAAAAAAAATCATGGCTTAACAAGATATTCTTTCTGTTTAACGGGTCTGTCACAAACAAACTCCTAATCAGACTCTGCCCTCACGTCTGTTGAGACAAAACTGCAGTAAAAGAAATGCAGTCCCTCTAGATTTATGTCAGTTGAAAAAAGAAAAAAAAAAAATCAGAATCTGACCTTTAAAAATGTAACTTTTTGTATTTATTTGGATATTTAACCAAGTTTCTTTCACCGTGTTGCTCAACACAGCTTCTGAGCTACAAGGCATCTTAATATGATGTTTCACTTTGGCTATAGTGATCACAGTCTTATTTCACTTGACTCATCATTACAGAAAAGACAAAGATGACAAAAGAAAGTGAAAGGCATTTCTGCACTTAAAAGAAAGGAGAACAAAGTAAAGCTATTCCATTCTAAAAGGTGTCTCTCAAAAAAGTTTCATTACTCATCTCTTGCGGGCTGCCAACTATCCGCAGATGTTGCATAAAGATCACGGTAAAGGTCAGGGTTTGAGTTTACAATTTTTGAAACAGCAAGTAGGAGAGTTGAAATGTTGCTCACCAACAAAGATTCATCCAGATTTCTCAGTTCAACAGCTTGTCAATTATTCCCATCTGATTTTTTAAACAAAAGATATCACTTTCCTCAATCTATGTCTTAATACTCAGAAAACAGAAAAAGCTCTACTACATACACCCTTTAGGATACCACAGATAACAACAAATATTTATTTCAGTCAGCTACCACTGTTTAATCTACCAGCAAAATCGGCATCATTAGTCTAAGCCTCCACATTTTGCTCAGACAGGAACAAATTTCAGATTAAAGGTCCAATTATTGGCTCATAAAGTCTTATTACTGGCATTTCCTTCTTAGCAGAGTGTGGTTTAATTGGCAAGGGCCTTTTTTCCGAAGACCAGCCTAATTCTGAAGAACGTCACATGTCCTTCCGAACAACACATCAAACTGCAGGGGAAGTGCACTGAGCAACACCCCTCTGGATAGATCTGTCCAGCGTATGGCCATTAACACAAATCCCAAAGGCTCTTCCCATCAACTGATATTGATGACAGCGACGAGACCACGGC
Source organism: Baryphthengus martii (assembly GCA_013396935.1). NCBI lineage: Eukaryota > Metazoa > Chordata > Aves > Coraciiformes > Momotidae > Baryphthengus > Baryphthengus martii. Next base: position 137,788 of record VWZK01021376.1, read on the forward strand.
AAGCTTGCTTTGGTGGCCATTAGGAAAGTCAATTTTATTTCACTTTTTCAAATAACCAATAACATGCCAAACGCTTCTGTCTGTATCAAGCTAAAGAGCGTGGTTTAAAGAAGGGGACATGCAGAGAGGTTGACAAAGAGCCAAGTGATTTCACATTTAGCCACACAAAATATCACATCATATGCTCAAGAGAACAAGATGAAAATACGTGATATGATGATTAGGGATTAAGGTTTTAATGGCATGAATTTAGGATGACCAGCAATAAAAATATCCAGGAGCTGTCACGCTGGCTGCAACAAATGACTGTTTTTCAAACCTTTACATCAAAACACCACATTTTAGAAATAATTAAAAATATCAGAGTTTCTGAAGAATTTTACAGGCAACCTTTTTCTATCCTAGTATCTGTAAAGCCAAACTCCTTTTTGCTCACGAACGGAGAACACTAATATCCACATACATCATAAAACTTTAAAAAAAAAAAATGCTCCTCCACAGATAGCTTTCTTTGACATTTTAGATAATTATGGTAAGAAAGCACTTTAGCCGTTAACCCCTCTTTATAAATATTAGCAACTTTTAAAGTACCAGGTTCAGACTGGAGTACTTTTTTTCTGTACTTAAATGATGCCAAAATTCACAAAACAAGGAATTTTGTCACCTGTTTACAGTACTTCACCTCCAAATCACAGTAGCCCAAAGGGCCAAACAGAAAATAGTAATTCCTGAATTCATAAACACTAAAGATGACAGGGAGGAGACCTTCCCAAGGGACAAAGAACACCTGTGTTCCATTTTGATGTTTTAAGATACTGGCCTTTCAATCAAAACCACTCCCGTGACAATTGTGACAGGCAGCCAATGGGGATGTTAATGGGGTCGGGACATGGATACGATTGTTTTCCTTACTATCATGACAGGTCAGAGAGATTGTCAACTTGAAAGCTCCTTTGTGAACACAGTTGGGAGATCTGGATGAAAATCCTCAAAAAAGCAGATCGAGGTGGCAGTTGCACTCATGAAGCCAACTGTGTACAGTTAAGTCTCTTTCTGTACACGATTACGAGCAGAATTCTGTGTCAAACAAGAAGATGCACTTACTGCAAAGACCAAGTTACACCAAGTAAGATGCTTCAGCACAGTGACTAATGCTGCCTATTCACCAGGCAATATGGACTCAACACTTTCTCTCTATACTAACAGGAGTCCTAACTCTCCCTCTAGAGCCTGTACAACTGTGCTTAAAGTGCTGGAGATGTCTTGCTTTTACAGGCAACAACCAGGAGGACCAGCACTTTTACCAGATAGTGTATCCCTAAAATACAATATATCTGCAATGCACAAAAGTCCTAATAATGTGGTTTAGTAGGAACACTCCATTAGCATTTGTTGGGATGATCAACTGAAATCATTCATCAATTTGCTGCTGATGCACTCACATAAATCTAATACCAGAGCACAGCACCCTGCTCACATGGAATACAAACATCAAAGCGGTTTTTTCCAAGAGTGGATACACCAAGAACACTGCTGGTGGTGACTGGGACAATCAGGAGAATCCAGCTCTTCCAGAGTTTCACCAAAGCACAGGAGGCTGTTCCAGGATAGAGTTTCTTACAACATTTAAGTACTACAACTTTCTCAAGAAATTCTTTAGGAAAAAAAAAAACAAAAATACAAACATGTCCACTTTCCCAACTACTTAAGCATCTTTTTATTCGCAGAAAACATCCAGGTTTGGACAGTCAGGGGCCACTGAGCGGCTGTACAGGACTTCAGAATATTCTGTCCTCCCCTGCTTAAGGAACCTGGCACTGAAGAGAACAAAATGTATCACGGGTTCAGCACTGGAGCCCAAACATGAGGCAGAAAAAAGAAGATTAAGAAAGGCAGGATGCAACGAAAGGATGAGGGGAATACTGGAGAAAAGAAGATATAGCAGTTTTGCGTCAAAAACGGGCTAAGATGAAACTGGAATTCCTCAAGCTCCGCTAGCAAATATCTGTGAAATCCACTGGAAAAATTCTCGGTGTATCTTTAATTCCAGTGACTCCTCCGTATTGTAGTTACAGACTATTTTTAAGAAAATTATTTAAAAACCATGCTTTTCAAACTATTCAGGCAATGCATCATTTTTCCTTAGATAAAAACTGCTTTGTGAATCAACGTAAGTGACTGCAGAGACAGCAGGACATATTAGCAAAGAAAAATCTTCTACTGTTCAAGTTCAGATTGCTTCACAGGTTATGATTTATGATCCAAATTGAACTTTATGAGCAGTTACAAATCAAGGTTTTGTGTCTTGCGGCCCAATCTGAGACAACACTAACCTGCAGAATCTGTACTCTACACATTGCTGCAGTAAACAACTATAACCAAAGTCTGTGCAAGACTACAACCTCAATAACGGAAATGTTAAGGGGAGAAAAAAAAATAAAAGAAAAAGAAAAACACCAAATTCTGCCTCATTGCAAATTTGGAGGCATCTTCTACACAGAGAAAAAGTACCCAGTTACTGCAGCTACCTGTGCATCAGCATCGTGGCTACAAAAAGGGGATCAGCTAATTTGTTGATCACAAGGGGTACAAGTAAGATTAAACTAACATCTGCAAACCATTTTGATACTATAGTGCAGCACCAGTAGAAGAATTCAGCAAAAAAACCTAGTAATTCTGTATTCAGACCTGTGTCTGAATAGTGTACTAGCCCACGTGCTGAACAAATAACACAACTGCCTGAAAAGCAGTTCATTCAGAAGATTGGTCCAGTAAAGAAGGGAGAAAGGGAGGGTGAGGGAGAAGGAGAAGGATCTGATCACATAATTATAGGTTTTCTGACAATGCATACACACAAAAAAGCCATCTTACGATTTTTCTATGCACCCTTAATTTTCTTTTTTTCCTTACTATTAACTACTTGATGATTCTGTCACAATTTACAACTATTTTTAACTATTACAGACAAGTAACAGCACGTATATCTGTCAGAGAAGACACAAGGAGCATTTCCAGCATTTATAATGCAATGTAAAAAAATATATTCATGTTTTTCTTCTTATAGCACATAGCCAGTGGATTCCATAATCGCACAGCACCGTTAGGAATCCAACATCACCAAATCTGTATTTAACTAATTGCCTTCTCATTTAGATAACAGGTTGTAAGGGTTCTGTATGGTAGTACAGAATAAACATTTTAAAGCAGTGATTGATTTTTCCAGTCACAATGAACGTTCTTCACTATATAGCCAACATCTCGTGCTGTTTCCATTTTTACATTGAAAACCATTATTTGACAATTTAGATGTACAAGGTATGGCTTTGTTGTGGAGTGATCTCGCTCACTAATGGCAGCTGCTATGAATCCACACAACACAACCAGGAAATTTTCACAGTAAGTCTATACAATATTTTTAGCATTTATTACTAAAAAAAAAAAAATCATTATTTGTGTATACTTTAAGCTATTTCTGCCTAAAGCACACACTCAAGAGCTTGGATAAAGTTCAAAGAAAGATAAGAAACTTGCAAAAATTATTCCATTATTGATACTGGAGGGGAGAGGAAGGGTAGGTGGGGGAAATGTCAGGGACTCTGATTTTATGGCTGCTGGCTTTCTCCATCAGAAAACAATTCGTTTCCTTTCATACATTTGTGACACCATAATAACCACCATCTACTTAACTTTAATTAAGCATATATAAAAATTAATATTTTTGTCTTTGGAGAATTATTCCCAAGCGATGTCTAGTAGAAAATACAAACCAAAGGCCTCATTTAATCCACCTACTCCAGGGTTCAATTTCGCCCACAACACGTAACTGGAATTACAAGTGGATTTAAAGAGACCATGAGAAAGAAGAAACTCACCATTCTAACTACTTCAGGGTAAGTCTGCTCTGTCAAACAGCCTCTGCTTATTGTAATGTAGTCCACCAGTTCATTAAGAGTAGAGCGCTTGTATTCTTTCATTTTAAGGTCTGAAAGCGTGTCCATGAAGTCAAAAATGACACAGCACTGTTGAAGTTTCTTTAGGAACAGTTCAGGCTGCTCTGAAGATGGAACGTCTATGAAACAAGAAAGGAAATCTTTGTGAGTCTGGCATCTTATTATACAAAACAGGAATTTTTTTTGAAGATCAATTTCAAAGGAAAGCAGTATTCTCACAATTTTTGTAAAACAGAGCTCAGATTAACAAATGAACCCTTTACAGGAACTGTATTACTATTTTGTGCTTGAGATCTTGAACAGCATGCTGTAGAAGTAATTTAATCATTACTTTTTTTTTTTTTAAATAAAAAGTTCACCATGGAAGTCAAGGCTTAAGTGTAGAACACAAACACAACAGCATTCAAGACTTAATTCTACGATAAACCACTCCTTTTATTGGAGGCTGACATTCACCATTGTTAACTTACACTCCAAAGAAGGATGAAAGAACTGTCAAACAGATCAAGCTTGGTGAATTTATATTTCTAAACACACTGTGTCATTTATATCTCTATATGAATATACATGAGTATGTATATGAAGATAAAGCAAGACTGTAATTCCGCAAACAAGTTTTCAGATTCAGTCATTATCCCCATGTTGACACTTCCCATAGCAAAATCAATTTTACTGGAACACGGTGAGGTTTTTTTTTAGCTGTACTATGCAACACACAACATGCATCAATAGGAAAATGTTCGCACAAAATAATAGCATGCGCTTGACCAATAAAGTAAGCGGAACATACTACTTGCTATTTTTGCTCTGCTTTCTTAATTCTCAGTGGATAAAAGACTTTACAAAATAATAAAAGGAAAGCCAACTTTCTTAATGGTTTTTTTAGTTTACCAACTGTATCACCAGAACACACGGAAAGCTTGGTTATCTGATGCGTAGGTACAGAAGAAGATAACACCGGCAAAAAGTTGCAGAAATAAAATCTGCATTTTTACTCTAAAAGTATACCCTCCAACTGGAGGGCACTTTGCTTCCTTTGATCCACCTTTTTTTTTAAGGCATAAATGCTCTGTCAGCACCATAATCCAGAAAATGATCTTCCAGGCAGTAATACAACATGCAAATGAAGAAATCTGCTTATTTTAACTAGAAAAAAAAAAAAATTGCAAAAATCTCATGGGTTTTTTTGTTAAAATCTGGACATACTATTAAAACGTCAACCTAAGATGGAACTTATCATTAAGACAGAAGAGTATGTCAAGTTAAGGAATACCTAGTAAACACTGGAAGCTGTTAGTAGTTGTATGGTATTTTTAAGGACAAAGTACCATGAGCCTGTTTTAATTAAAGCCACGTGCACAACAGTTCCAAGTTCAAATGACCTATGAAACACTACAAGGTCATAGTATAAAGCGACATAGTTTTAATAAGTACTGATAGAGATGCAAGAACTCCAAGGCCTTCAACTTCACCTCAACCCTCTGCACTGCTTAATTACTGCAAAGAATAACTATGGATTGCAGTACAAATCAAACACTATGCGTTTCCTGACTGGACGCAGTCGAGCACAACAGGTCACTCCACCTTCTTCCACTTCCAGCACTGCGGTAGAGATAGGATTCAATAGGTTACAAACTGTGTCCTGCAAAGAGCAACCAAGAACTTGGCAAAGTTCAACTGACGGTATCAGGCATCACACACCAATCTCATCTCCCTGAGGCTTGCGTAAACTCTACAACAGCTGTGTCCAAAGGAAACTAAGGATGGGGAGGTGGGGAGGTGGTACAGTTCTCACACCATACTTCCTATCACCAGAATTGTTCACCCCACGTTCCCACCGGCTATATTCACCAGTGGCACAGAAGATACGAGAAATGTGGTCTTGCAGAGCTCCAACAGGAAGAGCTACACAAGAGAAAAATCCCTCCCCAAACACCTCTGGAAAAACTGAAGGTTCCAAAACTAGGTCACCCTAAAGCTGTTCCACTGGCCAGGTCTCTCGCACACGTTCAAATGTCTGACAGCAGGCAGTGCTGAAACCCAAGGAGTCAGAGAAAGTCATCAGCCCTCACCCGCTACAAAAAAAGAGCACTTTATTAGCGGCCTTTCTAAGGTTACAGCCTTACAGGAGATAAAGGGCCTGGGGTAGGAAAGTACTTGCGACCGCCCTCTTGGTTACCTGCCTTCAAATATTACAAAAAAGGAGAATGGACTTCAGAATTCACTGTTATTAGCAAGCAGGCAACAACTAATTGATTAACAATTTCTTCCAAGAGACAGACTGCAAATGCAAGCTAAACAAAACAACAACAAACAAAAAGATAAAAGTGCAACTGGTTACTTTTCAACAGTATTATGTTTATTTCTGACTTCCACTCTGTACTGGGTTTGCATGGCAAGGTTTAGGTAGCGAAGAGGCTAACTGGTGGCTTCTGCGAGAAGCTGCTAGAAGCTTCCCCGTGTCTGATAGAGTCAATACCAGCAGGCTGCAAGATGGACCCACCGCTGGTCAAGGCTGAGCCCATCAGTGACGGTGGTAGTGTCTCTGGGATAATATATTTAAGAAGGAGAAAAAGTTGCTGCACATCAGCAGCTGCAGTTGGAGAGAGGAACGAGAGTATGTGAAAGAGCCCAACCGATACCAAGGTCAGTGAAAAAGGAGGGGGAGGACATGCTCCAGGTGCTGGAGCAGAGATTCCCCTGCAGCCCATGGTGAAGACCATGAAGACCATGCAGCCCATGGTGAAATTAAACATAATAGTATTGAAAGCTTTCATTTGTTAATCTTGAAATAGGTTATTTGTTTATTCGTAAGTATGTGAAATACTGAGTACCAACTGATGTGCAAATGAGTTGTATATTGGAATATGCAGGCATGGTTTTATTATTTGCTGTGTGAAATAAACACTTAGATAAATAGATAAATACCAATACATAGAATAAAGATACCAGAATTTTAGCAGTTCAGAGACCAATGTAATGCAATAGTAGATGAATATAACAAACAACATGGTAGTTTGAGTAGCCCATGCTGGAGCAGGCTTCTGGCAGAACTACCGCCCATGGGAAGGACTCATGGAGGAGTTCATGGAGGACTGTCTCCCACAGCGGGGAGTACAGACTGGAGCAGGGGAAGCATGTGAGGAGTCCTTCCCCTGAGGAGGAGAGAGCGGCAGAGACAATATGTGATGCACTGACCACAACCCCCATTCCCCATGTCCTTGTGCTGATGGAGGGGAGGAGGTAGAGAAATCAGGAGTAAAGTTGAGTCTAGGAAGAAGGGAGGTGTGGAGGGAAGGTGTTTTTAAGACTTGGTTTTATTTCTCATTATTCTACTTTGGTTTTATTTATTTCTCATTATTCTACTCTGGTTTTATTGGTAATAAATAAACTAATTTCTCCGAGTCGAGTCTGTTTCGTCCATGACAGTAAGTAGTGACTCACCTCCCCCTGTCCTTATCTCAACCCACAAACCCTTCATTATATTTTGTCTCCCCTGGTGTCCAGCCAGGGCCAACGTACCACACACTCTTATCTTGTCTATAATCCCCCATACAACATCTAAGTGGTATCAATAAAATCTGTGATGCTACATGAACATAATGGGGTTTTGGTTGTGTTGTTCTTCATAGCCTGCACCCATTTACACTGACCAAGAAGTTAATTATCTGGAGGTGTAGGAACAAAAAATATAATAAAGTTCTTCTCAAGAAAAAATAGACTAGAATAGTGAATTTCATGTCAGTATTACTACATCAATAAACTATGTGAACTATTGGGCAAACAAAAAGAAAAGCCAAGCAAAAATTCTACAAACAACCCAAAAAAAAAAATCCCAGGGATCACAAAACAAAATCCTCAAACCCAATTGTTTTGGTCATATATATATATATATTTTTTTTTTTTCCATTAAGCAATTTACTGTCATTCACACTACAAAATAAAATGGTAAGAAGTTTCATGCTGTAATATTTCTTCTTGTTCTTGGGAATTTGGGGGGCCTTGGGAACAGGTTTTTCCTACTTGGAAACAGGAAAAGTATACAAAAGTAAATTTTAGGGGGTCCGAATATGGACAGAACATGAAAAGGGCAACGGACATCAATAAAATCAGTACTCCACGTTCCCAACCTTCCCCCAGAGACCATGACTTTAGCTGGGTCTGAGTGGGTGTTTTTAGGTTTGGGTTTCTTCTTTTTTGTGTGTGTTTGTTTTCCTTAATTCACTAGCGCCTCTTTCACAGCTGTACAAACCTTACAGAAATATCACTAAGCAAATTATTTTCTTCTCAGCAGATGGATACTCGGAGCTTTCAATGAATTCTGCAACATTTTACTCTTGTGCTAACATACAGCCAAACATTTAGGCCCCCAAATTTAGTAACCTTCAGTATCACCATTGCATCCACTGTCAGTTGAAAGAACTGAAAACTGAGCAACTGCTCTAATAAATCTCTGTAAATAGATGTAATACCTCAATAATCTATAAAATAAAATTAAACACACACTACTAAGTGATATGTATGATTTCTATCCAATGTACAGGAGAATATAGGAATTTATTATAATCAGAATTGAAAGAAAGATAAACTTGCGTCTGGATGACTGAGAACTCTCCTCATTTTCAGGAGGTCTTTGCTACAAGTTAATTTTCAGGCTTGTCAGTTTTCTCTTTAGCCATTTAAAACTGTACAGAGCTTTTGAAATATAGAGCATTCACAGATTCAAAGGAAATTGGCTGAGTGAAAGCATGTACTTAGACATCTGAGCAATGATAGTCAAGACAGAATGAGAGCCTTTAACAAAATCAAGCGTTTATTATGAAGTTATTGGAAAAACTGACAGAAAGTACTGTAATTTTTTTTTTAGACATGGGCCAACTATTGTTTCTAGAAGGATTGAAACACTAATTCTAAAATAGCCAAAGCTATTCAGTTTCTCTCTTAATAGCCTTTTTCCAAAATAATCCTAATCCAACTGGCCCATCTCTTCTCATCAGTCATCTCCACAGTCTCTGCCTCCTGCATCCTTTTATCAAATAAAGGTAAGAAAACTTTTTATATATGCTAGAGACTTGCAGTAAAAGTATGCTAAGAGTTTTTTATGGTTATACTCCATTCACATTTTAATTAAAGTCATTTACAAGTAACTGATTCTGGATCATAGAAAACTAAAACCGCATCCTATTAGCAAAACTGCATCCAGAGAGACGAACAACAGTTCTCCTCTCAGTGGCAGTGAAAAGGCAAAAAGGATGAGATGCTGAACACCTGGATCAGTTCCCTGATCCACTTCAGCCTGTAGTTTTGCAATGAAGGGTATAATGCCAGGAAGCAAAGAAGTGAAGATGAGGGGGAGGGATTGAGCTGCTTAAGGCAGCACGACAGCTCTAAGGCATAGGACAGTGAAGGGCCTAGGATTAGAATGAAACAAAACAAATGACATGGATTACATACAAAATATGAAGCCAAACAAGGCAATGCTCACATGCTCTACCCTGCACCCACATATGTACTATCAGAACATGTATTATTAATTAAAATCAAAATGCCTTCATATTAACTACTGCTTTCAGCATATACATTACTGTTATTAATTTGCTTAAAGAACCAGCAGCAGCATCTTGTATGACAGTAAAAGCAAAAGCTACATTAAGCATAAAATATAAAAACATGTACTAAAACCAAAATGTGTCCGGAATGGGGGACAGAGAGATTAATAGTAAGTTTTTTACATTAATTTTAAGAACTTCCTTATCATTTCCCAGTGCCAGAGAACTCTATATTCACTCACCACCCACTGAGATTGTTTCCTATATTCTTTCCCTACCAATTTAATAGCAAAATGATTCCCCAATTTTTCTCCAGTTTCCTTATCTTCCAGTTATTAAATAAACCTAGGACTACGTGACAAAAAACCCCCAGAACTCTAGAAAACCAAACAAACTGTTCCCACTTGGCCACTACCCACCAAGCTAAACATAACCAGCTACTGAAGCAAGGACATAGCTGCACAAAGTAGGCAGCTGTGCATAAATCTGTATGTATACGTATCCCCCACAGGTGACTGCAAAGATTCTGCTGTGTAAAAAGCTACCTTTCTAGTTTTTATTCAAATAAAACTGGCAAATTTGAATTTGAAAGCCTTTTGGTCTTGTGTGAGAAGTTCACTTCAAGAGAAGGTTTAGCGACACCCAGCTCAAAGGTTTTGCCCACGCAAGGTCCTGTCACACATGCACCATCCTACATAACAAGCCACATTTCTATAAGCCACTTTTCACAGTAGAATATTAGTCCTAAGATGCCAAGAAGTACAAATGTTTGCCCTCTCTTTCTTAGGCATACTTCTTGAGAAAAGTAATCACTGTCCTGATTGCATTCATTTAATTTTCCTGACTGGCTGTCAATATTATGAATGTTTTGTGAAGTCAGTAATCATTCCTTTATAATAGGTGCTTTTTTCACACTGTTTTCCCAACTCGTTCTCTATACTTAATAATTACACAGGCAGGGCAGCAGTTAGGCATTGTGTTCCAAATATATAGTGTAACCAGTACCAACATCATTCACACAGCAATAAATACAGTGGGACAAACTCAAGCTGACTTTGAGTGAACATGTACAAAAAGAGAAGCACAATATCAATGTACTGCTCAAGCCTTCTCCCATTCACTACTACAGCTCTATCCACAGCCACAGTAGCCAAGGTTTCAATGAAAAGATCCCTTCAGGCTACACTTTGCCAATCTGTGACCAACAGTTGTGCACCTCACCGCTGACTACACCAATAGCATCTGTGCTGTAAGCGTCTTTCAACTTGGAAGCGGACCAAGATCACACGCTTGGTTGTCAAAGGTACTGATGAGCCACAGCAAAATACTATTACCTGCATACTCATTGCAAAAGGTCTGTATTAGCACAAATTAGCATTGATGATGTGTCACCCTCAAGTGAGTAGAAAGCTTCCAGCGTGTCGTAGGATTTACAAGTTTGAGAGCTCTTACTCACCACTAATGTAACAGAATGAATCTGCTATGAAACAGTTATACCAAACATTTCAGATAATAAGAAGTAGTCAAGGAGAGTGGATAGTCAGAATTCATGAGCAACTAATAGGAGACAAGATAACCAAGGTATTTGGGTACAGTAAACGCTGTACTAGGTACCATAAAAATAGACACTCAAAAGATCCTCGGTAGTATACAGTGTCTCTCATGCTAGTACTAATAATTAACACTTAGTAGTAACCGTATCTTTTCATAGTCGAGCAGCAATACCTTCTCTCTTTGGTAAGTTGACGACACCTTTCAACCTCTTCTCATCAGTTCTTCAATGAATGGAAAGAGTTTAGACTAATGGAGTAATCCAAGACAGTCAAAGTGTACTTACTGTACCTATAAGTACATTCGAGCCAAAACTGATCCATGTCAAAGAAGATCGTAAGGAAGGTACAGAAAAGGATTCAAAGGACACAAATTTTAGAGAAAAACTGATAGGAGAAAAGCAACTGGAGAAATGTAGCAAAAAATTTCAGAAGAGACAGAAGAATGGCAAAACAGCTGTGAATATTATGAGAAGGGGGCAGAGTGGGAAGCCAAAGGCAGAAGAGCCACAACACAAAAATGTATTAAAAGACTAAGAGAAAAAGAGAACAAGGTAGAGATGAGATTTGGAAAAGACAGAGGGGAAAAAAATATTTGGAACATCGGTAAAACAATGAAAGTAGTAGAATATTTTTAAAAGGAAAAAAATAGGAGCTCAGTGTTTACGCAAAACAGGAATGTGTGAGTTAGTGGTTAGGGGCAAGATTTGCCTAAGCAGCTACGTATCTGGAGGTTCCTGACACTTGGTGACACCTTTAATATATCCCCTCACATTATTTATGGTGAGTTTGCATGGTGTTGCAGTTAAACCCCTGCTGGCAGCTAAACACTATGCAACCACTCGCCCACTGCTTCCCCCCTCCCCTCTTCACGCCCCCTGAAATGGAACGGGAAGCAGAATTGGGAGGAAGAAAAAGGGTGAGACTTCAGGAGCTGAAATGAGAGCAGTTTAATAAAACAACACAAAGAGAGAAGAAAACAAGAGTACTAATGTGACAGTACTAATGAAATGACAAAGTGAGTAATAGAGACCAGGAGGCTCTACCTGTGCCCCAGATGCCAACTTGCCCTGCTCCGGCTGCCAGCTGAAGCTACACAGTGAAACAAGTTTAAAACAAGCGCCTCTGCCTTGAGCCAGCCCCTCTCTTTACATAGGGGCATGATGTCAGGGTGGTATCAAATATCCCATTGGCCGGTTCAGTTGTTTATCTCGGCTGTGGCCCCTCCCAGCTGCTTGGGCCAGCAACTGCTTGTGATAATTAACCTGAGCAGAACCCAAGACACATGGCTATCAAATTAACATTTTTATCACAGGTTTTGTACATTACTTTCTTCCCACACCCCCTTTTTACTACTATTTCAAAACATTATGTTTATCAATTTTTATCTTCTTTTTAAAAGGAAGCAAAAAGTCTGGCAAAAAATACACATAAATGTTATTTCAATTTCCTAAATGGAACCCATGGCACAAAATCCCCAAATAAACAAAAATACTTTGCTGAAACCCTGAGAATTATTGTGGCCAATTTTCCTGGACTAAGTCAAGTTTCTTTTATACTAGCTCAGAAAGTTTATGCCAGTTGTTTTAAGTAAGTTATTACTGAATTGCAGTTTCAAAGTACAAGCCAAGCTTCATTCAGAAGAATTAAGTCACTGGGTCTGCTGAACAGTCACCAGAGAGAATTGCTGTTCAGGTTTGTTCTGTCGCTTAAGAACAGCAACCTGAGGTAGTGAAGAAATTATCAGGATACCTTTGCCACAGACTTTCTGTCTAACTCTCCACTGCTACATACAAAAGATATTCCTGTTTCTTTTCAGTCTTCTCCAAAGGCAAGAGGGGAAAAAAAAAAAATAAAGGGTGATGGATTTCAAATGTTCTTTAAAAAGAAAAAGAAGGGGAAAAAAAAAAAAGCCAGAAATTGTTTGTCTTGTATATTTACAGGATTTGTGGGCAGGTTTTTTGTTGGTTGGTTTTTGTGTGTTGGTTGGTTTGATTTTTGTTTTTTCTTTGTTTGGTTTGGCTTTTTTTTTATTAAGGTACTGACCTGTTAAATTACCTAAGTATGTTAGAAAGAAAAAAGACGGAGGGGGGGGGGGGAAAAGACGAAAGAAAAAGAAGGAGGGGAAAAAAAAAAGAAAAAAANGTTGGTTTTTGTGTGTTGGTTGGTTTGATTTTTGTTTTTTCTTTGTTTGGTTTGGCTTTTTTTTTATTAAGGTACTGACCTGTTAAATTACCTAAGTATGTTAGAAAGAAAAAAGACGGAGGGGGGGAAAAAAAAAGACGAAAGAAAAAGAAGGAGGGGAAAAAAAAAAGACGAAAGAAAAAGAAGAAGGAGAAAAAAAAAGAAGAAGAAAAAAGAAAAATCAATCCAATACTATGCTGGTAGACAACAGTAAAAGCTGGTGCAGGTTTGGAGTTCCCAGAGCTGTGTTAGAGTATCCTTAGGCTAAGAACCAAAATATCCATAAATTCAAAGATCTTGAAGCTTTAGCATCATGTTCCATGACAAACATAAGACTCTACATGAAAAACCTTTGCCCTTGGGTTTCTTGTGACTCCAGGAACAGTATGGATGGAAGGATCGCTCCTTATACCTTTGCTTAATTCGAGCTGGTAATGCTTCTAGCGCTAAACCTTCCACGGGTCCCTTCCAGCTGTTATCAGGAGCAGCTGTGCTCCAGAATTAAACTCAGGCTTTTCTGTGGATGTTTGAATAGCAAAAGCTACAAATAGGGCAAATGCAGACCCAAAATAAAGCTAATTTACCTACTTGCTCAGCTCCTCTACCCTAAAATACATCCCGACAGCCAGAGACAGGAACAGCACGTAAACAAAGCCGTCTCATTTTCCAAGTGATTTCTCAAATTCCAAACACAGAGCAAAGCTACACAACAGTAGCTTCCTACTCTACTGGGTCTCCCTACTGCTGTCTTCCTTTCCTTTGAAAGCACTCACAGTCCTTCAAGCTGTTTTTGTGTATTTTTAATTGCCTAGCTAGTCTCTAGGACCCTGCCATCCCACAGCCATTCCCAAATTCTTAGTAAAGCACTGGAATTCCAAACGTCAATAGAGACGCAAGTCTCAGCTCATTATTTCAAATTTGTCATGCTATGCTCATATCACTTTTATCTTGTACTTTGTTTCTGTTAATTTTAGAAAGAATGATGAATTACACTGCAGCTTCAACTTCATCTTGCTACATCGTGCACAATTAATATTTTGTTTGTGGTAAATTGATGGCAAACATCAGAAAACCGCAAGACGCAATTTACAACGAACATCTCATGGTTTCCAGGTTCCTTGGATGGCAGAATACCTAAAACCCAGAAAAAAAACCCAACATTTACAGGTTCCAGGCTACTATAAAACACCTTTGCAAAAAACCCACGATGGCCTGCTGACCTAAGACAGAAGAATCCTTAAGAGGATTATTGTCTTCCTTTTGATAAGATTCTTATCAGATCACATTTTCTGCATGACACGAGAAGCTTTTGCTCTATAATGATCATTAAATATAAGCACACAAACATGTCACAGCAATCTTACAGTTCCCTTTCATTCTAACTTTGGTCACAAAGCAATTCAGGATTTTCATTGGAATTTATTTGTTTGGTGCATTAAATACATCGTCACACCATGATAAAATTATGTATCTGTGACTGCTTCCTCTGAAAGTGCAAAAATTATACCTTGCTTAGTAAGTGCTCTAAAACTGCCATCTGTCCAAATAAAAATATGCAACACTCATTTTCCTCAAGCTACAGAGTTGCTCTATGAAATTTATTCAGAAACACTTAGACACTTGCAAAAAAAACTGAACCAAGAGCACAGGAAATCCAAAATAGAACTCTCATCCAACTGGGCTCAGAACAAGTGCCAGGACTGCTACTTTGTTTGGTACTGACCCCCTAATTTATCCCAGAAGTCACAGGAATACTTCCATTCTCCATTGAAAGAAGTAATTGAGAGCTATTCTACATACACAACCCACTGTCTAAGAGCTCAGACTTATATTTAAATTTATTTGCATTTATTATGTTAAATAAGACACAAAGATATAAAATAACCTTCTTTATACATTTAAAAGAGTTTAATTGAACCCTAAAAACATATCTTCCATTCCCTTCTCATTTAGTAGCATAAATTTAGTAAAGAACATGTTCCACTCTATGCTAATTCACCACAACAGTCTCCCAACATTTTTCAGTAATGCACTAGGCAATCCAACCCTCCATCACATGTCTGCTCTCTCATTCTCTCTGTAGAAAGAGCAATATGGGTAATGGAATAAGAATTTTATGGAATCACACGTGTAAGGTGCTATGTTTGTTTAGGAAAAAGAAAGATTTAATAAACATAGGCCAAAGTGATGATGGAAGATGCAGAAATAAATTGGGAGCTCATTTTGAAGTACCCAAATGGACCCCTTTGAAAACTCAACTTCTTACACATTTCCTCTTGACTGCAGAAGCTCTAGAGCCACCAAGATGATTATCCCTTATGAGGAAAGGCTGAGGGAGCTGGGTCTCTTTAGCTTGGAGAAGAGGAGATTGAGGGGAGACCTCATTAATGTTTATAAATATGTTAAGGGCGAATGTCATGGAGATGGAGCCAGGCTCTTCTCAGTGATGCCCAATGATAGGACAAGGGGTAATGGGTGCAAACTGGAGCAGAGGAGGTTCCGCTTAAACTTTAGAAGGAACTTCTTTACAGTAAGGGTGACAGAGCACTGGAACAGGCTGCCCAGGGAGGTTGTGGAGTCTCCTTCTCTGGAGACATTCAAGACCCGCCTGGACACCTTCCTGTGTGATGTCATTTAGGTTCCTGCTCTGGCAGGGGGATTGGACTTGATGATCCTTTGAGGTCCCTTCCAATCCCTAACATTCTGTGATTCTGTGATGACAGAAGAACAAAACCGCTGAGTTTGGCCTTTATTATTCATTTAGTCTTCTAAATACTAGCTTCATCCCACTGAGATCCTCTGAGATCAGAATCAATACCTCAAGCTGGATTCAATGCTATGCCAAAACCAAGCCGGAGTTGCAGGGGCAGATGCATCCCTCAGGAACAGCAGCCACAGCACTCAGTGCTCATCGGCGTGAACACAACCGCCGCTACATCCTGGCTGAACCATGAGGAAACACAGGGCAACCTGAAGGTACATCTTGATCTACCTACTGGGACAACATCTACTTGTCAACTTAGAAACTAGAAAGCATTACTCCAAGAACGCTACGTGAGAACTTTGCATCCACAAGCAATCCACGTGGCTTATTTGCTAAGAAAGGAGGTTACCACGTCATTCCCTCCTTCAAGATATCTCCCTTGCATAAGGCCTTCTGGTGCTTAGGCTCAATTAGCTGCCCTGAGAGACGGTCATCTGTAAGGCTCACACTCTGTTATATTCACTACCTTATGACAATAACTAAAATTAGTCAAGCTATTAGTTAAGGGAGCACCCTTTCTCATATTGCCAAGCCCAGTAGACCTGTCTAAGTGGCAGAAAAGAAATGAATAACAACACTTTATTCTTTTTTTGCAGTATCTGTACATCTCTCCCACATTGCCTGGTGCATAGAGACGTATCCCCATTCTAAACCATTTCTACAGCAACCTCTTGATCTCCAGATTATTCAGGATCTGGAACAATTCACCAATAGAGGAGAAAACCCATGACATTTATATAATACTCAGCTATAACCCGTGAAGTTAGCCTGTATTATGCTGGATATTTCACATCATTTGTATTATGATGATACATGTCTATGCAAAAATACCAGCTAACTGTTTAAAAACAAGATCTTCTCATGACAGAAGAGCACATCTTAACTTACCAGTTTTAAAATAAATCGAGACACTCACTTACTAGTAATTATTATTCACATTTAGAGTTCACTGCTCCATTATACCTAAATTGGGCATTGTTGCCAGAACTTGGAAATGTGACTGACAGAGTATTAGGCCACTTTCCTCTTTTAAACAGCAACTTTTTTCTTTTTTTGCTTCTATCCTCAATGGAGGAGACATTTTACCTTCCCAGCACAGGGGTCTAGAGAGCAAAGGCCTCATTTCTGAGTATCTGTAATTGTCTGAAGAACAACTCTTATCGTAGCCTTGCGTTATCATCATGTGCATGGATGGTTTTTCATATTATCTTTACCTCTGACCTCTTCCAAAAACACTGAATAAAAAAAACAAAACAAAACAAATTAAAATGCAGTTTTCTTCTGGCATAATGTATTTACCTGTATGCATGTGTATCAATCACAGGGGTTTTTTCTCCCTCAGAAATACCATCTGTTGCCGCACAGACAAACCTATCTGATGATCACTGGGCCTTGGCACTTGAAGTGAATATCACTAGAGATTTTTTTAACCCCTCAGTGATGTAACTATCAATCTACAACAGTACCTTACCTTTTGAAATAAATATTCGGTCCCTTATAAACCAAGAGTTCTGTATTAAGTTCTTAAGATTCATAAAGAAACTGAAGAAAACTGAAAACTTCACAGACCAGGTTATGTCATGCAACCAATGTAACCAAAAGCATTGCTCTGCTGCAGGTCAAGTCACTTTGCAAAATTAGACTGTTACAAATATTAACTAAAAAGAACACTTTAGGTATTAAATATAATTAAAACCTTTCCTCTGTGGTTACCAAACATTACTCTTCATTGTCAACTGCTACCTTCACTACCTCTTCCAAACTACTCATTAGTTAAGGTGCTTCTCTATTGAAGCTAATAAGCTGAAATCAGATCGCCAACAATATTTCTTCTCAGCTGTTTTGTGGTTACAAATTTCATCTCCAATTGGCATCCTGGCCAAACTGAAGTCAATGGGAGTGTTACAGTGGTTCATTAGAAACATTGATTACACCTTTGCTCTAATTGATAGAAAGCTCGTTGCTTACTAACAACAAAAGGAAGAGCAATCTCATCAGTTATGTATTCAACAAAAAAGTAATGGAGAAGAACTCCTCGGGAAAACAAACATTTTGCAGGTTTATACGTACACAGCTAAGTCTGAAAGCTCCTCTTCCCACGTGAGGTGCTTCAAATACACTATTGGTGAATTAGCGTCACTTTTAAAAGACATTTTTAGAGAGTGTCTGCAGGTACAGATCACTGAGCAAGAAAGCACCTGTAGTACAGCAAACACGGCTGGTATCTGACCATATGAATACAGAGATGACTCTAGCTTGCCCATACTTCTTAGCAAGTAGCAGGCTCAGTACTAGACCACTAGAGTAAGGACTCTGAACTTACACACAGCCATTGTGGATTTAAAGATAGGACTTCAGGTGCACCTTTTTTTTTTCATGAAATGTCAAATTCACTAATACTTACATTAAGTAACAAGTAGAGCGTGTCATTTACAACAAAAAGTAGTATTTTAAGTAATCGCCTCCACTGGACTGAAGTTTATCAAGAGAAGGCAGGTAGCATTCTATATTCTCTTTACATTCAGGCTGTACCATCAGGCACATATACAGATGGCCCTTTCCCAATCCAATAGCTAATATGCGGTCAAAGTAGGTCAGTGAAGAACAAAAGAGTTTTAAACTATACTAATCCAGTGGCTTCTGCATCCTAAGGAAATGACAGCGAAGGACTGTTGAAACTGGTGTGGTCATAGGATGTAGTTAAAAACTGTAAAGGCTAGAAAGCAAAATACCATCTCATGCCATCAATTTGTCCTCCCTGTACCTCATACATTACTTACTTATTTGGTCTCAGAGACTCCAGCAGTAGTCAACTGATTGCCTGCAAGCAAACCTACTGAAGCAGCGCTTCTGTGTGCCTTACTCCTTCCTCTGACAGAGGCACTGAAGTATCAACCCTTAACAGAAAACCTAACAATCTAGTGAGCTTTACACTCACTCCTCTGGTTCCTGTCATTTTCAGAGGATGTTAGAGCTTGTTTCACTTTCACATCCATGTCAGCACTATCTCTCTGGTCAGAAGGGAGTGAAGAACCCAGCGGAGGGATTCCTTCAGCAGAGGTCCTTCACTTTGAAGGTCCAATGTGGTCTTGCTTCTTGGCGTTTCTCTGGGCTACTCCTACCTTTGCCTGCTCACGGAGTCTCTCACACTCATATCTGTAACACTCATTTCTGAAGCTTGCTTCTTTGTCTTGCTTCTCTCAGTTTACGGCTGAAGATCTTCTCCAAAAGAGCCCTCAGCTTCTCCAAATGGCATCTATTTTTACCTAGGCACAGTCATCTCATTCCGGATGCTGCTAATTAGCCCCTTAGTCACAACTGGAAAAGTAACTGAGTTGAGTAACTCTTTCTGAGCTGCTGCACTGAGAAGTCTGCGTGCCTCATACTTGCATGAATTCCAATGAGGAAGCTTCCAGTAAATTTGTTCCCATGCAAAACGAAGCTCAGTTTAATAGAAATGAACCAGAATTTAGCCGCTGAGATTCTATTGCAGCTTCACTCACACATTCGTTTTAAAGTAATGACCTTCCTGCACCTGAGTTTTATGTAGTTAAATTTCTAATTCCTGTAAAGAAGCACCACATAAAATAGGAAATAACTGTAGCACTAGAGATCAACTGTACTCTACCTATTCACCAGTCTTTTTTTTTTTTTCCCCCTCTCCACACATTACCTAGACCACTCTGCAAACTTGCAAGGATCTAATCAAATCACAGAAAACCCATGTAAAGTTAGATTTTTAAAAGTGAAACAAGTGATGACAATACACACATACAAGCAACCTATTCTGAATCAAGTGTTTTTCCACACAGACTTCTTCCTAATATACTTGACAAAAAACAGATGACTTCATAGTTACAAAATGATATTTCATTCAACTCAGCGAGCCCTGCTTGCTTCTTAATCGCTTTGCTAATGAAAAGTTAAGTTGAAGCATCTTGGAATTTCCTGCCAACTATTCTGCTTCTGCGCAGTTATCAACCAAATTGGTACAAACAGCAAAACCAGATCATGAAACAGACAGACTAGTTAGGCGGCTTTTACTAGGAAAACACTGGGAAAAGTAAATAACTGAATGATCTAAATTCACTCAAAATTACTTTACAGTCATTGTAATAATTACTCCACTAGAAAGGCGAATTTAAATGCTCAGCATTTAAAAGCCATTACTTCAGAAATATAGAACGCAAATAAGAAAATTACCATTTTATTAAGAGAACTTGACTCATTTTTACTAATGAAGACCACAAGTATTTAATATAAATATCATGAATCCCTTCTAGAAATTCTGAGGTTACCACAGACAAACACAGCATGTGTTTCTGACAAGATGAATCCAACTATAAGATGTCCTGGACATCATCTGCAAAGACTAAAAGCAGAGCTTTTCAACAGATTACTAATCCTGGATTCAGTTAAATACTGGCAGGATTAATACTATTTCCTAGGACGAAAGAAAGATCCTGTTCCACCCCATAAAGACAGCACAGGCTGCCAAGTGCAAAGGGAAGGGCCTTCAGCTGTGGATCATTAAGAAACAGCCATTTTAAAAAAATGGGATTTTTGGAGAACACAGCATCCAGTAAAACGGTGGAGGACTTTTTCCATGTGGACCCAAGAGAACCTGAAATCATTTAATCTGCAAATGAGAAACTGAATGCTTCTATGATGGTTTGGTTTGCTGAGAAAAGAACTTCTTTTCACTTGAAGTGATGGCAAAAAGGATCCGCTTTAAATGTGATTCAGCTAAAAAGAAATGAACACATAGAGCAGACTGCAAAACCCTTGCCCTGCAAACCATCGTTAGCCCTGCACGTCCCTACTTCCCACTCTCTCACATTAGTTTTGTTCGGTTGGGGTTATTTTTGGTTTCAAAGAAGCAGTTCTGTGTGGCTGTATACAACTTTGATCCAGACTGAGGGCTCACATTAACGCAACACTGGAAAAACGTAGGAGAGTTTCTAGCTGCGGACACAACCATGATGGGACAGGACACAGTTATTCCAAGTTACACTCACATTCTCCATGAGACGTTCAGGCACAGCCAAAGTAGTTTTTGCACAGACCAAGGTGTGATGGCTGTTGATCATTTTAAAGGAGGCACCTCTCTGATCTCTGAAGCAGATGTGGCAGGCAGGTGAGTCAGCCTCAGAGCCACAATAATCTGTGACAAGCCTAGAGACTTGAGGGATCTCTGGTGGTGCTCAGCTTCATTCAATACAAATGCCCCGGGCTAGGCTCAGCCCCAGCAGAGGACACCGCTGATCTTCCATGGCACACATCCACACCCAGCTTGGTCTCCCAAGTCCCTGCTGTCCATGGGGCTTTTCTGCTATTTCAGTGTGATCTCCTGCACTCAACCAGGCCTACCAGAGATGGATGAGGTCTCCTGAGCTGTTTGTCCTCACTCAGATAAGGTGCAGAAAGCAGCGCGGTTTGTCTTCTCTCTCTGTACACAGCCTCACCTGGACACACAGCTTTCCTTGGCCTAATGTGAGGTTTCAATCAGGATACAGCAAGGCAGAGGAAATGAAAAAGAGCTGCTCACGCAACAAAAAGGAAAACGGCAGGTTCTTCTGCTTTGGGTACTACTCTTCCCACTACGTGATAATCCCTCCTTAAGGCATCGCCACCACCTTAGGGCACTCATGGTGCAAGTATTTATGACACAGAGCCATCCCTTCAATAGCTCAGATCACCTGAGGAAAAAAATCAAATTACTCCAAAATTCAACTGGCTTGTAGACAGAGACAAGTTTACGTGTCAGTTTTTTTAGTAAACTACTTGTAAGGCAAACAAAATTGTATTATTGTGCAATCATGTGCTTCACCTGTTCAGGAATAAATTTTTATTATCATTTCTCTACAGCCTCACTATCTCCAAGCAATAGTATACTATACTTTGAGTTTTCCTCTTCTTTTTCTGACATTAAAAAGTGCTTAGAGTTAAAAAAGTTGAAGGGAAGGTGGTTTAGATATTAGAGCAAGCTCAGATATCGCAGAGTGTGCCTGCAGGAGCGTTTCCCTCCTCTCTGACTTTCAGAGTATCTGAGCTCCAGCAGAGCTCTCTCTACTCCTCTGGACTCACCCCAGTACCGGGACCAGGGAGCTCTTAACTCCCCTCCGCTGCTCGGCACCTGACACAGCCCAGCTCCTCTCATACAACAGGTCTGTCCAGTTCCTCTCTGCTTCCTGAGTCTCTCACTGAGCAAAAACTTGCGCTGGTTTTCCCCCTTACCTGACCATCCTACCTTTTCTTGTCACTACTTAGCAAGCTGCCCTTAACTCTTTACTTTTGGGTAGGTCTAAGATAAAAATCATAGGTCATTTTATCAATATATTATAAAAAAAGCTTTCTTTTCTTTTTTTTTTTTTAAGTAATGAACTCCCTGAAGTCTATAGGAAGAATTTTAGAACTGTTTGAAAATGTTTAGGTAAAGCAACCCAAAAAAATGATGATCTGAAGAAATGTCTGAATTATAAAAATGAATGTTTTATTCTGAATGCCCAAGGGTTAGAATATGTAGACTAAGAGGAGGAGTTCAAAATTCCCAAAGGACTCATAATTTGAAATTAAGCTTGCTTTTTTTTTTTTAAACATATGCCTAATAAGCAATGACAGCATCCTTTCCTAAACTGAAGAGAAACACAGTATTTTTTCCCTATGTAAATACTTTAAAAAGCATAACTAGTACGAAAGCTTCCAGATTAATAACTTCCAGATAAAAACCCAGGAAAATGGAATTTTAACTTAATTTTATAAGTTAATTTTACCTTTATTCTGAACATAATTCTCTATCTCTAACTAGAGAACCAACTCAGGCCCTGGCATGTTCAGTTCAAAACCTGTCTTCAAAACTTTGTCTTCAGCAAAAAGATGTGCAAAAACACCAAAACATACTGCTATCTTTCTTTTGGACTAAAATACAAAGACAGTCCCTTTTATCCTACCTCACCACAGGTCAGCCTTCGCCTTGTTAATGTTACCACCCAGCACACCAGTCAGAGTAACACGGACCCGAACACACATCTCCCTTTACACACCCACCTGACAAACAGTAAACCTGACTCAGCAACCCTTAATCAGCCAATGTGCTAATATAACCAAATCAGACTTGTTTCTGAATAACACAAAGAAAAAAAAAAAATCTTAATGCTGAAATGCAGGAAAATCTATGTACAACGTGGAGACTCATCCTATGCTTCCTCAGATTGTAGGACTCCAAGGCTAGAAGAATTCTGAATATAGGATCAGGTTATAAGTTGATTCAATTTCTTCTCACTGTCTCTTAAAGCTCATCACACATCTGTAAATACAAACCAAAGAGAAGTATAATTTAAAAAAAATAAGGATCAGCTTTCCTCTGAGTCTACTGCTTTGCTACAGCATGTGAATAGAGAGAATATTTTTAAATGATATCTGTCAATGAGTTTACAGCTGCTAAAGCAACCGTCTCAAGTTATAACCCAAATGAAAAAGCACCTAATCAAAACTTAGAACCTAAACCACAGACAACTAGTAAAAGCAAAACAACACCAAAAAACTACCAACACCTTATCCTTTGATTATGCATGAAAATTTCACAATGAGTAGTCACTCAAAATAGTATTTCAGGAAATTCATCTTTTAGGTACATAAGGAAATATAATTTAAAAAATTAAATCTCATTTTTTCAGACCTCTCCAACTCCAAAAACCTTACCTTCATTACATCCAAAAGATGAATATTGCTTCTTTCCCTTAACGTGGTACTCTAAAGAACATCTCTCCTTTTAATGTGAGTGCTTACTGAAGGTATGTTTAGAAGCCCAAGACTAGCCTACAGTCTAATTCACTTGTCTAACAAGTGAATTATATTCATAACTGTATGGTGATTAACACCAAACAAGCCAGCACTCACACAAATAGCACAGCAAATCATTCTTTTCAAACTGCCAATCGCGGAGGTCAAAACATTCATGCTTTTAAGTCAAATTACAATCAACTTCCTCCCCACCCATTCTTTATTTGTTATTCATGCATTGACAAGAGCCTGGAAACCACTTCACAAAAAAAATCATGGGTATAGTGGAAGAACCTACACTACTTAAAGATGAAACCATTTAAAAACCAAGAGAGGGAAAGGACTTCCCGAGTTTAAGGAAAAAAAAAAAATGACCAAGAAAAACCACTAAAACAAAAAAAAAAAACAAAAACAACCAAGCAAACTTATTTTCCCCTTTCATTTATTTTAGATACTTCCTTTCATCCTCCCATAATTTTATCTGTTACAGTGCCTCCCAACTACAATCACCTTCAGTATCAAGCTAAGCAACTGCTTTCTATTCCAAAATTAAAATCAAAAGTTGTCAGCAATGCTTTGAATCACAAGCGATTCAGAGTTCAGTGCTAGCCTCTGAGAAAATGTTAGGTTTAGATTTTAAAATTGTAGTTGTTAAGAAAAAAAATAAGGAAAACAAACAAAAATACTGGTTTTCTATATTATTTGCATTGAGTCTCATGCTACAGCCCCTCTTTATCTTTCTAATCTATGTTAATTTCCAGGAAGAATCTGCTTGCTTTGCAACAAAATTTTGTGACAAAATGTTAGTAACCTCCTTGAAATATTCCTTCTGAGGGCAGCAGCAGCAGCATACAAAAGACAACAGTACTGAAGACTTGTAAGAGATCAAGTTTTTCATGGTGGAAACTTCCAAGTAATACTCCCAAGCTACGTTTCGGAAGGCGAGAGCGCTCTGGGTTTCTGCTTACCCAGGCTGGCTCTTCACAGCAGCCGTGACGTAGGAGCGACGTCCACAGCGCGTGGCGGAAGGCAGCTCCCGGCTGTTTACCGGCTCCAACTCCACTTCAGTTTTCTTGGGTAAACACACACTGGCCAGTCCTTTCATTATCTGCATAATCCCAGCCTCTTTGATTACTGGACTGTAATACCAGGGCTCGAGCGAGCTTTCATTCCTGAATTATGGCCACACGAACATGACCCGGGGAGCGCCAAACAAGATGATTAAACGGCCAAATATGACGAGGCATGAATTATACTGGTAATATTCCTATCTATCATTTAGCCACAGAAACTTGGGGTTTGTGCAGCCAGTGGCAACTCTTGAGTAAAACAACTCTTCCACTTTGACACACTTTCAAAATAAAAGCGACTACTTGTTTGGGGTCATATTATTCTTTGGTTGTTTTGACACTGAACTGTGTTTCAACAGTTTACAAATTATATCCTTTTTCGAGCTTTACCTTGAAAGAAGGTTGGAGGAAATTCTTCTGTTCAAAAGTCAGGCTCCAATTACAATTCCTGATTTTCAGCCAAGGGGGGGGATAATAACTTTTCAACAAGATATGCTTAGCAGCTTTCATTTCAGCAACTCTCTGCCTGTATTTAAGTATATATTGAAGCTCTAAAAGTTTTGAGTTCATCTGCATATTGCTTCATTTCCCCGAATTCATTAAAAAAAAAAACAAAAAGAGAGTTTTAAGGATTTTGTATAAAATAGCCATAAAAATCTCACTTTTTCCCTTTTTTTTTTTATTTCTTTAAAAAAAAACAACACATCAGCAGCATCTCTGAGGTTTCACTGAATTCTGTCAGGGCAGCTATTCTCTTCTACCTTCAATAATCTTGCCTGAATATTTTGTTTGGAAATGTAAAGGAAAATGCCTAAGAAGGACAAAAATTTGAGTAAGGACATGTAACATACCACAATAACTTACTGCATTAAACACCACGAAATTAGTGGAATAAACGTACTGCAAGTGCATACAGATTAACTTTTTGGTGCTGTATTGATGGTATTGGGAGAAGCTGTTCAATATTCCCTAAGGTTGTGAGGCACAGGGGGGAATACCAAGCAAACATACGTCATTTCCCACGGAACCGTTTTCAGTTGACGACAAAGATCACAAATGCACCCGGGACCAGTGCTCTTCCCAGCAGTAAAGAAAGGGGGAGGAAAGGGCAGGCAAAGAGAGTTGTGCTCAGGGCAGGAAGAAGGAAGTGAGAAAATAGAAGAGCTTAAGCAGGATCTCAGTTTCAAACGATTTTAATTCTACAGCCCTACTTTAACCTGGTGAGGCTTTCTAAAAATGTCCTGATGAGAAGAAATGGATCTGATGAAGGAACAAAATAAATTATGGACCATAGTAAAAAATACAGCACACCATTCTCAGGAAGAAAAATTAATTCTGCATAATGAAATATCAAATTAAAAAGTAGAATAATTAAACATTTTATTACTTAAAAAAACCCCCATAAAACTCCTTGAGAACAAATGGACTTCACACTCAAGGTGAGCCAATGGAGCAACAGTGCTCCAGTCTGGATCATACCTCAATTTCACTAGCCCGCATCATTACCATTAATCAAGACTTTTGAACAATGCCTGTGATAGTCTGTGGCTTTTTAAAATAAAAACAAAAATAATTTGATCAGATTTGTGTCTATTAAAATAAGAATAGAGCAATTTTGCAGTTACTTAACTGTAATAAAACCAGCAAATTTTAAAGAATTTGCATAATGTCTGATTTAATTTTTATCTCTTGTTTTTCTCAAGCAAAACAAGAATAACATTTTTAAAGAATGTGATTTTTATGCCGTATTACTCACAAAATATTAACTCAAAAGAATGCTGAGATAAAAATATTCAGATTAAAAGCATCCATTAATTTTCAATGTCTAATTTGAGATATCCTGATTTTTCTGCATGTTTACGTAGCTCTGGGTAGTATTCGGGACTAGATCCCACCAAGTTCACTTGTATTTTGAGTCATCATCCACTCTGCAAATCACGACCAAGCCCCTCGGGCTAAGTAGCAAAAAGAGCAAGTAGTTCTCAACAACTAGCTGAGCATCACCCAAAATATACAGAGCAGAGGAAACAACAAAGTCTCATTCCTCCAAGGAAAGGAATCC
Source organism: Baryphthengus martii (assembly GCA_013396935.1). Taxonomy (NCBI): domain Eukaryota; kingdom Metazoa; phylum Chordata; class Aves; order Coraciiformes; family Momotidae; genus Baryphthengus; species Baryphthengus martii. The sequence continues at coordinate 164,699 of VWZK01021376.1, forward strand.
AACTTGGGTAACTCATGAAAGACTCGCTTTGCTGCCCAAATCCCTTACTGCCTTTCGCACAAACTTTCAAAGCTTCTGAAATGGGTAAAGCTGGGTGGCTTGCAGCTGCAGATTTAGGAAACCGCAGGCTGGAACGGGCTATCAGAGCACGCAGTTTGACTTATATGAAACAGTTCCTCTCATTTCCTAATGAAGCAACTCCCTGTGAATTAAGTCTGGTAACTTGTCTTCAACTAAAACATAATTTTTCTAAAAGCCGTGACTCTTGACTTGGAAGCATACAAACAAGAGAATCTAGAATCACTTCAAGCCTTCCTGCCAGCTCATAGGTTTCCTCGCTATTAAAAGCACACACCTAATTTCTGGTGTTCGTTGACACTTTTTGTTCCTCTCGTGCTTGACCGCTATTTTCTCCTCATAAGGCACTCTGAACATATCTGCTCTCGAGCTTTTTGATGAACTATTGAAACTGATTTATTTTCTTTTTTTTTTTTATAAATTGTATTGTGTAAGGCATCTTCTTTAGGTCTTCGATCATTTAATGGGTCTACATCTCTCTCATTCTCCTATAGCTTCTTCAAGTACAAGCCAAGTCCCAGCCCCCATGATGTGTCCCAGTATTGATCTCACCGGTGTCACAAAGAAAAGAAACACCGATGTTTGTCACACCTAACAGGAAAGAAATCATCCTCATTTGCTCTGTGAGGATGATACACGCACACTCTACTTAATGACAGATGCTAAACGCCTGATCATTCTTAATTATGATAACCTTATGTAGCTGTTACACATAAAATACTCCTCTGCTGTCTCAGAACTCAGCCAAATTTGGGCTGGTATGGACGGGTAAAGCTAAAGGCTGACGCAGGGCACACAAAACAGCACCGACAAACAGCGAGAGACCACTGGAGAAATTCTAAAGCAACTGTTTCACATAGGCAAAAGTGTACTCTTTCAGAAATGACTTTTTTAGAAATTCCACAAGAAAAATTGAAAGTTTATGAAATTGTGTAAACAGAAATTTTAGCCCCATTACTGTATAGTGTAGTAACAAACAAAACTGTAAGCAAACATCAAAAAACATATTTATGAAAATCAGAAAGCCCTTTCTATCAGAAGCAGAACTAGTATCCAAGACAAATCAACACAGACTCTGTGCAAAAGCTCTTGCTGCTTCTGTGCCTCACCTTAAAAGAGAACAGTATTTTTTCTTTCAGCTAATTTTGCGGAAATCTCCTAGCTTTTAGTTAAATTCACCTACAATGAAATGATCATTTCTGGGATAATTAGGCCATGGGTAACTGCATTTTCCATTTAGATTCAATCAAGACATTCTTGTTCATTTGAGTATTATTTTTGTGGCTCAATGTGAAGAATGGATGGGACATGCTGAAAAGACAATTTTTTTGCCCCGGTTCCTACAGCACCTGCTAGAAGCTTCAGGCACACACAATTAAACCTATTCCAAAAGCACAAATCATTAATCACCTCTTTTGACTTTTTTCCCAGCTTAAGAACGAAACCTCTTCTACTGGAAACGCTTATACCCACACGTGTGCAAATCTTGACTTCTGAAGCATAAATATCTTGACTGCTGTTAACTATTTAATGACCCAGCGCGGAGATCCTGTAATCAACTCTCCTTAGAGAACAGGTCACAAAGGGAACCGCACTCAGAAATGAATTAGATGATCATACTCCTTGCTTAAGTCAACCACCCTGGTCCTGAGCAATGGCTTCCTTAGGCCTTTCCTCTGTTTAGTCACACAGCACAACAGCTTCACACAATCTCTTATTTCCCCTCTCCACCTGCCAAAAAGAAAACCAAAAAATGCTGGGGTAGCTCATTTCACGCATCTCACGGGCCAGCAATGATAGGGCTGAAGAGGGGTTATGCTCTAGCTCGGCAACAAGGCGAGAAACCAGGACAGCTCCCAGGACTACCCATTCAACCTGCAGAAGAGGCCAGTGCAGGGATAAGGAAGGTGCAGATGAAGAACACTTCCCCTTCCCACACAGCTCTGCCTGCACCCAGGAGAAATTCAGGCCCAGTCCCACCACCTCGCTTCTGGCCTCCTCATGGTGCTCCCAAAGGCTGCAGTGCAAAATAAACCCTTTAGATAATTTTTCACAGTGTTAGAGCTTAGAAAAACATTTAATAGCAGCAGATACCCTGTGCTTCCTGAAAACTTCAGAAGACAACGTTCCACAGCTTTCAACTTAACTTACATAATCAGAAACAGTATTGCTCCCTTAGAAAATGAAAGCCAAAATGTTGCATAAATTGACATAATTTACCAAAAAAAAAAAAAAGTAAGACAGGTGGGAAGAGAAAGAAGGGCTTGGGGTTGGAATTTTTTTCCCTCCACATTAACTCTAGGAAAATATTTGTAGCTGAACTCTGCTTTTTTTTTTATTCAACATAAACAGCAAATTACATTCGGACAATAAGTACATTTTTAAATCAAAACTCCTCTGCCCTATTTTTCCCAGCAACTCTTCCAGTCATTAAACGGGTTTTAGGCAAAGCTACTAAACAGCTGCTTAATATTTCCAAGTAGTTTTGGTCCAGGTAGCATCTGCCAACCTCTTAGCTACATTTAGTATCCTCCCACAGTTGAAGCCTAACAGACTTCTCTATTGAGACTTAAATCAGCAGCCTCTTTGTCTCCATGCAACTGCTCTTTTACTGGAAATGGGATGGCAGCACAGAGAGCACAACATGAATTTAAGCAGCAAAGCTGGTAGAAAACTTCTCATCTAGAAAGGAAAAAAAAAAAAGAAAAAAAAGCAGCAGCAAATTCCCACTTATTTCCTCACTGGAAAAAATAAAATTCAGGCCCACCCTCCCTCCCGCCACATGGATGCTATTGCCATGGTACAGGCAGGTGCAAAGCAGAAAGTTCAGTGCTCACATTCACTTGCCACCCTCTTAGCCAGTTCCCGTTCCTTCCAGGGAATGGATTAGATGGAATCAACTCTAAAAGCAAGTAGGAAGTAAGGACCCTACTGCTTCACAGAGTATCTTTCTTTTCTATAAAGGAAATCTCTACTCATGTAAATAAGCTTCCCTACAATTTACATCTCCTCGCAGGATTCTCTGAAGAACGCTGAAATTCCAAACTAATTTTTGATTCTGTGGGTTTTTCAGTGATGTGCCAGGTTTACTTAACATTGCTGATCATCAACATCTTCTAAAATGCAAAATCAGGCGTATTTGCGTTTAACACCAACTATTTAAACTAAAACCAAAAAAAGTACTGGTGGTGTTTGAGCCCAGGCCTGCTGTGCACTGTGGCTTCATTAACAAAAAATTGTGCTGTGCAAGTGCACCAATTAACCTGATCACTACCCCCATCCCCCAAACCCAAAGACTTTGTAAAATCAGGTGATTTGTCACTAGGTGAAATGAGAAATCCATTGTTCCCTGACAAATGGTACCTAATACCTTAGTATCAGACAAACACAGAAACCAGACCTTTAACAACTTGTTTTATTTAGTGAGCTTCAACTGCTGTCAATTACCAAAACACACAAAAGCAACAGCACCGCTTGGGAAAAAAAAAAAATAAATAAAAAATTCAGCTGTATTTGCATCTAACACTTCAATACTCAGCTAATAAAATGTTCTACCTGAAAGTTACACTCAAAGATAGTGGTTTTAAGTAAGATTTGTTTGGGGAAACTTTGATACCCGATTGTTGATGACTGGTCTTTCCTATTCTCATACTTGAAAAAATGCATAGCTGATTAATCAAGTCCACCGAGAGAGTAACCCCCCCAACGTCACCAAGAAGTTTTTTAAAGGGTCACATTCTGCCTATTAATACAAGTAGGCTACAGGCATTGATTTCAAAATTATTTTCTCTTCCATTATTCTAATGAAGCAATTGCCACAGAAGCCTTTGTGCAATCCTTACCAAAACCAGAACACTAAATTGCCCAAACCACTACTAATCAGTACCTGGGTGCACTCTTCTTCCAAGAACGTGCACAAGGACACAACTCTCCCTCCTCAAACCCACAGTGATATTTTATTTCAGGTTAACGCATCTACTCCATTCCAAGTGGTCAGTGGTAAGAACCCTGCACTCTGGTTTGTACTTCAGTCATGCACACAAAGGTAAACATTTATCAATGCAATTTGATTTCATACAATAAACATAAAGAATCAGAGGAAAATAAATCAATTCCTTTCCCTTAACTCTGTAGGAGATGTTTAAGATTAGCAAGGTAGTAAACTCTAATTTTATTGTATTTCTAGGTATGAAATACTGCAAAATTTATTTTTACTATTATTTATTTATCCCCCAAGAATGAAAATGTGTAGTATTTAACTTTCTTAACTAGTCATTTCTTCTGTTATTTGCCAAAGTCTATTTATACTGACCTCAGAAATGGATTTAATCTTCCCAAACTTCATACCCCTAGATTCTATCTATTACACTATATTCCTCCCTATTCCAAAGATGTAGTTCTATAGGAGATAAAGTGGATTAAAGACATATTGAGGATTATAGATTATGCAGTTAGAACAAACACAGGCAAGTATTTCAAATAGCTGACCCTACAGAAAGGAATCACATTCTGTTCTCAAGATGATATACAAAAATAGAAAGTACATTCCACTAGGAAAATGTTTACTTAATAATTTATCATTTAAGAACTACTACTGTACAAATTAAAGTATAAAGGCAGCATATTGAAATCAATGTGAAGATATCTATTTAACGAGTATAACACAGCTTCAATTTCGTTTCTGACTGAATTTACAAAGTTTACTCTATTCCAGCATGAATCACACTTCTGTTTTCCCCTAAAGTCCTGCATTTAAAACCAATTCCATTTTTTTTTGGATAGGAGAGGCTGAGAAACACAGTACTGCTGAAAAGTCTAGAAATGAAAGGATAAAAATCTCAAAGTATCCAACGGGAAAGATACACCAGTGAGATATGAGTCAATTTAGTCCAGACATTAATAACTTCCTTAATGATCTATATGATTAAAATAGCATATAGATAACATCTTCTGAGGATATTAAATAGAGAACTTCAAGCAGCAGTAAAGTCAGAAATAATACGAAAGGAACCTAAGCAAATTCCTTACATGGCCAGAAAATAAAGTGAAATTCAGTTTGGAAAAACACCAATTAATACATCTGGGAAAAAAAAAAAATCCTAAATATAGATATTCAATATGGACAAGAAACCTGGGAAACAACAATGCAAGAAAACTGCATGAACCACAAATGCAGCAAGAGGTCACAAGAGGCGGAGGGGAGGCACTGTCCCTCTAGGCACTGAATCAAGGAACAGGGGGAAGGTTGAATTACTTTCCTTCCACCCATCTGACTCCTCTCCCAAAAGGAAGCACACAGCATGGGCACTCTATTCAACTGTCTCTGCTGGAGCTCTGGACATGAGGTAGGTCCTGCTGCTTGAGATGTTTAAAACTATACGGGCAAAATTATCATCAAGGACTGAAGGCTTCAATCTAAAAAGACCAACTGCAATGAAAAACTAGCCTGTGTTTTATTATTTTGTATTATTCGTGGGTTCAGAGCTTTTCCATTATATTTGAAATATCAGGATTTTTTTTATCCAGAAGTGTAATACTTATCTAAAAGCATATAAACATGAAAATATGTTCATTTCCAAACCATTTGCTTTTATTGACCACGAAGTTTTGGCACATTTCACCACAAGTGAAATAACTTTGAAGATGTTTGCTCTGAAATGAGTTTTTGCTGTCATGCGATGCCTGTTCAGGCTCTGACCAATGGTGCAAAACAAGGAGAGACCAACAATGCACTCACGTCAAATGAGGTCACCTCAGAACCTATTCTGAAGGTCATGTCTATCTTCTTCTCTGCCTGTTCCTAACCAAACAGGAAATAAAACAAACTTGCTAAGAGATGCTTCAAACCCTGCTTCTAGCCACTTACATTCTGTTTCCAGATATTAAAGCTTTCTTTCATTAGGAAAATATCGTGAAAACTTAAGAAAAATACTTTTACATTGCTAACAAACTAGAATCTTTCCAAACCCCTTAGACCGTTTTGGGACCAGCTGCAGTTTTTTTTACTTGTGGCTAATGAGATTTAATCTGGCAGCTCAGATGATATTCTAAAGCGATTTACAGCAACAGACACTTTTTTGAGATTATATCATCCAAAATATAAGCTAACAAAACTTTGATACACTCTCTTCCTCAAAGTGCATCTAAAAAGCTCTGCATCCCAACCCTCTCCAACATACTTAACTGGTCTGCCCCCGTGTGTTTGCCACCCAAGGTATCCTGAGACAACAGCACCACTTTCCCAAGAGTCAAGGCCAGGTTCCAGAACTTCTGTCTGCCTTAAGTGATGAAGACTGTGGCTATTCTGGAGCTACTCTTCTCAGAAGGATTAATAACCACTTCTCTCCATCATCCTTTCTAGTCCTAAAAAGAGAAACTAGAGCAGCTTTTAATCTTGACTAAAATACCTATTAAAGTCTAAGTTCTACCAAAAGCAGAGAGAGATTTCTACTAAGATCCTCTATTAGAGGCAAATCTCAGTGGTGGCTATTGCTCCCTCTCTTTGCCTTGCCTTTGCACTCTTTTTGCACTTTTTAAAAGAGTAAAATTTCAACCATGGCAGTTTCTTAGCACAGTGGGGAAGAGGTTCCATTTCTAATAACAATAAGCAAGGGGGGGGGGGGGAAAGACAGCACCAAAACCACAAAAATAAAACAACAAAAACCAAGCAAGTGCACAGAGGAGAAAGGCCAAGGAAAATTACTGCTGAATATCAGAAAGGGAAGGCTGTCTTGCAGTAAGGTCTGATTACTACAACAGAGGCAGGATGGAGCTGGCACGTTCTTCACAGGGTGGATCTCCATCCTGACAGGTCTAGTCATGTCTTCAGAAGTGCAGACAACCAACCACCGTAGCGCAGTGATGGACCTTAAGAAGATGATCAGACTACTTTTTTTCTTTATTAATAAAGCTAATTTTATTATATTGAGATTTTCAATAATCTCTGCAGTCCACTCCACCTGGAGTGCTTGTTTTGATATGTACGAGTGAGTTTTATCACCCTCTTGTGGAAAATTAAGTGAATTGTATCCATCAGAGGTTACAGGAAGTAGTAGAAAGTGAGAGTAAGGACTGCAGTGGTTAACAAACTAGCAGAGAAGAAAGGAGGAGTATGGGCTGGGTGGAATAAAGGGCAAAGTGAAGCAGAACCAAGACGACCACTAGTAACACGGCACCACCTCAGCTTCTTCAAAAAGCCATCCCAAAAACGTTATGGGAAAACACCAAAGACAACAAGGTGCCAAATTTACTCTCCCTTGGTAACAACGACAATATTCAAGAAGTTATGTTCTCTACAGTCATTCAAGTATAGTCTGAGCTGTAATCACCATCTCTTGCACTTCTGTTTCCACATAGATGGGAAAATATTCTCTATAAACAGGTTTGAACAGTCAACCTTCTGCGAAGCCAGAAAACATTTACTAGATAGACTTCCTTCTTTATAAAGAGACTGCATATAATAGCTGTGCCCTGCTGTTGGAATGTGAAAATGGAGAGCACACGAGCTAAACTTGCAAAGAAAACTAATGAAAGTTCATGAATTCACATCACACTCTACTGGGTAAAGTAGAAAAAAAAATAACAATACTTAATTCCTGTAAAACCTGGACCCATCCTTTCCTCAGTTTCTGACTATCCTCAGTATCAATTTGTAACATGAGAAATTTAACTTGCATTAATCTTCCTTTACAACACAATCCATACGACAATTTTTTTCAAAACTTTGACAGCAACAAACAAATTCACTGCCACTTGCATTGTAAAATTTGAAAATCCAAGTTTGGTATAAGCATACAGATAAAAAGAAGTCAAGAAAATCACAACCATATTTGATTCAACTCATCACACTGCAAAGAGGCAAAGAAATCCCAACAACAAAAGACCAGATCAGGTAGATACCACAAATATGGTGAAAAAAAAAAAGAGATGTCACAAAACATATCCCTGAAACTCCCTGAAAATCTGCCAGGACTCCTACAGAAAACCATAGTTACTTCTTAACGATACGAAACAATTTTTCTGATACTTCTCAAAACAGTAAGAAACCTATTAAAAATAATAATTGTAATGACAGATTTCTTAACCTTATGATAAAACAATACCTAAAGAAATGCTTCCCTCCCATTACATAAACTACATTTATACCCAGCCACTATTCACAACAAAAAGCATAAAATGCAAAAGTTGACAGTAAAGTACTTCTCCAGACAATCTACAATTTCAGTTTAATCTTACTCTTCATGAAGGCATCTTATTTTTCTGAATAAAAATTACTGTATCTGAGTACTTCATCATTATCTCCAGCTGGGGCGGGGTCAAGTCCTAAATGTAATACTTTTACCAGCAGGTACACACAGTTATCTGCATTTATTCATCATTCCTGAGATACCTCTGATGATTTACTTGACTCATCAGGTAAGGAAGGCTAAGTCTGCAACTGATGCTTTGCAGCAGATACATCTTTTTAAATTCATTTAAATCTTTAAAAAAACCAAAAGTAATGATGCAGAAACTTTTATAAACAGAATAACAAACTGCCGGCCTCCACCTCTCCTGTAACTTGGTCAGTTCTGAGGCCCAACATTAAGTTCCTAGAAGAGGCTCTTCAGCTCAGGGAACACGAGCAGCTACTGTTACAGCAGAGCCAGCACTATGTCCAGTGATGTTCAACAGGCTTCACAGCCTGTTCTAATTTTTCTTTTAGGAAGCTACCCAGAAGCCATCCAGAAAAAAAAAGCGGTAACAATTAATAAAGAACATAAATGCAAAACAATGATCCTTTTTTATTAAAATGCATTAATAAAAACATAATAAAATGTTAGTGGTTTAAAATATTATATTACTTTGTTTTCAAGTAACACAACTTAATATAACACTGTGACTTGAAATATAAACACGGGAATGAAAAAATACATTAAACAAATGTAAGAATATATACATTTTTTAAATTATACACATCACTATCAATTACAAAAACCTACCGGCGAAAAACCTTGCAGTATTGCAAACCATTACTATTCCTGATCACAACTGATTCCTCTGCAGCTTGACTTAAGGACTTTGTTCAAAATAGATTATTTTTTTCATCAAGTGCAGCAACTAAGGGCGCAAAGTATTTTACACCAGTTCTTTGGACAGCTGTCTTATCTTTTGGAAATACTTGATAAAGATCCTCAGACTGTAGCTGCAGAACTTTTTGGGGTTTTTTTAAGCAGAAAACCACACACACAGAAGCTATCAACCCTACATGGAAGTTCCCCACCATTTCAGTATTTCAGTTCTACTGAATTAACTGTTTGAGAGGACACAAGATCGAGCACATCACTAAAATTAGGAGAAGGTATAATGTTTTTAACAGTCTGGTTTACATCGTGGCCCCACAGCCACTTGTCTCAGCATAGATGAGAGGCAGTGCACCGTGGTGCATGCTGAGGGACTTCTCAAAAAAATCTTTGCACCAGAAAAAAAACCCCATGTAACTGCACCTGCAATAATGACCGACACAACCAGCGAGGTTACTAACTACGATAAACCCTGCCATGTCCTTCTGAAACAAGACGCTTGCATTTTTCTAACAGATTTTCCTAAACCTGTTATGAAGTGATGTTCACTCATGTGCATACTTGTGAATTACACAGTTACCCAGATTACACCATCCCATCACTAATCCATAAACGCCCAACCCCACCAAAACTCACTGCTCCCATTGAGTCCTCCTCTGTTACTTGTAACGATTTTTGCCTGACTGAGTCAAAGAAACAGTAATAACTTGAATGAAAAAATTGTAGGTGAAAGGAAGTTACCCTGAATCTAAAAATAGTTTTCTGTCCTCCTCCCACTCCCCAGAAAGCATAAATGAAAGCGCTCTTTTCTCAGGGAGGCAGGAGCTCACAATGGATGCACACGAAGCGAGTGCTTCCCTACTACAGAGCTTTCCCAATGAACTGAAGTTGGATCTAACTATGGACAAACAAAACAGAACATTAAACAAGCTCAAAACCTAAACTTTACACATGACGTTGAATACACATACCGTATTTCTCTACACAGATACACCTTATGCACATTTCATATGCATACACACAGATTTTCTAAATAAACACAGGAATTTCAGAGATAGGGATAACAAACATTTCACCACCGTAAAGCTCCGTATCGTATTCAACGACAAAGGCAGCACTATACTCCAGCAATCATGTGTACTATATAGAAATAATTGCATGGCTAAACCATAACTTACACTTGTCAAAGGTACTTTGGGAAAGTAATATAAAGGAGGTACTTATTACAGAAACACGAGGTTCTATTACACACCCATGGGGTTATGCTTGGACACAGAAAGAAAACTGTAATGTTATTAAAGAAATAAATAAAGCCTGAAACATATTAGAGACACATACTGTACAGACTGCAAACAAAAGTTTCTGCTGATGATAAAGTCTAAATCTTCCTGCAGGAAACTATCAGGATTTTAGACTTAACCTTGTGAAGAGCAGACAAATATGTTTCACACAGTGATTACAAGTTACTTCACTTTAAAAATAAATGAAAAACATAAAAGAAAAAAATAAAGAGAGAAGAATGATCATCATCAACTAATTTTTTCTAGGAGTTAGACTGAGAAATTCTGAAAGTAACACAATTACACTGAAAGCTTCAGGTTGGAAAGCAAAACAAAACAATCTTCCCATAATAAATAAAAATAATCAACACCACCATGGCTACAGGAAAATCAACAGACCTAAAGAGATTTAGAAATAAATAATGACAACTGAATGGAAACACGAAGATGAGGGGCTAAGCTGACAGAATCTCTCACTGGCCGCAGTTTCACTAACACGCTGTTAAGACAAGGAGGTTTTCTTTTACTGGGATCTTAACTTCAAGTCAGCATTTCTACACATGCCCATTCTCTACAAATACAGCCCTGCAAAACTACATTCCAAATGTGGGAGACAGTAACAAGCCGAGAAATATTCAAAAAGACAGAATGTAGTAAGTATATGGCCCTTTCTGAACACCAAACAAATACTTTTTCAGAAACAACCAGAAACCTTTAAGATTATTGGAAAGAATTATTCTACAACCACCAGATGTTAAAAAAAATTAAAAAGGAAGTTAAGTATATATTCAAAAAACTACTGCCAAGAGCACAAGAGCAAGTGAAGAAACTAATTACGTATGACAAGAACCTCATACATCTTAAGAAAAAATAATAAACAGGCTGTGTCCTCCTCCCTTTGGGGATTGTGGTTCTATTCCCAAATCTTGCACAGAGATGGCTTATTATGTCCAGATTTATTTCAACCAGAAAGGGCACGAAATTCCCAAAACTAGTTCCAGGATGGATGTTAGATTCACCATTGATTATGTGCGGAACAAACCAAGTTCCAGCATTTCTTCGACACAATGAATTAGGAGTCCTGGGATCTATTTCCAATTACAGAAACAAAGCAAAATTTCGTTTTGAAAAGTCATAACCACTATGACCCTAAACTCCTGTTTATAAATTAGGAAAAAGTATTTAAGGTAGGTATATTACTAACAGTCTATCGATATCTGTAAAGCATTTCAAATTTCACAAATGGAGAGCAGCACAGGAAAGACAGGCAGCCAACCCCCATGGAAATCAATAGAAAATAGAAGGGGTATCTTTCTTCTCCTACAACTCAAATCGTAACTATTTCCCACACGTACAACTCCGAAGGCAGTATCTGTAAAGCAGGAAAAAGCCAGACTTTTTATGATAAAGGAGATTTTAAAGAAATCAAAAGTAACCGCACTTGAAAAGGAAGGTGCACATCTTTCAGTTCTCAGCCAAGTCTTTTGGAGCTGGTAGGAATTTTTACTATTTAGGAAGTTCAGCATTTGACCTATAGATAGGATTCCTAAGAAAAGCTAATAATAAAATCTCAACTATAGGGAAATAATCCAATGATCAAAAGCAAACAGCAAATGAAAAGAGATCTTCCCTTTTTGCCTGTGCAACGCTTTTTTGTTGCCACTAGAGCAATTCTTTAATGCCATGGAAACTATCTGATAAATGCATTTAGAAGCTCAATAAATTTCACAATATTGAGGTAGCAATGCAATTGGTATTGTTGACAGAGAACTTCTGTTCTGAGTGCTTATTTTATGGAAGAAAAGTTATCTAAATATAAAAACCATACTTGGAGCAGTTTTCAACAAGAACATACAATAGTTCTAGAAAACCTGAAAGTAAACTACGTTAGTTATATTAGATGACTAGAACATGTGGGAGGATGATAGGAAAAAAAAATAAGCACACTTTGAAATTACAAAAATGGGATACATTGATTTAAAATTTAACAGATTTACTTTTGGATGGTTTGCTTTACCTAACTTAGGTCTTTTTAAAGAGAGCAAGAGGGGTGGGAATAATACTGTGAATTACATGCAAGTTTTCTGTCCAATTTCTCAAGATCCTAAACTTATATTCATAAGGCATATGATCTTTTTAGTCATCCGTGTGTATGTCTTCATCCTCTGGACACTTCCCTACCATTATAGATACGTGCAGGAAAACAAACTCCCCCTTCCCCTTTTACAGGTAATAGTGAGATTGCTCTGCTTTCATGTGTTCAGTACCACAACACACTTTTTTCCAACCAACTGCTTTCTAACAGTGTACTCCTACCAATCTACCTCTAGAGACTTTTAAGTAAAAAGAGCATCTACACAAAATGAAAGTGAAATAACCCTCCAATAAATATCTAACACACGCACAACACTGTCTTCCTCTACAGAACAAGTATGATTTGAGGCACATGCCACAAACTTGGTTAATAAACTTGGCTGGGTTTGACTAAGGCACAGAGGTGGAAGAACCGTTCCTAGCAAAGGGCCCTTCACCGGGACAGCTCTGCCCCAGAGCAGTTATCTAGGGGACCTGCCAAGGGGACCTGCCAGCCTCAGTGATATCCACAGCCTCTTCACAAGCAAAGCCAAAACTCAAACCCCATAACACACTGCAAGACACAGCGGGCAAGAGCTTGCACACATTTAAAAATGCATGTGAGGCTCAAGCATAAGCAAGAGTGCACATACCGAAAAATGCAGGGCAGTCCTGTGAGAACTCCCATATGTACTACCTACCTCACTCCTCTACACTTGAAACAAAGGAGAAAAGTTTGAGTTTAAAGTGTGGACATTAGTCATATAAAAAAAGGTAACTCCCAATTAGATTTGGTCACAACACAATAAATAAAAATAGAATTAAATTATCAGAAAAGTTAAGTCTTTACTGTAGGCAAACAGAGCAGCTTTTTGGCTTGTGGCTTTTGAAAATCTAAACTCAGCCCAACAGAGCCTCAGAAGGCACATCTTATTTTCTAAATACATCACATGTTCATTTAAAAAAAGAAAGATACAATACACACGCTTCTGTCAATTAAAAAACCAAACCAAACACAACAGTAACAACTTACTTTCTCTCTGTACTTGCTCCTGGAATAAGCAATACTGAAAATTCCAGTTCTTTTTACATTTCCTAAATAGCAGGTTATCCTTCAGACTTGTACACAGCATCGAAACATACTGCCTCTTCTATTTTTCTTTCCTGAAACATTTTTATTACTAAACGAACAACAACAACACTGACTTATCTATCTGTTTTTGCCATACAGGCATGTACGTTCACAGAAGGCAACAGACTGCATTAAAACACTACCAAAACAAGCCATTTCACTATATATGACTCTGCCCCTAGGGAAAGGAATGAGAGCAGATAAGATGTGACAGATGTGTAGTCACGTCACTTAATACACTACTGGAAGGTGCTCAAATCATTATGGTGACAGGCATAGTATGAAAACTTGGAAAAAATGGACTAAGCATTTATCTGGCACTCTGCAAACATGATTCTTGTAATCAAAGAAGATACTGAAATTCATAAAAATGCTGTTTGAGAGGAGGCAGCCCACAAATGTCAATATGCAATAGTTATTAAAGTAAAATAAATTAAAGTAAAATAAATAAAAAAAAAAAAGGAGGGAGCACAGCATGTATGTTTTTGCCAGCGAAGCCCCTCCATCAACAATATGAAATACTTCTAAGGCTGAATTTGAGGTCTGTCCTCTAAAAATTTCCCGTACTGAAATATTCCTGAAGAGGTTTAATTAAACTTGAAATGTACTCCAAAACAAGAAGTTCAAATGAACTTAGCAACTGTAGATCTCCAAACTGATTTCCTTTTTCTGAGACATTAAAAAGCCATTTTGCTGAAATCTCTTCTCTGTTTTGGTTTGAAAGACCCAAACAATGAAGATAAAATTGGAAATCATATGGTTACTAGGCTGAAGTAACAGGCCAGTCACTTCTTTGAAGACAAGTGTAAAGCTAAGAGTTTAAAAAATCAGGACTTTCGGGTAATCGGCCAAGAAAAATAGGAAAAATTGTTTCCTCGCTTCTTTCAGGTTTAACAATACTGAATGTTACAAATATTAACGTAGGTCAAGGTATTTCTAAACAGTAACATGATTTTCAGCTGGCAGTGTCCCTTCAAGCGGGGACCGATGACACTTGTTTCCAATAGATGGCTGGGCCCAAATCCTGCAAACTAATCTGCCCAGGTAAAGCCCTGTGCCTCGGGGAATCCCTATCGAGACAAAGAGGGAAAACTAACTCACAGGATCAGATTCTTAATTTGAAGCTGGACCGCTGTAACTCATTATGACACTAATCATAAATGTCTCACCAACACTCTCTGCTCCCCATCTGTTTGTTTTATCTTATTATAGTTTTATATCTCAATCCACTGGACAGCTACAGCAGTCAAATTAAGCACCTGCATATGGCTGTGCTTCTGCAAGACCAGGTCCTCGGACAAAGGCAACATTTTCCGTACGCTTGTGCACATCTTGTCTATCCCCTCCCATGAACGGGGCTGCACAACAGAATGAAATAATTGTACCTTCCATTTCTTCAGCTATACAAATACAAATCTCAATGTTTCCCAGTAAGCTAGCCAATTAAGTCCAAGGATAAACTCTGTTCGCCTTCTGCAGTAGCGATTAGTATTTTCAAAGGAAATGACCTGCCTATCAAAAATGACCTGCAAAACTATGAAATAATTTTAAAGCTCAGTTTTAAAGAAGCATGTCACAACACAACAAGAAAACTTCATAAAATAATCATCACTGTAGACTACAAAGTCAAATCCACTGGCACCAACAGATCCTAAATTAAGAAATGATAAAGGGGAGAGGAGGTAATCTTGTAAAGCATCACTCTAAGCCTCCCTCTTCTACTCTCCTCATTGCTTCCAAGGTGGTCACTGCCAGGCACAATGCAGCAAGGCTGGATGGACCTTTCTCTGCACCCAGTATGGCCATTTGTGCATTCTTACAAGTATCCCACAGAAAGAAGCCCCAAATATTTCAATGACAATGCCAGCAGAACTAATCCTAGAATCCTGCTTTTAATTACATTAAAATACACATACAATAAAGTGTGAATTTTTGTGAATGTTGATTGGTTTTGGTTTGTTTGTTGGTTTTTTTTGTGACTTCTGTCTTCTTATGGAGAAGTGTAATTACACATTTATCACATATTTCAATACTCTGATTAACAAATTTGTCAAACAGGTAGAGGACGGAACGTGGGAAATATAACTGCCCACGAAGCAAAAATGTTAGACACAATAATAAACCTATTAATCTTGCTATTTTCCAGAATTATCAGTGCCAACTATGCTTATTTCACTACTTAGAGCAGAAAGCATGAACAGCAATGAAAAAAATCCACAAAACAAAATAAACCATTTGAAAATTAAGCGTAAAAGAAACACTTCTGAAAGGCAAGTCCCTTTTCCTCACCAGACAGACATTATTCTGAGAGGTGCTTTTGGCCTCTGGATTTGTACTGAAATTCAGTGACAAGTGGGATTTAGGGGAAGCATTCAAAATATTACAAAGATATCGGCATCATTTCAAGAGTAGTATGCTGGATCATAATTTTCTTTCCAAAATTAGAGGTTAAACCTGTCAGCAGAAACTTAACCGGAGCTGGGATATGCAGGCTCTCAAAACAGTAGTGTCTTGCCTAAGACTTGATTGGCAGCATCTTCCCCGTTGAGAAGCTGCAGCTCATGGGATCTTTCGATTTCAAAATCTAGTAGAAGCCAGGAGCTGGGAGCTACCCATTCACTAATGGTATGAGAGGGGGTCCTCATCTCCCCACTAATGCCTCCCTGCAGGGCATTCAAAGCATGCCTGTGAGCTTCATTTAGCACCCCTCCCACAGGCTGCAGACCCACATGTCGAGAAAATATACAAAAAAAAACCAGTATCCCCCTGCTCAAAAGTCAATTTACCCTTTACCAAAATTATTGTTCATTTAAACCAACTGTTTGGGATTCACAAACTAAAATAACAACACATAGCCTGAGTGCCTTGAAGATTCAAGTCATGGTATGGGTTAACATGAGTATTTAAAACTTTCAAAAGTATTGCAAACAATTACCACACCCTCAAGTCACAGATAAAATATTTTGCAGAGCTTAAATACATACATTTCTGGCTTGAAGCATTTCTCATTGCTGGCAAAACTTCCCTGCAATTTCTGGCAATAGAATACTTCAGGTTTAGAAGTTGGCCGTAGAGGAAAATTGTTTTAATTATTGAAAATCAATTCTGATCTTACCTTTTAGCAGAGGCAGAGGAGTTAACTCGATAGGCTTGCCCTGAGACCTAAACTGGGAGGAGCTTTGTGACCTCTTCTGTCTGGCTTTTCTGACGGACTTCCGAGAAAATCCGTCTACTTTATCCACTGATGGAGGAGTAGTTGGTGCTGAGGACATATCCCTACTGAGGGAAAACACATGTTAGAAATATATTCCAAAAGGATGAAAGAGGTAAAGATTAACCTAAATTTTCCGGAAATCTTTACTCACCACTCTCCTGCTGACAACTCACCCAGGTAAAGGTTGTTAAGAGAGCTAATCCACCAACATACATCCAAATTGTATGGGACAAACTTAATGGAACAGGGCAATAACTCTCCTTGCTCACTTTTTTATCTGTGTCTCCCATTTGCCAAAAATCCCACAATAGGAAAAATTCAGACCTAATGCTGACATCATTACGTCAGTAGAACACCATACACCTGTAGACTCGACGTACAGTTGTAGCCTTAAACTACACGCTCTTTGGGACAAAGTAATTTCAGGTCATTCTGCAAGGGACCGTGCATGCTAAACAATGGCTACACAAAAAGGTCCAAATGTTTTCTTTTGGCATTAAAGTCATCCATATATGTAGGATAAAAAAAAAAAGATAGAAGAAAAATTCTGTTTATTTGCCGCTCCCACATAAAAGATTTTATAGCCATTTAAGAAAGTATAGCAAAAAGTACTGCTGGGCTTCACAATTTCACTAACACTGACAGTTTACATATTACTTCCCTATTCTCCACTTCAGAAAGATTCAGTTATTTCTTGGGAGTCTCTTTAAACAGTTATTCCCTGTTCTTGCATTTCTGTAAGAATAGCAGCACGGTAGCCATAGCTGTTCTAAGGGTATAAACCAGACAAGGTTTGCAGGGAGAGGCAGAGAGCCAAAAAAGGTTTCTGCAAGCAAAAGTTTGTGTGTTTCCCAACTCGTATCAGCTGCTCTAAGAAATTAGCACAGCTTCTTCCTATAAAACCTGCCTTGGTAGGATGCCTGCAGCTGATCCCATACTTCTAAGAAATACCAAATGGAAAGACTCGGACGGGGAATTAATCCCTCCCCTTTCTTTCAGCAGGAGATCTTATTTTATTTTCAAAGTATTTTGGTAAATACAAGGCCACGCACATCAGATCTGCTGGTCCCCGGCAGGGTGGGGGTGGGGGGTGTAACGCACGGAGAGGCGAGTGGACGGTACTGTATTTACCAGTCTTGTCCTGTCTGTGAAAAAGGCCCATCACATCTCCACGAAATACATGAGTAATACTCAAGGGAAAAAGAGACAGGAGGAACTCAGGCCTGTATTTTTCAGGCAGCTCTGTGTACAGTTAACTCGGCCGGCACGTGCATCTCGCCCGAAATCAGCAGAACTATCTGCATTAATAACCCCAGCACTAACAAGAGCAGCTCTGTTGCTTTCAGGGAGGCTACACCAGGCTCGTGTAAAGTTAAGCATCGGCAGCAGCATTTGCAGATCAGGGTCTTAGAACATGTCCTTGGAAAGCATTACTCATCCTCAGTGTCTGTTGACTTCAATTACCAAAGTGACTCGTATGCTAAAAGAAGTTGATTCTACAATGTAGAGAACACTTTTTTTGAGTAGTTATTTTATTAAAATACTGGGTTACTCATATGCTTTGTAAATTATTAAATCCATTGAAACGGATGTTATTTGGGTTTGTCTTCTGGAAGAAAAGCTTTTGAAAGTCTGATTTATTGCAACAATGTAAACAAGTACTGAAAGATAAAAACTATTTAATACGAAATTACATACACGTGCATTAAGTCTATCAAAATGGAAGTATAAACTCCACAGCTTCTGCGAGGAAGCATGTGCAGCACCCAGAAGCTGAACTGTGCAGCTGGCATTACAATAATGAAAAAAAAAAAAAAAAATCTTACTCCATCTTTTTGATTTCTCCTGAGGTATTCTTTCACTACCAACTTACACTTTCTAAATATAATATACTGTCAGCAACATGAACCTGTGTCCTAAACTGGTCTTGTTTACCATCTGGGGAAAAAAAAAAAATAAATAAAAATGCCACCATCACCAGGGCATTCAGGCCCCAGCCAAGATTAATAAATAAAAAAGTCAGATAAACTGAAACAGAATGGTCCGTACTTTAGCAACCCTCTTCTAAGATTTCAACAGTCCGCCAAACACCGTACAAAGTTACCTGTTATATAAACCAAATCCTGGAAATATCAGCAAAAAAAAATAATTCTTAAAACCTGAATTGGTTGGCCCTATTTCATCTCATCAGAAAGATCCATCTCCTCATCACGTGCATCATTAAAATGTAACTATTTCTGCTGCAATGTTTGCACGCTCTCTCAAAATTAAATTACAAAAAAAAAAACCAAACCAATGGATAGAGACTAAAGTAGATCACTTAAACTGCAGGATCATTGTGTCAGCAAGAAGCTTTACTGACACTTCTCTGCTGTAAATTTAGTAACAGTTTCCCTAACCTGCTTTATAAATTATTAAAATCTAATTCTAATTCAACAAGACTACATCCAGCCTAACAACCTTACAGTAAACACTGATCTTTTTTTCATCTCTCCAAATGAACATTCGCTTCCCTGAATACACTATCACAGGGAAACACACCGTTTCGACTAACAGCGGGAGGAAAAAAAAAAAAAAAAGCCCGAGATTATTTATTGTCTGTGAGTGGGAAAGCTGCAAACCCAGCCACTGCTTCCCCTTTCTTTCAGCAGGGGATCTTATTTTATTCCCGAAGTATTTTGGTAAATACGAGGCCACGCACATCAGATCTGCTGGTCCCCGGGGGAGGGGGAGGAGGCTGGGGGGGTGTAATGCACGGAGAGGCGAGTGGACGTGAAAATACCGACGGATATCACCAGGGAAGGGAGCCAGAGGCTCGCTCCGCGCCCGGGAAGCAGAGGTGTAATTAGCTGCCTCCCGCCTGCTGCCATCGGCTGTCATTTCCAGAAGGGAGCCGCGGAGCACCGCAGCTGGAACATGTCCTCCCCGCAGCCCCCCGCGCCTCCTCA